>JBAMHX010000017.1:1601896-1629048 GCA_037177515.1 Pseudomugil tenellus
GGTCTACTTGTGGTTCCCAGAGTCTATAAGAAAACAATGGGAGGAAGAGCCTTCGGCTATCAAGCTGCGCTCTTATGAAACCAGCTCCCAGTATGGGAACGGGAGGCAGACATCCTCTCTGGCTTTAAAGTCAAACTTAAAACCTTCCTTTTAAACAAATCTTATAGTTAGGGATAGTCTAGCTGTCCATTAGTTATGCCCCCATTGGGACGTCCCATGATGGACTGAGCACTTCTCATTGTTTTCTCTGCTGCTTATTTTCCACGGATCTGACAGTACTAGCATCACTAACCTATTTCTCCTTTCTCTGCAGGTCTTCCTGGACAGCAGCTGCAATGTATATTAATCTGTCTTTCCTGTCCTGCCGGGTTCTGCTGGAGGTTTTGCCTCCCTGTTAAAAGGGAGTTTTTCTTCCCACTGTCACCTCATGCAGCTCAGGATGGGAGATTAGATTGAAGTCAAGATTCAATGTAATCTTTCTGGTTCCTTTAAATAGGCTATTTTTATGATTGCAGATCTCTGTGAAGCGCCTTGAGATGACATTGTTGTGAAATGGCGCTATACAAATAAAGCTGAATTGAACAGAAACCTGCCAAAGATTTGCCTCTATATTCAAGCTTGCTGGGGGGTTTGTATCAAGGTAGGAATAAGTGTCCCATCTTAAAAGACTTTATTGACTGTGATCTAAATAAAAGCTTCGAACCAAAGCTAAGGAATTATTTAGGAAAAACTCCTTTCTTTTTAAATCACTGATCATGTATTTTGTGGTTTAAAAAAAACAGTGAAACACTGAATTGGAGGTCAGTTAAGTTTGCTAGTTTCAGAATGAATCATTAATGACTCTTTTTCACTGCTGGAAAAGATGATGGTAAAAGGAAACTTCCAGGTACCTTTACTTTTGTAATAGATTTTTTTTTTACATTTATTTAATTATAACCTGTTACAAATAAATTAATCTAAAAACAGTCAGTTAAAGGATAAAAATAATCACATCTCAGCTGTAAATCCATGAGGTAGATCTACCTCCTCTACTTTCAGTTATATCAGAAGTTACCACGGTAACAAGCGTTTTTCCAGTCCTATGCATTATTATTTAGTGCTCTGAAGAATTTCTGTTGTAATCTTCCGATCTGAATTTGTTTTCTGAAACTGCACTGAAATACTCTGACTAAAGAGAAACACTGAATGTGCTGCTCTTTTCATAGGATGTGATTGTTATTTTTGTTTTCTATTAGCAAGATCACAAAAGAAAATCAGTTTACAGACGCTTCATGATGGCCAGACAAGGAAACCTAAAGCTAATTTCATATGTTGCGACTATGAACAAACCTGCTGCGGTAAATGTTAAAAATCTATCCTTCTGATGAGAAATATCTTTTCAGTAACATGGAAACTCACCTGCGGCAGAGAAGAGCGTGGCGGGTCGTGCTAAGTCGTTGGGGTGATGGATGGCGCCAAAGAGGCTGGGGCCAGAAGGTCGACTCAGGAACTCGGGCTTGAGTCCGAAGTCTAGCTTGTGAGGGTCGACCTGCATCTGCTGCTGGAAGACGCCAAACCAAAACACAGAAACACATGTAAAAACTCTCCACACACAGATGACAGCTGGAGGTAAATTTCTGAACTGAAATGATCCGGTTGTTACTCCAGTGATACAGACTGGAAAGGAAAGAGCTGGGGGGATTTTTTATTTTTTAAAACTGGAATAACCTGACTGTTGAATGTTTATATTAAGGAACATCTTATGAGGTTTTACAGGAATCAATAATGAGAACCTCCAGGGTTGATGGCGTCACACTGACCACCAGGTTATAGTAAATTAAGAGGCAGTTTAAGAAGCTTTTGTAATGGCTTTGTCATTAATAAGAAGTGATAAAGACATGTAAATTATATTTCTGACTGCCTGTGGGGAAAATTAAATACTTTGCCCTCCTATTACTCTGTGTGTATGTATAGTGCGGACTTTCTGTAGCAGAGACAATCCTTGGGGTGCATGCTCAGAGTGCACTTAGCGAGCACATTTTGCCTTCCTTGGCGGTGAATGTTGGGATTCAGAAAGATATCTTTGGCAGCCAGTGAGTTAACTAACTGGAGTGAGACACGGGTCTGCTTTGCTTCAGTAATTTTAATGTTTATCTACTCACGCCAGAGTAAACTGGCTGGCAAGTTTCTAAATGGTTGCATATTGTAATATACGCCCTTAATCAACATGATTTTTGTCAAATATTTTTTTCAGAAAACCAAAGCTATAGACTTCATTTATACAACTGGCTAATAATAACCAGAATATAGAAATCTAAATTTAGCACTAGGTCTGAGAAAGGTCTCACCTTTACTTTCTGTTGGTGGTGGTAAATCTGCCAAGCGATGTGGACATGCATGGCACACCATTTCCCTGGTTTCTGTAACCACAAAGAGGGAAAACATTTATTTTCTTCTTTAACACGAGTAGCTCTGTTTTCAAAACAGTTTGGACAGTATGGGAATGAAAACTCTGCTATGGTTTTTAAGATTGGTGACTATAACATTTCAGAAAGCAGAGCCACAGGAGTGAAAACACAGGTCTTGACAAGAGAATATAAATTAATGGTCACTTATAAGAAAAACACATTAATCCCCTTAGTTTCACATACATTGAGCAGGTTGTCATCATACAATTGCACTTATGGGATCACATAATTGAGGTGAGTCACATATGACATGTACATTTAACCATGTCTTTATAAACATACTGGATAAATGATGGTTTCATTAAATGGACTGCATGTATATAGTATAGTCTAGTCATTACCCATTCTCGGACACACTTCTATATTTTATATACTTAGTGCTTTGCTCTGTGTTACACATTGAGGACATTTAGTCAGAGGAAAGCTGAAATCAAACCACTGGCCTTTCTCCTATGTTCCCTATACTTAAGGTAGCATAATATAGAAAAACACCTTGGAGTGCTTTCGGACACTAAGAGAGAAATATAATTTGGACAAATGTAATTTTTCACATAATTACAAATAATACTTTTTTCCCCAATTTTTTAAAGACAAAGGGATATATACAATTAATGGAAATGCATATAATGGTAAAATTTAAATGCATTATTTACAAACTTTACCAAGGTATTACAAGAAGTAGGGGAACCTCTACAACGCATGTGTTAAAGTCAGGTCCTTGAGGGTATCCAGCAGGTTTTGTTGTTTCCTGCATTAACACACCTGATGCAAATCAAATGGATCCAATAGCTTCTTGTCAAACTTTTAATTAATTTCATTCAGCTGTGTTGGAGCATGGAGACAACAAAAACCTACAGGGACACCGGCCCCCCAGGGACTGGACTCAGGCACCCCTGTTATACAGAGTACATTTGGCAGGGATGGAGGAGAGAGTTGAACATTATTATTTATAGGTGTTGTATATCAGTATTTTCTACATCTCTATCAGTGTACTGGTGCTGTTCATAATAACAATATAATAATAATAATAATAATAATGGTTTTTGGTTTATATGTACTCTTTTTGCATGCTCTTCTCAAGTTAGTCTATTCTTTGTACTTTAAACATTTATGGAACTCAAAATAAGCATTTCACCGTGCGGGGAAAGCTCTTTTCCTGCTCTGCATATGACGCTAAACACTTTGGAAGTTGGAACGGATGTGACGCGTGAGTGGCGCAGAATATCGGTCTGAAAATATTTCCAAATGCAGCACCCGTTTTTCTAAAATTAGTCCGATTATAAACTCGTGCACTCAGCTTCCAAATGCCCCCCTCATTTAATTAAAGAAATCAACTCCATTAGCAGAAACCTTGTTGGTGTGTGTGAGTAAATACCAGACTGAGAGCACTCACCCTAAGAATGGGCCGAAATGGATCCGTTAGCTGCAGAAAAGAGGAGAAAAAGCAGCTGCATTATTGGCCTGTCAATCACTTCCAGTCGGTCGTTAATAAGTGTGTTGCTTTCATTATGAAGCCAATTAATATGATAATCCCAATTTAAAATGAAACATTTAGTACACAGGTGTTAAACAGGGCTCCATGTGTGGTTTTGTAGCCGCAACAAACTGCAAATGAAATCTTTATATTGACTGTGATGCATGAAAGCTTCCATCTACACTGCACATGTAATGTCCTCTTTCTTACCCTGGGGTCCTTTTGTAAGAAAGTGTGTGGGACGGCTCCGGGTCTGGTGGACACATCCAGTGGATTAGAGGTCTAAAGAGGACCAGACATGGATCAGGGTGAATCTCTAGTCTTCAGTATGTGGCTATGTGGTGGTGTGTTTGTGTCTAATTTTACCTTAGGCTGGAAGGCGCCCTGCAGCGAGCTGAAGGGCCCAGTTGGGGGAATGACGGGGGGAAGGCCTGACATGGGTGGCGGGTAGGAGTGGAAGAGCTGAGAAAGGAAGGACGAACAGAAAGCTTGAGCATTATTCAGTTTGTCAGCGAGAATGGGAACAGCAGTTCATGAGGTGATGTAGCTGGTATAAACAGCTCATTATGGTGGACATTAAGTATTCTGACATTTTATCAGATCTTTCCAAAACTGCTTAAATGCAGAATGCTGCTAATGACTGCTTCTATATTTCACAAACTACTTGTTTAAAGAGAGATTTCTGCCTGCTCCCAGTGGATTTAAATATGGGAAAACACCCTTTTGATATGGAAAGCAGAGTGTTGTAATACCAGCAAAACACATGTTAATCAAACAATTGCTGAAGGCTTACATACATTTCTCCTGCAGAGAAACAGATATGTAATCAACTACTTACTATAATTATTCTTGTCAATCATGTTCTCTAAAGCAGAGATTGTATTTGTATTCTCCAACCACAGGAGCTGCAATAGGATTTCTTAAAGTGATGCTCGAGGATAAGCCGCAAGTTGTTCAGAGCTTTTTCAGCACCATATTTAAAGCTGTTATATTAAAGGGAAACAGTTTCAGGGTATTTTCTGCTACCATGAAAACAGCATGGAGATTATTAGAAGCCAAGCATTAAAACTGCTTTAGTAACATCTATTTGAAACGGGGTCAAAGATCTGTAAAAAACTTTTTTTATATTTTTCTTTAGAAAAAACTTTCTCCCAGCTATGAAGGACTTTTCAGAATTAGACAGCATTGTTCAGATATGCAAAGGTAGTGTTAGGATGCTGCAAACAACAGCAGGAGCGCAATTAAAACAAAGTTCCTCTGTGAATAACAATTAATTATAAAGAAGCACTGGCTGCTGTTAGCAGACAGAATGACAAATAGGAAGTATTCTAACAAACACAGAACAAGATTTAACTAATATTAGCCTGTTTTTCTTCTGAGGTTTGAACTACCAGACAGGATCATGTTTCCTAAAATGTTATTCCTTTAGTGAAACATCTCCTAAATGGATCCGAGACAAATGTCAGTGCTGTCTAACAGTTGCGTTATACTCCTCGCAATATATTCTTAATTTGCTGAGTTCAACCATGAGAGAATATTCCTAGAGGTTAACGAGTTTTACAGTTTTTTAACCTGGACTGAAGAAGCGTAGTATATAAAGGTTGTAGTTACAGTTAACTGATGTAACTATGATGGTCACAGAGAAGGTTTGTCTGAAATGGATTATTTACAAGAAACCAGACTCCAATATTTAAATGTAAGAAGCATTTTTCAGACATCGTTTTCTCAGTCAAATCCTTGTGCTTGATGGGCTTCTAATTTTCCATCAAACCACTCATCATTCAACAAACCTTGTAACTTAAATGATGACCAGTGTTTAATCAAATTCTACTAAATCGTTGTGAGCTTTTCATGAAATATGAAGTAAACTGGCGATCTGTCCAGGGTGCGCCTGCCTCTCGTCTGCTAGTTGTTGGGAAAGGCTCCAGCTTTCCCACAACCCTGAATTAAGCGGTACAGAAATGGATGGATAATGTAAAATTTAGGATATATGTTCGGGTGAAGAAAATGGTCCAAATTTGTGGAATTCAGGCTCCATTAAATCATCCATTCATTTTCAATATCACTTAATCCATTTCAGGGTTCATACCCTATTAACGGGAAAGTGGCAAGGTACACTGTGGACAGGTCGTCAGTCCCCTTTGATGTCATGTTTTTATATTAAAATGACTGTATAATTGAATTATGCGTCACATATATTGTTGTTTAATTTGTTTTTTAGAGAACTGCAGTTATATTAAGTTTCATTTACACCGACAAGTACAAATAAAAATTTTGTCATCAGAGGCGACAGCGTATTCTCTTAGACGGACATCCGGGACATTTTGACGTAATTACATAACAACGCAGCTCGCCATCTTAGCATGGTGGAAACAGACCCTAGCGACACTATAGAGGAGACATGGTAAAATTATGTTTGTGGTCGGCTGCACATCTAATTTTTTAAAAAACAAGCAGTTCAAGACCAAGTACCATCGTATACCGTTAAGTGGAGTCAGGAGAGATAAGCGGCTGAACACCGTCAACAGATGCCAATCGGACGTAATGGTGATGGTTAAAAAGTTGTGGCAACCAAAGTCCAACTATACCTACGTTTGTGGCCTTTATTTTAAATCCGGTAAGTACACATTCAGTAATATTCTATACATAATAATATATGAACTAAATAATAATATTAGGGCTACAAAGAACCCAAGACCTTTTAATTATAACGAGTCAGACCAGCCGTATTTAGCCTGTTAGCTAACAGTTAGCGGTTACATTCAGAGCACCATAAACAATAGACACGATTGTCTTTTAACCTCACTTCCTTTTTGCTTCTTGAGTTGTTTTTAAAAAGTCTGGCTGTGCATCTTAGATTAACTCTGATCGGAGTATTCCACTTTTGGCCCTACTAATGGATCGTACAACCATATACCATATATTTCCTCATCTAAGGGACACAGTTATCTTGTTATAACGTGATATTCAGGGAACTTTTGATGCTGGTTTGGAGCGAACAGCGAGAAGATGAAGAGGGGTGTGTTTTAATAAGTCAAAATCTTTATATTTATATCATTACATTAACCTTGTTGAAACTAGGGTTAGGGTTACACATCTCATTATAATGAGAAACCATCTTGTTAAAGTTTCTCGATTTAATGAGATTAATATCTTGTGATAATAAAGAAACTGTCACATTATAATGAGATATGTTTTTCATTAAAATGAGAAACTGGTCCAGTATTTTTTAATGGTTATGACGGCCAAAGGCTTCCGTAACATCCTTATATTGTGTGATTTCATTTGGTAGTACATGATATTAATATGAAATACTCACGTGGAATAAGTAAATCCATATTTAGGGAATTTAAACCAACCTACAGTGAGCCAAACACATATAACTGAATGAGACTAACGTGTTGTTTACCCCTAGACAAAGATGGCGCCTTTGGTTGTCATGGCAAATACGTCATCGTGACAGAATATCCCCAAACACCCCTAATTTTCAATTTCCCCAGTCCTGTAATTCATATACAAATTTGGAAACATTCAACATCATTATGTGACACATTTTCAGATCATGACCTTTCATTTCGCTTGATTTGAGGTCAACAGGATTAATAGTTTCAGAGATATAGATAAAACAGTTTTCAGGTTTGAGCGCCCCCTGGTGGCCAACCTGAAAATGATAAATAGCTCATAATCTAATCAGTCCATCCTCTCTATGATATCTATGCATATGCAAAACATGAAAACTAAATTAAATATTGTTCAAGTTATCGCGTTTACACGAAGGATCCACGGCGGCAGTGGTCCAAGCGAAACCATAATGCCCCGAAACTCAGGAATATTATAATTTCCAGGGTTTTGTAGATACAGTATTTAAGCAAACCTTGAATTCACAAGTTCACTCACTAATACCAATAAACTGTTTCCCATTTTAAAAAGTTAACAAAATATCAGTTTTTCCAAAGCGTGATTGGTGTTGAAAGGTTAGACAAATGTCACGAACATTTTGCAAACATATTGCCAAATAAATGTCCAGTTTGTAGATCTTCAGGGATTGTTTGAAGAACATTAAAAAAAACCAAACTGCACTGTTTTGGAAAGCTCATCTACAGATTAGCAGAGCCATAATTTAAATGTTAAGAGTTAAAGAAACCAAAGTTGTTACTGCAAGCTAATGTTATGCTGAACGTCCCTGAAATCTTCTGGAAACTGAGATTAGTTAGCTATGAAAGATAAAGAGTGATGATGCAGTTTCACTATAAATACAAGGATTTTAAACAGTTTACAAATGCAGCAGTGTTTAGATAATCACAACACATATTGGGGGTGAAGGGTGAAATGGTGCAGCAAGGATGCTCACAGTAGCCATTAGGAAGCAGATGAATTATTGCATGGGATGTAACACACACACACACACACACACACAAAGCTGCAACACCAACTTTCATGAGCAGAAGTGTCAAAACTAGAAGGTGAAAAACTGCTCTGCAGCTAGAGGGTATGCAGTAGGTAAACTCACACTGTGCCTGTAGAAGGGGTCAACTTTTGTTGGGTATTTGTCAAACTGTAGGAGAAATGAAAGAGAGCTAAGTACATAGATATAGTAAGGAGAGTACAAACTTTACAGGCTCTGTCAATGGGTTAACGTCAACCTTTCATTTCAGTCCAACATGAAAAAACATCACAAAGTGCATTTCAAAACTAAAGACATGCTTCCAGATTAGGACCTAAGATATCAAATTAGATCCTACGTCTCTGACTCCCCAAGCTAACCCGTTTTATTCTCCGTTTTTGTGATCATGTGAAGACCTTGTAAACTAGTGTGGGCTGGCTTTCATTTGGTTGCAAGCTCAGGGCGAACATTTCCACTGTCAAGACTAAACACTGCAGCCATAAAGAGCGTTTTTATGGCCTCATTAGCTGTCAGAGGCCTCGCCATGATGCCTTTGAGGTATCATCAGAGCCAAGCGAATACTCTGTGGGCCAGGCTGTTATGAATGTGTGCGTGTTTATGCGAGTTTCAGGTCGAGGCACCCATTGCCTGTGGTCGCTCCCAACAGACAGCGGGTGTTTTTTTACTGCAGCGCATTTGCCAGTAATGAAAACCCCCAAATGGGACCAAATGATGTCATTAAATTCAGAATGAATTAAGTGTATTATGTTCTGAAAGCTGGCTCTGAAGTTAACATGCTTTGGGCAAGTTATTGCCAATTTAGAAAATAACAGCATTCAAGTCTGGAGTTTTAAAGTATGCCAGAGAAAACACTAGAAAGGCTTTCTGGGAGAATAAAGGCTCTGCTATGCCGTGGAAGGACACACATGGTCATCATTGAAAAGACGCCACAAAAACCCACAGGTCCCCACGGCCTGCTTCTCACACACATGTCCAGATTGTATAAAATCCTCGCTCTCAGAACCACAAAGTAAAAACACTCTCCGTGCCATTACCGCCCACTCTTCTGTAAAAGTCATTATTAGAACAAAGACATAACAAAAAACTTTTTGGCGTTGGTGATTCAGCCGTTTGAAACCCAACACAGGTGTGTTCTACTTATCCTCACATTTCTGGCAGGGGTACGCACCATGGGCGGTGCTGGGGTGGGCATGATGGCGTGGGGGAAGGGCGTAAAGGTGTGCTGGTGCGTGTGCTGGTGGGTGTGTTGGTGCTGATGCTGGTGCTGATGTTGATGCTGGTGGAACTCGGTGCGCAGGTAGGGTGGGGGGCCCAGAGAGGCGCCGCGGTCCGCGCTCTGCGAGGCCAGGAAACGGGTGTTGAGCTCCTGGCGAAGAAGGTCTTGCTCTGTAGAAAGAAACTGAGCTGATTAGGAACAGCTTGCCTCTGAAAATCTCAAAATAATTTTTTTTTTCTTAATCATTGCTTATGTTAGTAATTGGAGCCAAATAAAATCAAGATATTTATTTTGACCTGTGGGAGCCTTTGAGGATCAAACAGAAGAAACAGCAGAATTATATCAAAGAATGAAAGAAGCAGGAAATTAATGTTATCAGCATGTAGCGAAGCTCGAAATGATAACAAGTGTGTGACTGTTGGACCTGTCAAACGCTGGGATTTGATACACTGCAGCTCCACAGAAACAACAGCATCTGTTCTAATAACATTTACAAGGTTTGTGGAGCAAGAACGGATCTCAAACCATCACTGGCTTTCCTTTTAAATTCAAAACCTGGCATGAGATGGTGCATCTCCCCCCAGAGTAACCTTTTTCTGCTCCACACTGACTGACTACAATATTTTCTGCATTCATTTCTAACTTTATTGGGCTGGGAGTGGAGGTGGAATTTTCTCTTCATAAAAATTTCATTAGTATCTTTTGAACAAAATCCAGCTTGCTCCGTTCTGTAGTGAAGACATTGATTTCTTGCTCATGAACACCGTTCAAGGTGAAAATGTAAGTTTGTGGGAACGTTGCTCAAGGCAACAAACACGCTGACCCTGACATTTAGCTGGACAGAAATGTGTGAAAGTACAAGGGGTCCGTAATGGCTTTTGCAGGGTGGGCTGACTTGCTGTCAGACATTAGCGGTGTGTAGTTGATCAATCACAGCGTGACAGAGAGAACTTGAACTGCGTGCATGACTATAAACACACAACACTCCAGCCATGGAGAGCATGTGGATAATTTTGGACAGAGATATTTGCTTCTTTAAATAATTATCACAGCAGCCTTCAGTTTATGCATCTGTCTCTTCATATCAAATGCTTTCATATATAGATGCCGCTCAAATTATTACAGTCTTCTTTTGTTTCTTTGCACGACGAGTCCTCCGTGGTGTGTTTAAAAGAAGCTTACCTGAGTAGGCACTCCCAGCAGCAGGATGTCCAGGTACTGGCAAGGCGCTAGACGTCAGTGGTGGTGGTGGAGGCAATGCTGCTGGAGGCGCAAACATATTGGGGTGATGTGGGTGGGGCGAGGACTGCAAGGCAGAGGGGAAGTTGTGGGGGGTGCCCTGGTTAGCAGCCAGAGGCAGGGGGAAGGTAGAGGCCGCTGCTGGAACAGGCGGGTGGTGTTGGGGAAGGTGCAAGGATGGAGCAGAGGGCCCGTGGACCTTGGCGCCTGGGGTGCTGCTCCTGCTGCTGCTACTGCAAAGATGAAAAAAAAAAACTGGTGAGAAGAGGAGAAAGAAAGGGGTTAAGCCAACTGTGATCAGTCAAATTTAGCACTTGTTCCTGCACATCCCCTCATCTCCATCTGCTCCAGCGTTGCATTCCCAGCACAACGTGTTCACACCTCAACACACTTCCATTTACAAATGCCTCCCTGCTTCACAGAATCCAGGGCAAACACGAACTGCGAAAAACACCACATTCCCACCACCCTCGGATGCTAGTAAATCACCGCTGGCAGACATAACGGAACGAGCATCTGTCTTTGAACAGCTTCTGTTAAGGCACTTCCTCCAGAGCCAGGTAGGGAACATGTGCATCGGAAATGGGATGAGAGGGATACAGGGTGTGTATGCGTGTCTTAGCAAACAGCCTTTTGTTGTGTGTGTGGGATTTCCCCGGGGGGGTAGTCACAGAGCCTGCGTCTCCACAGCTCCACGCTTAAGCCTAAAAGCTCATTTGCAGCGCTCGCTCTACGCTGTGGGCCCCGGCTGTGATTATTCACAGTGGGTGCCAGGGCGTGTTGGCACGCTGGCAGACTTGAAGGGCTGGCACGGGGAGAAGCAGGCAGAGCCAAGTCCCGAGAGCCCGTGAGGCAAAGCTGTTGATGGGACTGAGTGGTTTTTAAAGAATCTATCTTTAAGTCTTACATTATGAGGAGTCTTATATGCATCAGTGCTTTGCAAATGATGTAGGATACAATGGCTAAACACGGACTTTCCCATGAAATAAAAAAATGACTCGTGGTCTTTACAGCGCTGGAAAATTAACAGGCTTATTGAAAGTTATTGTTTGAGTAACAGATGACCTGTCATGCAGGAAATATAAGTATAATTTGTGTCTGATTTAAGGTTATTGTAAACTAGCTGAAGTGTGCAAAGAGCTCCATTTATGGTGTCTGTTGCTAATAAGTTCCAGGCACTCAGTGCAGCTCACGTGCAGTCACAGCTTGGCGCTTCCTGATGCAGATCTAACATTACATACTTTAGAGTTTTTTTCCAAACAGGCCTGTATAAACTCCCGTCCTAATGTACACACAAGTAAAGATGAGAATCAGAGGAATAAACCTACCTGTGTCCGTTGAGGCCGTTGTATGCAGAATGAGGGCGGGGCTGGCAGCGTGACGGGGGCCGGTGAGGCCCTGCCTGACCAGGATGCTGTTGGTGAGGGTTGTGGGTGGGGAGGGCAGGAGACACTGGGTGTGGGTTTGGTGTAGGTTGAGGCCTTATATGAGGCGGTTGTTCAGGCTGCCGTTGCGGCCGGGGAGGAGGGGTTGGCGATGGCTCTCGGCCCTGTGCGAGAGGCAGGGCTGCAGGCGTGTGAGGCCTGGGTACAGCCTCTGGGTGCGGAAGCAAGCGCGTCGAAGGTGGAACCTGGGCGGGGCCGTTCGTTTGCGTCCGAAGGGGGGAGGAGACCTGGGAGACAGAAGCCTGGGGCTGAGGGAGGGCTTGGGGGGACAATGGCAGATTGAGGGTGCTAGGCTCAGGTGGTTGGGGGTCTCTGCAACTCTCCTGGCTCTTTTCTTGACTTCGTTCTAGGCCTGACACCTTGAGGGGGCCTGGGCCATTAGGCTCCTGGCTGCCATTGGTGGAGAGCACATTGATGCCAAAATCTGGAACTGTAGAGAAGAAAAAGATGAAAACTTGTTTTTATACTTCTGCTGCACTGATCACCAGTTAACTTTCTTTCCAACTGGGCTTATTTCTACCGGTTTTTTGTGTTAAATAACTAATACTGTGGAATATCTGCTGTTAAGTTTGCTTACTGACATCTGACAGAGTAATAAATATAGCAGACTGGAGCCACTGTGTGCAGATTTATGCACATATTTTCATATTGTTTGCATATTTTTACATTTTGTCAGATTGCTGTTGGGTGTCCATTTCACCTTCCCCCAGTATGTTTTTTTTATTGCCATAAAGTCACTTAACAGACTGTTTGAGAAAAACACTGCACTAATGAGATTAGTTTTGCATGAAGAATGATTCCCAACAGATGCTTTAAAAGATACATTTTATAGCTAATGATAAAAAAACAGCCATAACCTGCTGTTAAAAGCCCTGTCTGAACTCCACATGGCCAAAATGTTCGACCTAAGCCAAACAAAATGAATAATAATCTCTATACTATGCAGATATAACTGTGCAATGGGTAATAAAATCTGTCAGGTTATTTATTTATCTGCAGGGACCTCATCCAACGGAACAAAGTGCTTAGACATCAGCAGTCATCTCCAGAGGCGGAAAGGCTCATGAGGGATGACAGCGCATAGGTAAACTGTAATTAACACTCCTGGAGCCTCGATGGAGGTTTAGCACGGGCTCTTGCTTCCCTTTCGTGAAGCCAGCTAGATCCTGTACCTGCCAAACAGGTGTAGATGAGCCACAGGTCCCCTGGGCGGAGACACCAGCCAGTGCTGTAAAGCAGCCACCTGTCAGAGAGGGATCCATCTCCCTGACAAACTGCTCCCTGCAGATTGACTCCACTGAGAGCAAGCTGAGCCAGAAGGTCTCTGGGAGAACAGCTATCATTAGCATTAAAATGCTAAGCGAGGTATTAGCATCCACCCATCCTTGTGAAATTCTAGTCCAAGAGGCCATTTCTAGTGCAAGATCTAATCAATATGTACAAAAATTACAATTGACCCCTGCTCTGCATGGGCGAGCAGGAGGTCCGTCCGCTTGTTAGTAGACTTTTGTGTGTCAGAGTTGTTTTTAGGTTGGCAAATAGAAGAAAAACCTCATCATAATGCAGGAGATAACCAGTTCCCATACAGAAGCTGTAGCTCATCTCTTTTGCAGTCTCCTAATAAACAAGTCTATTTTTTTTACCCACATGTGTATCAACAAACAAGCCCAGCAGCCCTTATATCTGTCTCCTTAATCCTTGTCAATCTTCTCCAGTTACAAAAGCTATTACCGGTCAAGACCGACTGCTGCTGGTAAACAATTTTACCTCAGCAGACGAGGATAGAGGGGGAAGGAAGAAAAAAAAAAACTATTCCCAAGTCTCCTGCTTCACCTCGAGGTCCCTGAGGTCCACAGCTTGTTTTGAGAATGTGCTAACATGCTAAAAAGAAGGTGTCTATTCTGGTCATAATGAACACTCCAGGGCCACGTGGAGCGGGGAAGGAAAAAAAAAATGAGTATACACCAGCTTCCCTCCCGCGAGGGTTCATTTGTCAGTCTTCTTCATCCCTGAAAACAAATAAGTGCAATTCCCACTTGGGATTCTCAAAATGTACAGCCCTGTTGTTTCTTAGTGTTTCAGTAGTATTGCAGTTTCTAACTAGCACGCGTTGCCTGGTGGAGCGCAGAGGAGAGAGCGAGGCTGGTGGGTGGGAGTGGGTTGGTTAGAGAAGCAAAAATTGGATTTAAGGAGTAAAGGGAGTACAGGATGGCTTTGTAAGGGTCAACTGGGCATGTATACGAGTGTGTGCTGGCAAGCCTTTCATTAAGGGTGGATTTCAGGGCACCCAGTAGGGTCTTTGGAGAATTAATCATTATCTGAGGGTGATCTATGTCCTGTAGTTCACAGCGCATTAGCTGCACATCCCACCACTTCTGTTTTTTTTCTCCCTGTGCAGTGAAAGCTGCAGGGCAGCTTGTATTGATTAGATAGGATATGATTATATGAGAAATATAGATCAAAAACCTACAGACATGTCATTACAAAGTGGTGTTGCTGACAAGCTAGTATGCAAGCCTCTTTGATTTCTCACCAGTTGTTAGTGTCTTGCAGTGGTGCAACTCATTAGCAATGCAGCTATGTTTACCGTTAATGTCCCCCCCGCCTTTATGTTAGTTGGGTGGCTCACCCTCCAAAGAAAGTCCAGTGGATTTTATTTTTTTGATAATTTAAGTTACAACAGAAGTACTTATTTTTCTAAAAAAAGAGGTAACTAAACATGTCATGTTGCGTGCTTATCCTCTCTTCTATACATCACATGTCATGTTGCGTGCTTATCCTCTCTTCTATACATCACACACACACACTGGCGCCACTCCAGTGCCAAAAACCCTCACTGTTAGAATCTCTTAATCTACTTCTGATGAAGCCGTCAGGGTTAAATAGGACTGTGTGCGTGCACTTCTTTATAGCCTTTTTGGAGCCATGTGAGAGGCAAAACGAGTCCAATCTTAAACCGGTCTTCACACTGAGCAGTGACAGGAAGCTTAGCAAAGCGAGATGCATTAAGCTAATACAGTGTTAGGCCATAACTACAGGACATGAGTAGATCAATTAAGCATATCAGATTTAAGTGTCATCGTTGGACACATCCAGCCTCACATAAATAATTAAACAAGTTCCAGCTACATCATCTTTTAAAATGGTAGCTGGCAGACCAGGACCTGGAAAATCTATCAACCACCTTCAGCTAAAACTGCTTTGCTTGTGTGTAAATATGACCGCCTTCTCTGGATCCACTGACATCCTGACAAATTGATGGCCATGGAGACCTATGTGACATCCCAAACCTCCCTTCCGTCTTGTCCACCTCAAAATAGCCCCTTCATACATTCTATCCCCTCGTACTTGTTTATGAGATTGCAACCTAGCGGGAGTCACATAACTCAAATGAGTATCAACCTAACATGAAGCAGGAGCCACAAGACTGGCAGCTGAATCCCGACTGCTGTGTGTGTTTGTTATGTTATGTGTGAGAGAAGAGCGATCACTGTCTGACCTGCACAATTAATATGTGGAGGGGAGGTCTGTTCAGTAAAGGACACTAGATGATGGATTAAGTCCACCTTGTAGCAACTAAGGACATCAGAAGAGAAGTCCTGGACGCGGATGTTACTATGACAGCAATAGATTTTTGTTTGTATACAAATAGCAGGTCTGAAAGGTTCCTGATTGTAAGAAATGTGATGGAATTAGTCAACATTTCCTTCATGTCAACATTAATGTGCAGACTGGATGTTGCAAAATTACTTCTGTATGTGCTTTTTAACTGAAATGTGAAGGGAAACGGTTGTCTTCAGGCTCTCAGAACTTTATCTGTGAACTGGAATTGTAAAGAAAAAAACATTGACAGGAAATGTGGTGTCAACTCTGAAACTCTGCCTTTGAAGATGCACTCATAAATCTCTACTCCATCTCTAATATCTAACCCCTACTCCGTTTACCACATCATCACCACCACAGCAAGATCCCAGTAAATTATATAGGCCTGATAAAATTTGCATAGCAGCATTTTAAAGCAAGTAAACAATGATGGCCTTGTCCAGAGGTAACTAAACTGCCTTCTACCTCTTTACCTCCACATACCTCTCGCTACAAAAACAGAAAAATAAACTTAGGGAGACTGGCTGTTTGCTCAAGCTGAATCAATTTAAGTGCTCACTGCACAGAATAAATATTCATGGCCTGCATTGAAAATTCCATCTTGCACTGGTATGTCTCAGTAAACAGTAATTACAATCAAGATCCCCCTCTGTGTTGGAAAGGGCGCTCAGAAACTAGTAAAGTAAAACCTGCTTTAAAAGTAATCACAGCCTGAGATGATTTAAAAGATAATGTTGCCTCTGGACTCTGGATGGAAACCATTTAGTTCTGCAAAAAAATAAATAAGTAAGAAGAAAGCCATGTAAAACCTGCTCCTCTTCTTGTTACAGATTGTGTTTGACAACAAAATTAAACTTTTAATTGAGCAGCGAGTGTTGACAGTTCTGACCGC
Organism: Pseudomugil tenellus; assembly: GCA_037177515.1. Classification (NCBI taxonomy): domain Eukaryota; kingdom Metazoa; phylum Chordata; class Actinopteri; order Atheriniformes; family Pseudomugilidae; genus Pseudomugil; species Pseudomugil tenellus. Next base: position 1,618,618 of record JBAMHX010000017.1, read on the forward strand.
GAGAGAGGTTTATACAGCATATGTTCCCCAAGAGCTCCTTAGTGAGGGACTGTTCTCTGTTTATTGTTCTTAATGAAGCCTGCAGTTGCATTAATGGCAGACATCTTTAGCACATCTCCTCCCACGCAGGAGAAAACAATAAACAGCAGGCCACTGGTTTCTGTCAGAGATGAGACACAACAGTCTAATACCACCATTCCCCCCCCTCGTATGTTTGGAAGTAATTTCCTGATACCTGTCCAGTTTATTGGCTACAGATAAACAGTAATGCAGTAATCATCTCCTCAGTTGTTGCAACCTGTGAAAAACTGGATGTTCACCCACTGAGGTGAATCAGTCTTTCTGATTGGAATACCCTCGTGCTTCCATTAGTGGAGAGCATCTGTCATGGATGTGGAAACGAAGAGCGGGTTTAAATCCCTTGTTTTTATGCCTAAAATAATTACCTTTCCTGAGTAATATTATTATTTAAGAGGCTGTTTCCTAGAGGGCGTGACTGCAGAGGAGTCATGAGAAAAACCTCACGCCTGGTGCAGATCATGAGCAAGCTTTCGCAATGAAAAAAACTGCTAATAAAGTTTGGTAAATGAACAATTACTAATGTACCTTTTTGCACACAATGTTCTTTACAGCACAGGCTTTGATAAATGACCTCTCTGGTGTCAAAGTGAAGCTTTGCATAGGAAGCCGCTTTTTTTAATCTCACATGCTATGCTAATGGCATCGTGCTAACCAAGTCTTTACTAAAATTCTGATGTTATCTTCAGGAGTCCTGACTTCCACTTTGGCCTCATGATATCAGTTCACAGTGGAACTGCAGCTGTAAACGTAACTGGGGAAGCTTTCTCCCAGATCTCATAGCAAAAGCCCCCAGAGAATATCCAGTCTATTAGCTCCTTATCCCTCCCTTCTTCAGCTCTCAAGACTTTAAGAGCATTAGCCTCTCCAAGAGCAGTAACACCACCTACAGTGATACCTCTTCGTCTCCAGAGTATTCAACACATTCTGCGCTTGCCGTTAAAACTTCTCAGTTCGGAGTACATGGTACATAACCATGCTTGTTGGATGTCCCACAAATGGGGTTTTATGAGGGGGGGACGATAATACTGTCCCACCAAGACTCTCCGTCATGTCAGCAGCTGTCTAAGCTAAGAGCCAAAAGAGGTGCAGAGTTACACAGCTCGGACCCCCGGCTATGCGGAGGTCTTGGAATGGAGCTGCTTTATTAGTAACTCCGAGGGGGGGCCGAGTGAGAAACTTAATAGAAATAAAGTTAATGGGATGGGTGGGAAGGGTTGAGGGGGAGCAGGGTAACTATTCTGGCTGGCAGGTTGTCAGTGTGGACACACAGCATGCTGATGCTTTAATAAGCCGTGACTGAGCAAAAGGCCAAAATAAGAGGTGAAGCTGTTAATTTGCCTCTCTGAACATCTATATTTCATCCCCGTCTCATATGGTTTATGAATTTTGCATGACAATTTGGAAAGCAAGTGCATATGCAAGTATAACTAGAGTGTAGAAATGTAGTGATGTCATTGCGCATGGAGCGAGTGGTTAACCGACTTTGACTTAAGACCGATAAATGTCTGAGACTGTGATCTTCCATGAAATAGCTGAAATCTGAAGTAATTGGACAAAGCAAGCCACAGTAGGGTCTGAGCTTCTGAGGACATTAGAGAACAAACGTTACGCATGTGTGAAAGAGGCAAACAAAAGGGCACAAGTAAGAGAACATACTTACAAATATAGGAAAGAAACTTGCCCTGCCTCCTACCTTTACTAACATCCATCTGTGCTCCATTCATACTCTGTCTGGAAGAGGGATTGGGCTTCGTCTCTTCTTTCTCAAGTCATAAAGAAGCCATTTACTAAGCGATATTCTTCCTCCCGCAGTGGCTCTGATTACAACAGCTTTACCTCTATCTGTGTCTTCCTTCCACCCCAACATGTGGAAAGTCTCCCTGCCACAGACATGCTCTTGGGGCCTAAATGTTTGGCCACCTTCCCTCAAAGCCCGGCCGCCCCCATCATCACCATCTTTATGTGCACATGAGGATGTCGCAGTGGGATCAGTGGCAACAGGGTGTCTCATTTCTAGCTCTCCTTTTGAGCACAGATCTTTATATATCCCCGAGGGTGTGAAGTCAGGCTGGAGGGAACGTAACGGGAGAAGAGTTGGGTCAGGGACTCGATGACGGGCAAGCTGGCACAGGTGAACAGCAGAAAGGGCGGCTGAGAAGCTTGCCAGACTCATCCACCCAGGGGTTTGTGTGGGGCAGTTCTCGTGGGGACTCTTTAAGCCAGTGGCTGACAGATTCCCTGCAGGTTTGGCTGTCATGTTCAGACTCACTGAGGCTTTGAAATAACAGTAGCGTGCGATGTGTAAAATCCATCCAGACACAGCAATTGGTTCGCACACACACTGTCCCTGTGTTGTAAGGCTACGCTGAAAAACGAGGCAGCTGCAGAGCAAATCAGACGCTTTTACCTCCAACATGTCACATACACACAAGTCAGCTGATTGGATTTTTCACAGAGTAAAAGATCCCAGTAAGTAAAAAGGGGGTAGGTGGTCATTTTGTGTGAAAGCTCCCGAGAGGCCTGCAGTGTGTTACTCTGTCAGCCAGCTATTAAACTGTCACTTCTCCACCAGTTCAACCTCATAGTTAATTGCTTATTTAACTGCTAACCAAGTATGTTGGAGGGAGAATATCACCAATTAATGTCACCAAGACTTTCCTTAACATGCTGAGAAAAGCTTTAAATAAATTGGCAAATAAGTTTCCTTTAAAAGACATTATGGAAAATTGGAAACTTTCATATTTTGGTTCACCACCATATACAAAAAAAAGTCTGTCATACTGCATATATCTTACACACACACACCATTATTCTGTCGTTTACAAGCTTGCACATCTCTATTATTTCAGGTTGCATTTCTTGCTGCCACCAAATTCTAATCAGCAGAATAGCAGAAAACTGGCAGGAAAACTGTATTTAGTCACCTGAGATTATGACCGGAGTCTTTTTGATTTTGCTACATAGAATTGTGTATACTGAAAGGTAGAAAAAGCTCTTTGCCCCAAACAACACGTAAAACAACTCATCCTCAGGTAAATTTCTGTGCAAACATGTAAAGCTAAATAACGCCGCCAGCTATGTGGCGAAGCAGCGATCAGTCAAATATTCCTATTGGAAAACGACACTGTAAAACAATGTTTGTTTACAAATGTACATTACATGCAAATTAAACTCATAAATCATTAAACTGCTGCCAGTCAGACAAAAATAAAGATGTGTAAAACACAACTGTGCTCTCATAAGGAAGAACCTTCGGGATGTGTGTTAGCACAACTCAAACATTTCACAACAGACCCGCTGGCATTGCAACACATGTTTCTTGTCAGTCACTCTGGCAGCTCAGTGACCCAGCAGACAGTAGTCTGTGGAGCTGACAAACTTCAAACACATCCATGCTAATTCCCCATTATAATCACATGCTCATAAAAACACAACCACTCATTAACACCCCCCCCCCCCTCCCCACCTACCCACCCATCTTTCTCAGCCATGCACACAGGAAACTCTACCATTCAATGGGTCCAATGCCACCCTGGTGGAGGAATATGTCCTGCAGGACTATTTCGACCGTCTTCTATGAAGCTCTGTCAGCTTGTCAAAGCCAAAAGGACTGTACCAACCCGCCCTACAGGGAGGGGGGTGACTTCTGATAATACAGCCGGTTCTTCTGACTGAGTAGCCTTTCGTTTATTCTGTAACTTTTAAGAGTTCTCACTTGCATTAAAGGACGTTGAGGCTTTATTCATGTGTTTTGTCAAGTAGAGAAACCCACTATTCCATCTCTCAAGCTTCAGCTCGTTGCCCCCCCGTGTCTTCAGCCAGGAAGCAAAGTGTGTAGCAACTGGCCTGCAGCAGCAGGAAGAGTGACAGCTTGAGCTGACAGACTGACACCACCAGGATTTCACTGGGGAGAGAAGCGCGGAGGGCTGGAAAGAGAAATCTGTCCCCAGGGTGTAGTCAGTCTCTTCCACCCTCCCAAATGAGCCAACTAGTTTTACACGCATCTACACAGCACAATCAGACAAGTTGCGAGGATCAGATTCAACACATTCTGCGCTTGCCGTTAAAAACGATTGGGGGAAAAACTCATTCCAGGGGGATCATATATCTGAAAACCTGGTGCGGTATCAATTTGCATGTAGTCTTTTCTGTTCTTAAATCCTCACTGACATTACAGAAGCTGCCAGTGTGTCTGTGTGTGTGCAACTATGTCAAGTGCTTTCTCATTACCCCCTCGCTCAGGTTTCACTGCAGTCAGATTAGCGGGACACCCGGAGCAGAAACAAAGCCGGTAATGGCCGTCTCTCTTCTACGAGCCACTTTTGCTTTCGTCCCTCCATCATTTTAGCTTGGAAATGCTGTGTGGTCTGCTGATGTAGTGGCGAAAGCACCAATCATTCACAAAAAAGGGGAAACGGGACGATTAGAACAGGCTTACGTTCTCACCCTCTTCTCTGGGCTCACAGCCCTGTGTGTCAGAAAACCTCAGTGCAGCCACATCACCGTGCTTTTCAGAATAACACCACAAATTGGCTGAAGGCTGCTGGCAGGCTGCACTGTGATGAGCTATGGCTGTGTGACTGCAATACTTGGCAAGGGGGGGTTAGTATAGGGGAGGCTGGTTAGGATTTGAGCTGTTTATTTGAACTGTGCCGTCGTCCAAACAGTCAGCTGCCTCCCTGCTCCCTCTTCAAGCCCCACAGCTTAAGCTAGGATTGTGGTGTTGGTGGGGAGAGAACAACTTGATATCCCCCTCTGGGCAGAGGCAACTCTGAGCTTGGGTTACTTTAAGGGAACAATGCAGGCTCTGTCCACATCACGGCCTCCTACTCAGTAAAGACATGGGCTCAGACAGGCTCGCTAGTGTCAGGCTCGACCGGGGGATTCATGCATCACAACACTGCACACTGCCTGAACGCAGGGTTTAGAGAACACGGCTTCCCAGCTTTGCTTGTAAATGGCCCAGCGGACCCCCCACCCGTCTCATCAGGTTAACAGCTAAACCAGACGTGTGGCCCGTACCGGCACAACGGCCCGTTTGCTCCTGGCTTGAAACACTCCTCTTCTGGGATTTAGGTTTTCTGTACGACAGTGTTTACAGTAAAATCCGACACGTGGAACAAGGAGGGGATACTAGAGCACTGAAATCAAATCGCTCCCTCCAGAAGCATCTTAATCTGTAACAGATGGTAAGAGTCTGAGGGATGTTGATGGGTTCGGGCAGCCTTCTAAGAACAGTGGCCAAAAGCTTGTGATGATGAAGCAGAAGACGGTAATAAAATGGAACATTGTGCTCTTCATTATACTTTGTTTATATCAAATGCACATGCTTTAAAGTTTCCTTTCCGTGATGCCAAGCTCACTTTACACACACCACAAATGAAACGTGTTCTCCCCACCAACTATTGTGCTATCCGAAGAGCAGCTCCAACACAAGGGGGTGGTGTTGAGCTGAAGGTCTGGCAGTTACAGCTTCCCAGCATGCCGCGCCTGTCCGAGGGGAATCAGCAGTTTGCGGTAAAATCATGACATGTGGGTTGAGACAAATGAAAGCCATGCAATATGCGTGCTGAGCTGAAACACATGCAAGGGATCTACGGACTGCTGCTAACAAACCCAGATCCTGCTCTCTAGTCCTCTCCAGTCTGCCCCGAGGCTCATCAAGGCTTTATTTCTGCACTGCATATTTATGAGAATTGAAAAGGGTGAGAAGGGGGGAAAAAAAACCTAACCTCTTTTCTTTTGGGAGCAATTAAAGCTTTGCTTTCATTAATCCTTAACTGAGTCTTGGTGCTCTTGCTCTTTCTTAGCTTTTCTGACTTTACAGACTGTGTTTACACTTTCATTTCGCTCCTTTGGTATTAAAAGAGAGGAGGGGCGAAACAGAGAGACCCTTTCACGTAAAATTTTCTCATAAAAGCAACGGCACAGCTGTACAGTAGCAGTAGATTATTAAACCTGGCTGTAAGCTGCTACGTGTGGAATCCAACAGTGACATCAGGATCACAAACGTTGCAGCAGTGAACATCCATTCCATGCATAAACAAAATGAACTTGGACATGACAACAACCCGCAGCCGTGTCTAAAAGCCAACACTAATGCTTTAATCTACAACAGTTTAAACATCTTTAGAAAATTCTGGTTTTATCTGATAAACTCTCTGTGACCATATAATCCAAAAGTGGGGGTTCTGTAAACTTTGAGATTAGGGGGTGCATTTTTTCTTCTCTTTCAACAAACTAAATTCCAATTCATGCTGCTCAAAGCAACAGCAACGCAGCACGGCTTAATCATTTTGCAGTATATCCGCTTATCCGCTGCGTTAATCCCATCTTCTTTGTAAAACATGTGTCTGCATTTCTAACACAGATGCCTCAAGTTATTCACTAGTGCTAACATCTGTTTGTGGGAATGACATCATGGGGCTGCGACAACAACAACAACAACAAAAAGACCCGCAAAGTGAGAGTGCTGTCAGACATGCATGGTAGATCATGGAGAGTGGCTCATTTCAAACTAGCAACCCTGCTCTCATGCATGCATTCACACGTGCACCTCTAAGGCACCATGAGGCACCATGAGGCCTCATTAAAGCGCTCGGCTCACTCTCCCTCTTTGGCAATGTCACCTCAGCCGCAGGGACCAAAGACTGACACAGGCATAATTGGCCTGAACACACCGACAGTGCACTGGGAATGGCTGAATCTAGATAAGTGGAGTGTGAATGTGTGTGTGTGTATATATATGTGTGTGTGTGTGTGTGTGTGTGTGCTGCTTTGACCCTGTTAATGCTGCACAGTTGGCAAGAGAGTGGCTAATGTCATATTTGATCAGTGGATGCTGGTGGTGAAGATGGGAACATCTCTCCTGGGATGAGAAGAGTGCTGTTTTCGACACCTCCCCCTCCCTTCCATTAGTCAGCAACGTCTCCAGTGTCAAGATATGAAACGGTGACAATAAAACACCAAGAAACAGAAGATGTTTGCTCAAATAAGGGATCTTTATGATGAAAAAACCATGGTTTGCGATTAGATAGAGCCAGCTGTGGAGACTTTATCCTCGTCATCTTTAAACTACCCTGTAACCACGTTATTATTTGCTACATTATTATTTGTTATTACATTATTAATCTCTCTACTTTACCTCAGGCAACATTACAGTATTACACAAGAGGGGAAGAGATATGTACTGCAAAGAGCTGCTCAACGTTCAACCCTGACTGGCTGCTAAAGCACCACATATCTCAGTGTGGCAGACATAGAGGGGGTCAGCAGGAAATCTAAGGCTTTTCTCTTTGATCTCTGGAGTTCAGCCCATTTAAATGTTTGTGTTTGAGATGTAGACTTTTAATTTTGGGCCTGATGGGTTCCAGGTTCTTTGGATTTAGCGTGGCATGTCGGATACAGGAGTGTTTACACAGTCTCCCTCCAGCTCTCCTGGTGCTGAAATAAGTGCATTAAGATGGATGGATTTACTTAGTCTCTAACCTCGGGGACCGAGGGAACAAACTCTGAATGACCTCTTTGTGTTGCGGGCAGCGATAGAGGGAGTCTGGCCCAATGCTGAGTGAATATGTGTGTGCCTTCAGCACCGACAGACCAACACAGCATCACAGCATCTTCTGACTCACATGAACTACTTTCATTATTTACCAGCAAAGTTTGGATATAAACTTTTTTCTATCATTTTTAGAATATTATATGGCAAGTTAATCATTGCATTCAAAGAAATCAAATGCTGTGGGCTCAGCAGAAAAAAGTAATTGAAAATATCTGCTCATTGTCATGATGCAATGCTTGCTTTTAGACCAAATAATGAAATGTGGAAAACATTCCCGTCCAGCTGTGCTTAGGGCTGATGAGTTGTAATCAATATCATTCAAATGGGATTTTGAACTATGTCCAACTGGAAATGGTGCCATGTTTCTGTGGGGGGGGCTGGGCCCACTGTTTGCCACAGCGAAGCACTAAATCAGCCAGCGCTTCCCTTGATTTGTTAACCTTTGTTTGGCTGTGTCAGCAGATGAGATATGGCAGGAGCAGCCCCTTCCATGGGCATGAAATACAGCTTCTGTCTCTGTTGTCCCAGCCCTGGGGATGGTTGGGGGGTGTTACTGTGAAGCACAGGATATTGAGCTTCCTCTACCCTTTGGAGATACATTAAATGCTCCAAGCAGGGAACCAACAGCAGCTAAGACAACAACCTGCATCAGTAGCTCCTGAATATCACATGAGAATTTTTATTTGAACCAAACTCTCTTCCAGCAATTATGCCCGAACCTCTTTGTGACCTCGCAGCGCCTGTTAGGGAAACAGAGACTGTCCTTGACTGCAGCCATTTCTCAGAATGCACAAAAGGCCAATAGTAGTCAGGTCATCTTTCCACTGTGCATCAGGTCAAGTTCCACAGGCAGCCTTGATTTCTTGACACTCAAACCCACACAGACGGCAGAGGTCAGCACCCGGGCAGAGCGGGGAGCCTGGGGCAGTAAACCAACACTAGCGCTGCAAAAGGCCAACCCTCTCTTTCCAGTCGACTGAATGAATTAGGAAGCTGCCAGGGTGATTTGTGGCGTGATTGTTACTCTCTATATCACTTGAGATTACAGCAGGTGGCGGCCCACAGCCTGGAAGCACACATGGCTCCATCACCAGTCCTTCTCTCAGGAAACAGAGAGAATGAAGCAGAGAGAGAAAAACAAGCCCTCAGCTCCCTCCCACACACCAGCGATACGCTCACAGGCAATTTCGCTGCCAGCAAAGCTCTCTATGACAATCCAGGGAGCTCTTCAGCTCTGATATCTGCCACAAAGGTTCACCTCCGCTTCTCTCTTTCCACTATTTTTTTAAACAATGCCATCAGCACTGCAAATTACACCTTCCACATGGCACATTTTTCTGTCCCCTGGTGACAGACGTACTCAAGCCTGACACACTTCACTAGCGGCGCTCTCCACGCTGTCGTCGGCTCGGGGTCTCACTGTAACGCTGCTTCATTTTCACATTAACTCCAGCAAAGCATGGTGAAATCAGCCCTGTGCTAAGGGGGGGAGCGGAGAATCACTGCACTGTGCACTTCAATTCACCCCCGCTCTGAACTGCGTCTCACATCGTAGACACAGCTGCAGGAGACGTCTCACGGGGGAAATAATTCTTTGATACATCTAGCAGATGGATTCTTAAAAAGAAATCTCATGTGAACCTTATGCTACACCCTTAACTAAAAAGCTACAGGATGAGGTCATTTCTAGTTGTAAATATCATCACAGATATTTACATTAATACTTATATTGCTTATATTGCTATTGTCTTTACTTTTATTCTAAGCCAATCATGCATCGAATTGAGTCCATTTGCATAGATGTGACTGTTTACTGGTGGGAAAATGTCCTGGTTTATTTTGATAAACGGAGCATCTGAGCATTTTAAATGCCATCTAGTACTATCTCCATCCTGCTGCCGGGCTGCAATCAGCAAACAATGAGGAGTGAGCTCCACACTGAACGAATATATCTGATATGAACACACTTGGACACATTTGACAGATTCGTCTGCAGACCTTTGTGGTGACAAGTCTTGCTAGTTTGTGATCAGCAGTATGCAGTTCAGTCCATTCCCTGGAAGGCAGTCAGAGAACTAATAAGGCTGAGTTTCTGATTTCCACCTTGGAAGCTGCTCAGCCTTCAGAATAGTTGTTTATTTCACAAGTGGCCAATAGAGCAGGCCTCAGCTTCCTGACTGGTGCTTACTCTCTGGCAGAGCAAATGAATCAGGTTAGCTAGCCGACACCCGCAGGTGCACTGACAACCATAGTAATTAGAGATAACATTTAATGACTCTTAGCTAATGAAATCCATTCCTGGGCAAAGTGAGCCAAAAGCGAATGGGAAAAGAGGGAGAAAAACCGAGAGGCAATCAAAGGCTGATGGTGACTAAGCTCTACTTAAAACCGCTATGTACCGCAGATCTGCAGTGTAGCCAAACAAAAAGGAGGAAAAAAACTAAACAGAACCAAGACCAGAACACATAAATATGTTCAATACTTTTGATTACGCTTTTTTAAATGATTCTTAGGGAACATACAAGACTGTAATAATAAAGTAGACAGTTTTCAGGCACATTTCTTACTTGCCTTTTGTGTTTAAAGCCAGCATTTCTACAAAACGCTACTTGTCTGTTTGGCAAGTTGTTCATGATAAGCATTTATACATCTGTGGAGAAGTCTTATCTATTACTTCAATACAGACAGAAATGCAGTGAAAAATAAAGGGAATTCCTTTTGACCCTCAACATTGTGTGTGTGTGTTTGTGAGTGTGTGTGTGTGTGTGTGTGTGTGGGGGGGGGGGGGG
>JBAMHX010000017.1:1629148-1645834 GCA_037177515.1 Pseudomugil tenellus
TAAGGAATACAGGTTAGAACCTGAGGAACCTCCTGCATGTGTGTGGAGGTTCTTTCTAATATTTCAACAATGGCTTAAATGGATCACTTTGTGTGTGTGTGTGTGTTTTTTGTTTATAGTGTGAAAATGAAAGTGAACAAACCAACAAATGAATGGAGACTTTTTGCACCTGCCTTTAGGCAAATATTGACACCAATCATCCCACAAACGAACCCTCTCTCGCTATTTTGGTTGGAGCTGTTGCTTGAGTGGAGGTTTGGCTGCATTAAAGCTCTAGTAATCCCCTCCAACAAAAACCCACCCGACTCTTTTAATCTCAACACCACCCTCCATAAAAATACCAGAGGTCTTTGCTGTCTGTGCACCTGGATTCTTTTACTCGCCTTTTGCAATAGTGACATGCATTAGCATATGGCAGGAGAGGAGGAGGGGTAGTGATGGTAAAAGGAAGAAGGGATATTTAAATGGAAATAAGGGGCAAGAGAGTGGTCCATCATGGGGCAGAGAGAAAGCATATTTTGTGTACTGTTTCCCGAGTCAGGTCCTTTCATAGAAGGGGAAAGAGGGTGGCCCTCTGTTGATTTAGGCTGCACAAAGGAGGCCTTAATCCTTTCAAGGGATCCAAATCAGTCCACAGAGGAGCACATTGAAAAAGAAACCTCCCTGTCAAGCATGCCCATTGAGCTCCCCAGCGCACACCACAAATCAAACCATGGAAAGAATCAAAGGCCAGAATGTGGGAAATGTGTCTGGAGGTCTGCGCAGAGGAAAGTGCGGGGGACACGACGAACAGCAGTGGGGGTAGTGGTACAAGAGCCTATCATCAGCAATCTGCACCATTTCAACCACAGCCCTGGAGGGGTCATAACCCTGGTCACTGAGCCTCCCTTCCTGGCCTGTGTGGTAACTCCCCCCCATTACGGAGGAATGTCCATTCATGCGGGGGCACCTCCATTATCCCTGAGCCAGAGAAAATAGGGCTGCTTTTAACAGCAAATTAGTGACTTGATAATGAGGTCACATGTGGTGTTGGCACACCGAGGCCATAAACAGATGCCTTTCCTGCCCTCACTTCATTCCCTGTAGCATTAGCACACTCTCCTCTTCCTCCTCCGGTGCATTTCAGCATGTTCGCAACAAAAAGGTCACTGAAGCAGCTTCACTCTGTGTTTCATTCATGTAACACCACAAAGGCTATGACTCAAGGTTTTCATATTGTAATAAACCCGTTGAATTGTCACATTTTATATGTGTAAATGTCACGAAAGAAATGAGCTGCATGTAAAAGGTTCGTAACTTTCTTTTCCACTGCATCAGGTAACTTTTCAGGTAACACATTTATACACACGGATAATTACTGCACCGTCACATTATTAACATTTCAGAAATGAATTTAAAAGAATGAATTAAAGTATTTTACCTTTAACTGCAGGTGTGCTGAAAAATTTCTCTGAACTGGCATCGGAAACCTGGAAAAAGAAAATAGAATAAGTCAAATATCCAAACAAAGCATGCAGTTGAATTTTCCTACACTAAACTGTGCAAAATCACATTTCTTTATAAATAAATTAAGTTTTATTTAATTAAAACACACTGGTTATCTAAAGAAAACCTTATTGCACTTCTACATGTCCCAAATAAATAAACTGAGTTTGTGACATCGGATCCTGCATTGCAATTAAGTTACGACATATTCAACTATTTTTTTCAGTAGCTTAAGTATTTATTTCTGTTAATAATCACCAGGAAACCCTGGTTATAATGACCAAAACTGAACAAAAAGCCAACAAAACAACATATTGACACCACTTGATGGCACTGTTGCTCCGTGACAGAGCTCCCCGCGCGCGGCAGCCTGTCCGGTTCGGCACCAAAACCTTCAGTGTCACAAGAAAAATCAGCAGTGATGAGATTTAACCCTGAATTACACAACAAAGTCAGAGATAAACTGAATTTCATCTGTGACAAAAGTGTATGTAGTTACATATTAAATAGACATTGAAGGTGTGGAATTAACAGCCGCTGCGCTTCGTGTTGGAGGAAAACTGACGCCATAATCTGAATTAAAATCAACTTCTAATAACAGGTTTTGGAGATTCATTCGACACAGAATTAATAGTGAAATGTGGTGTAAACACGTCAGAGCATTTCTCTGAGTTCTTCTACAATAATCTCAGTGTCCAAATGTCAAAAATGTGATTCCAGTGACAGCTCAGACAGCGCACTGTCCTCTAGTTGCTACTTAGGCGACACAGAAATCCAAATAAATAAGAAAAATAGCACATGATAAATACATGTTTTTGGTTCCAAAGGCCTGTTGATTTTATAATTCCCTGATGCAACACGTTCAGGATGCAAACGACATAAACTGCAGTAAATGGCAACATAAAGGTCAGACTCAGGGTTGATCTATTCGGATTATTGGTGAAAATATTGCAATTTATTTCATATAGTAGAAATCGGGTCAGAAAAACGCATACCTTTGATTTGCAACGTTAGCAAGTAGAAAAAGTGAGGAAATACTTTCTCATGTGAATGTGGTCTCGTTTCACATTCTGCTTTTCAAAGAATATAATCCACAGAAGAGTCGGTGAAGTCTACTCCTTTTAAAGCAAAGATAGCCATGCAGACACAAGAAGCCTTTCCAAGAAAAATCCAAAGCCGTGCACAACGCTACTGCGCCTTTTGGACAAAGGGAACCATGTGTCTCGCCAGGAGAGCTTCTACAACAGCGCTGAGGCGACGCGAGGTGGAAAAATCCCTTGATCCAGCTTTCTTTCCGCGGACGGGTCGCAATTTCGTTTTCTTTCTTTCACATATATTCTCCTTTCGGAATTATCCGTAAGAGGTAACAGACAGGATCCGTGTCCGTGCGCAGAGAGGGGGCTGCGTCCGATGGAGCAACCCAATCCAACAAAGCGCACCAGTGGAAACAAGAAACGGAGGCGAATCAGACAGGCAACGGGCACAAAAAAGAGAAAAATCTACACGGTACAAGCCCACTGTCGCTGCGTGGTTAGTTGCAAAACCTGTGTGCTGTGCTCTTCTGCGGGGATCCCGATCATGTGCACACAGAAGCCTGTCCCCATCCGCTCCCAAACACCGGACAAACTCCCATTCATCCAACGACTGACTGCTGCCGCCTGCACGACCGGGTCCTCCCACTTCCTGATTTCCAGACGGACTTGAATTCAACCTCCTTCAGAGGATAAACACGCACGTTTTTTTCTCTTTGGGCTTCCGAAACGGTTGGTGGTTGATTGCAGTGGCACGTCGAAGCCTTACCTTTTGCGTAAATGGCGCGCAAGAGAAGGGACAGCGGCTCTCCAAAGATACATAAGGAGGCAGTAAGATGGAGAAAGGGAGAGAGAGAGAGCGCACGCGAGGGAGGGAGGGAAGAAGAGAAACGAGAGAGGGAGGGAGAGCTGGTATAGAAAGATATTCTTTCTCTCCATACTGACTGAGATGATGTCAGCTAATGAATTCCCCAGTAGGGTGCTGCTACCGTGAGAGGAGGAAAAACAAAACGCTCCTTTATGAGCAGCATGCACCTCCTTGCAGCCCACAGGCGCTGTCTTCCACTTGTATCAGCGCCCACTGCACTGGCCTGCAGGGAGCTCAACTGGAAATAAAAGACACTGGGTCATATCAGTGTGAGCTGTGAGCTCCCCATGCCCACCCTGACAACACGTCTGCCATGGAAGGCATCTATCATTGCTTGCAAGTTTATAATATGAGGATTTTATCAGACTACTGATGTTCTGCTTCTCTGCGATTGCAAGACAGCAAATCATTTTGCATCTGAAAGGCCATCTTTCGTTATTTTACAGTGTTGAGGCCATTTATTAAGGATTGCACACATTTAAAGCTCAATTCTGTTAAGATTCACACTGCAGGTGTGAAAATAGATGTGAAAATTCCTTTTTCCTTGCTGAAATCCCTTTAATTGGGAAATCCTAATCTAATGGTTGACATTGCTGGAAAATCCTGCTAACAGTGCAAACCCTTGCATCCTTTAGCTTGTCTAATGAGCATTAACCTACTGGCTGGGCGGTCAGTGGAAGCACAATAGAGAAACAGTGCAGAAGTCTTTCGCTGCCAGTTCTTTTCAAGCAACCGCAGAGCAGAAAACAGACTTAACTCATAGCTGAGATGCTAATCCATCCCTAACGGAGACCGAGGGATCTTTGAGTGGCTGCAATCAGACATGCAAACGTGAGGTCATGGGAAATGTGATGTACAGTTTTCACCAAAAAAAATCTTCACTCTGAGTGAACGCAGCAGCATTTTTTCTCTAAACTGCAGTTAGTCCTCCAGTCTTAAGAATTTATAAACATACTTTTAACACTAGAAGAGCCAAGCGGATCGTTTTTACGCATTTGTTAAAATCCTCACTTCTCTCAGTTCATGACTTTTTCCAAAATGGGTCCAGTAAACATGTAGTGAATTTTGGTGAGTGTGTGATCACAAATAAAAAGAAATCTGAGCATTTATACCCGGAACCGCTGAGGAGGTCATTTCTACCGTTTAGTTTAGTGTAGTTCAGTAGCTGTCAGTAAGTAATTGGGTTTTAGGCTAATCTACTGCTAAATTTGACAAATGGATAAATATATTTTGAATGAATGTCAAAGAAAATTGATTATAATCCCAACACCTGATTGACAGAGTCGGAGGGAGGGGAAGTAGCTCTGGATGTTGGTACGGCAGAATGTGACAAAACGATGGTGAAAGGAAGTGATAATCCCTCACTTTTATCCGGTAACGAGTCATGTACTGAGGATGAGGATTTGATGCATCTTTGCGTCATTTGCTCCGTTCTAGCTGGAGGAGGTAAAATTTACCCGTCTCTGCGGTTTTAGTGTTAAAGGCTGTTTGTGGAGCATGATGCCATGAAACATTATCTACCATAAGGCAGTCGAAGCTCCAGGAGGGATTGCCCTCAGAAGACCAGGTAAAGACCTGCTCCTTGATCCAGCGGGGATCAAGGTTTGATCCTAAAAGGTCAGTAAGAAATAGCAGAACGTGTTCATCAAGCTACAAGCTCTCGCACACATTTCGCACAGAAGAGCTTCAGCTAATCAAGTAACAAACTTGGAACTTGGTCTTGTTTGGGTTTTTTAAAACACCACTGCCATGATTCATGTATGTGCAGCCGAAATGCAATTAGTCATGTTGAACGCAAGTTGCAAATGTAATAAATGAGGTTATGTGTAATTAGATCGCACAGACTCAAACATATAAAGCAGCACTTGAAACGACATATCAAAATGTATTGTGGTTTGGCTTTAAACGCATGACAAACCTCGTTTCAAGATAAGCATTTACATGTTTGCTGCTGACAGAAAATGGCCACCAGTCCTCCTCACATGCCTGTTCAGAAGCAGCAGCTATGAATGAGCTGCTGTTCTCCATTTTGTATGGTCATTATCAGATTTGAGAGCAACCACAAGTCTCTGATTACAGCCACACTACCAACAACTGACGTCCGGATCTCACACGGCACATTATTTCTAATTCAAATGAAATGCTGACAAAAATGAGCGTGCATGTTAAAATGAGATTCATGCACAGTTTCACATTGAAAAACATTGTCTGTGAAAGAGAATGAAGCAGCAAGATCAAACACATTGTGTGGATGTGAGCTATGTATCGCTGTAATTGCTGTCTGGGCATGCAAGTTCTATCTATAGACCATCATCTTCACACTGACATTTTGTCATCTTTTATTCTGTTTTTTGGATGCCAATTCTCAGCTTTAAAGAAGCTAGAAGCACACACACAAAACCATGGTTTAATTTGAAAGAAACTCCATTAGATTGCGATCACAGGGAACCAGTTAGCATTTATGATCCTTCCTGCCATTATGCCAAACCTGTACCTCGATTAAAATATTACTGATAAGTCTAACATAAGTGCTGGGAATGTGATATGTTAAAAGCTTTTTTACATGGATGCACACTGACTCCAAACTCTTAGATTTACACAATCTTAAAAATGAACATAATTTAATAAAGCTGACATTTAAAATATCTAGATTATGAGTGAAGAGAGGTGATCTCATGTAAGTGGGCATCAGTTCCACCTCACACTGACGTGTCAGAGATTGAAAACACTATCTTTTACACTTCAGGGAGCGTCACAGGATGAAGCTGATATTTTATGCTAAAGATGCTCCATCTAAATTAAAATCAGGTTTAATATAGTGCATATGAGGAAGAGCACTTATCAATTACAGCATAACCATGTTGCATCAAATCTCACCTCTGAGCACATTCACTCACACTTCTACTTTCAAATGCATTAAAATTTGCCCCATTAGCTTTAAGCATAGCTGTACCCCCATGTATAAGTAACATACTGTCAGTAATAATGTTAGCAGGCTGGTGCTGGATATAATGCTGATCATTTTAGCCTCTCATGTTAATCATATGGCATCTTAATATTTGTTAATAAGACAAAATGGCCAGCGGAGGATAACTGGAATCTTATTAGCCTGCACGTTTGCTCATAAACTGGAGTATTGAGCAAATGAAAATGTTACTTGATGAAGGTGCTGTATGGAAAGATATTACATTTCTCCTGAGGGAAACACAGAAGTGTGCACCAAATTTCACTCAGAGTACGTTAATCTGACGGTTGCTGTTTGAGTTATACTTTGTATAATGTTTCCTGTTTATTCAGGGTCATCCATCCTTGAATCAAGATACACTTCACAGAATTAAACCAATAAATAAATAAAAGCAAACTAATTTTTACTTGTTAGGTGGCCCAGCGTAACCAAAACACCCCCATTCACAGCTAGCTATTACAGCAATGGTTACAGCAAAATATGCTCACCTAGCAGGTAAAAGGAGCAGTTTAAGGGGATATTGGATAGGTATAGAAAATGTTGCAATGACAACACAGGAATGGTGCCAAAAAATATTTGGAAAATTATGAAGTTCATACATGGCTGATGTTAATTTAATGGCAGCTACATAAAAAAATTCTTAAACGTTCAACTCTGTCCCATAATAGTGTAAAGTACGCAATGCATTGACTATATATTGAGTATTCTAATCAACTTTCATTGTGTTTGATAATAAATTAACAGTAACATATAGACTGCTTTGACAAATTTGGTCAAGATGTAAAAAAGTACACAACTCAATTGCATGAATGATTAAACATTGTTACCATGATAACGTAATTTTTGCAGCTGAGACTTGATATTGCGAGTTAATTCAGCATCGGCCCTCTGGTCAGAAAGGATAATTTGGAGTATCGATTAGAATTTGGCGCTGCTGAATAAACATATTGTTAAATGAAAATGCCAACATTTGATCAACATCTGAAATATGTCAAAGGTTCTATATTTTGCTATATTTTCAGTTTCACAGTCTATGCTATGCACATTTATGATAATATTATCCAGTTTTCAACATGCACCAGACTATAGTTTTGAGTTACTACTCATTTTTTGCTGCGAGGTCTCTACCTGGAACTGTGAAAGGCTTACTATGGCTTCCTCCCGCTCGCTCTCTGCTCCTCTTTATCCACCTCGCCTGCCCTGAGCAGCCAGAGACATGCTCTCCGGCGTGTGGGGAACGTGTCTGTTAACGATTGCTCAGGAGCAGCTTGTACACTTCCTGGAGGAGATGGTGCTCTAAAGTTTTCATGTCGAAGCGGTGTAATCAGTCATTTGCTCTAATTAAACTGCACCCTTCTTTTTAAGACAAAAAAGCTACAAAACGCATGGATGAAAAATAAAACTACTCCCGGGATCGGTTTAAGGTACAATTAACACTAATAGAAATCTTAAACTCATAAAAGTACACTTTGGCATAATATGGCCCCTTTAAAGTAAAAACAAAAAAAAAAAGTCAATACCAGATTGACTTTTACTGTCCGGGTAGAGAGCTCAAAGAAGAGACAGGATGCAAGATAAATGCTGAAATAGCCTTTGTTATTAGCTTGAGTATGGGATACTGTATAATTTGATATTGATCAAACACAAAGTAAATAAATGGTTGGTATCGTTTAGCCAGATACTTTCAAAATGAATGCGTTAAATCAAAGAGATTAATCTGTGAAATAAATGCATTAAATCAGTAATTTATTAAACCGTAAAAATCTGAATTTAATGAAGTTCTCGGCAAGAGAAGCTGAATATAAACCGAATATGACTTATTCTTAATTATGAAGATTCTCATAGTTTTTAATCCTTACATTAAAGTATCCATGTTATCACACACATTTAGATTTACATAAAAACCAACGTTGGTATCGACACTACTAACATTTGGATCAATTCAGAGTGCGGCTTTAATTCCTCCCTGACCAACTATTAAGATGTTTCAATTATTTATTTTTTCTCACTTAAGATAAAATATGTGTACCAAACATGCAAGACATCTTTCACTAGTTCTGGTTGATGGAATATTTGTTCAGTTTCAGTGAAATGATTTGTGAAGCACCACTTTATGTCTGGGATGTCATCAGGGCAAATTTTCCTGTTGGTTTAATATGAAACTCTGAAAACGATTTAAAATAACACTGTTCAATAGCAGGCTGCAGGTTTGGCCTTAATTACCATGTCGATCCAGTCAGGTTAAAAAAACAACCAAAAAGCATTCATTTGACTTAGTAGCCTGAGAGAATAATCTGGACATATTTGTTTTTACAGCTATTTAACAGGATTCTGATGATAAAATGTGACTAGACAGCGAGCATTAAAACTGACAGCGTATCCAAGGATGTATGATCTATGGAGGAGCACGCAGTATTGCGTTCAGGGGTCTGTTTACACACAATATTGTGTCTATTAGAATTACTACAATAAAACAAGATTAAATATGCATGTTTACTGCTCAATGTAAATAAAACCTCTTTTACCAGGATGTCTGGAATAAATCTTATCTTCTTAGTAACATGGTTTGGGCCACATCATACTCTCCTTGCTGCTTCAGATCAGAAATGACCAAATGTAGTGCACAAGTGTGAAATTCTCTAATTGCACACATGTAAACACACATGCTTGCCAACATCACCTCCTCTTCCAACATTCAAAAGCAGCGACTGTTTTATTTATTTCTATTAATCTCATTATATCATATCAAACTTTTTTTTTCTAAAGTCATTACGTCCGACCTTATCTCTCTGAGCCGGCACTGGTTTTTCAATGACAACTGGCTCTAATCTCTACCCCCTTCTGACAAGCCGTACTGACAGATCCTTTCTTCCCAGTTCCCTCAGACACATAGCCAGACATAAATTAATCTGTCACTCATTGGCAGCATTAATGTGGGGATGACACACATCTCTACACACAAACACGCACAAAGACAAATACATCCAGCATTAAAAACTGTAACACAAACTGGGAGACTACAGCATGCTTAAAGTAGAAAAAAACCTTTAGAAAATCTGTTAGAAGGCATCAATCAAATGTCATAGAGAGAATGAGGGATTTGAGACGCGTTGAAGGATGTGACCGGCATTCTGGGAACATTAAGGAAGATTGACGGACGGAGGGATGAAAGTGTCTAAAAGATCCGATGACTATACCTCTAAAAGCTGATCCTTTGTGGTATAATAAAGCTTCTCTGAGCCCAGAGATATGGAACTGAAATCACGTCAGACAGTTAAACGGCGGAAAAGTATTTCTTCCGGTTGTTAAAAGCCTGTAGAGACTATGTTATCTGCTTATCTGTATCTGCTTATCTCCCCATGGCCCCTGAAAGCAAACCGGGGCTGTAGGAGTTCAAGATAAATGGCCTGATCAATGGCAGACATTATCTGGATCTGGTAGGCAATAATCAGATCCAGTTGACATTGCGGCCGCAAAAAGACACTGGCCTGTCAGCGGGAGCAAACCCGCCACACCAGCCATCAGTTTAATGTCGCTGCTGTGGGACTCACTTTAGAAAACAACGCAGACAAAGAAATTGGTTTAACCTTTCCTGCCTGAGATAGTTTAGTTGTGTACAAATGCAACCGACCCACCTCCTCCGAACACACCCACGCTCCTCCACTAGTAAAATGGGAGAGGTTTTTGTCTAAATTACAGATGTTGCTTTGGAATGTGGGCTACGATACCGCGGATAATTTCATGCCAATCAATCAGTCCCTTTGCTTTAAACATCTTCTGCCTGTTTCAAAACACACAACATTGTTCATATCAAGATTAATCTTTCCTTTAATGTCTGGATGATTCCTAAATCCTAACTGGACTATTTAAATGGCCAATTTGATTATGTGTTTACAGCACATCAACTATTTTCATACACATGGGAGTAAGTGATTGTATCCCATCAATAACACTTTGAAATTAATGAAGGATCATAAACAATGTGGAAATAATTGTTCTTTTAAAATATTATTTTTGCCGCTTACTAACAGAAGAATTACATGATCTTGTTCATGTAAACTGGGACAAGCATGCTTGTCCAATTAAATTGTCAGGTTCAAGTCTAATTGTAGCTTGAATGCAATTTTTTCATTACCGCTCTGCTAATTGCTCACTAGAAACAAGATGAAGTGACGCTTGTCATAGCAATTTATTAATCAGTACGCAGTATAAGTCTAATGTTTAGGAAACAAATGGAGACAGGATTCCTTTTTAAATCTGTTCCTCGATTTTCTCCATGACACCATACAGTGGAGTCACATCCTAACGGAACATTCTCAGCAGCTGAAAGACAAAATGGTGAACCCTGTGCTTTAATTTTTCCTAATCTGCATGTCTTTAGTTTCGTAGAGACCCACCAGACATCTACAACCAAAGAGCTGTGCTTCTGGAAACTCCCCATGAGGCCTCGGTTTAATACTAACCAAGAGCAACTGTGCTGGCAGGGATAATATTTTCCCTTTTTGTTTCTTTTTTCTCAGCAGCGCTATGGGAGCGGGGAGACAAGGGGAGGCAGGGAGATAAAGGAGAAGGAACTAGAGGGGAAGAGAGCAGAGAAGAAAACAAAACAGGAGGAGACGATGAGAGACAGACAAGACGGGGAGGGAGAAGGAGCCGAACAAGGGGATGAATCAGAGGGGAAAGAAACAACCTGCTGTGTCTTTTTAAAAAAAAAAAAAAAAAAAAAAAAAAGGATTGGCTACAGGAAATCACCACTAAGATGTTGTATTAAAACTTGTCTGACCTTCTTTGGACCCCCCGAGCGATTTGCCTGGCTGGGGGAGTACGGTCAGAGGGATTAGGTCCTGTAAAACGCTCCGTCAAGGCCATTCTGTCAGGCACCAATGGAGGCAGCCGCAGCCACCCCCACCTCAGTCCCCACGCTCCACTCAAACAAACCCCTTTAAGGTTCTCTCTGTGCTCAACAGCCCCAGAGTGGGAACCAATGATAGGCTCTCTTGGGGATACAAGACGAGCTATGGACATCAAAAGCCAACAGGGTGACAGACAGCAGGGAGGGTCTCTGCCCATCCTCCCACAGCCTCCCTTTAACTCCCTCACTGCTGTCTATCTCGTGTCTGAGCATCCATTGCTGCCTCCCATACAAACCACTGAGGGGTCTCTAATTGTATTTTGAGCCAAATAAGGTCGTTCTGCCTCCAGCAGCCTCCCCGCTACAGGGCTGAATGATGGAATAGGGAGAAATGGAAAGTCCAGGAGACAGTCATTGCAAGGAAAATATAAGAAAGGTGCTACATCACAAGAGTGGAATAATCTTAGACATTTTCAGACCCGCCACTCAGAAGCTGTCAGCTGAGCTGATTCCCAACAGAAACATTTTTTTCCAGCTCTCTCCAGTTTGAGAGGCTTTCTTTGTGTGTGCTGTGAAAGATTCGAGCCTCAGTCATGTGACAGGCCGTTTTTAACAAGTCAGGGTCCACTGAGACGCGACTTGGATATCCTCTGACCTGGTCGCCTCCCCCCACCTGGTCATATCCTCCTCCATGTAACACTAGAACATAGAAGAGTGGCGGAACAAGGGGAAGACTGTGTGCATGTGTGTTTGGAGAACCAAGTCAGTCCCATCTTTTCCCCTGGTGGTATCTCAGTGTGGAAGAAATAAGCCAATGGTTTGTGACCTACATGTGAAACTGGTTCTGGGCCAAAGACTGCAAAGACTGGGGGCACAGCTGGGCTACAGGGGGTCTGTCTGTTGACAAGAACAGGAGGCCTCTTCCACTTTGAAGCCCTGTATATTTAAATATTTCATGACCCCCTCATCTCCAGCCCCTTTTATCGGATTTGCGCTTTGGCTTGCGGCTGCCTTTCATTAATAGCACAGAGAGAGAAGGGTTAGTGTCAATCTAATGCCCCCATCAGCAAGGCAGATCTGAGGGAGCCTCTCTTATAGCTTGGCCCTGTTGGCACTCGCCGTATCTGGAAGACAATCTCGTTAAATGCTAGTAACAATTACACCAATTACAGATAAGGCTAAGTGTGTCAAAGCCACAACATGATGTTTACAATGATTAGCATGCAGCCTTATCAGCAGGGATGGTAATCAAGGCTACTGCCTGGTGCTTCACAAGATCACAGGGCTCTTTATCTGTCACTATCAATAAAGGACCACCAGCTGAAGACAGAATAAAGTGGAGCTGTCACGCTCAACACTAGCTCATGTTTCTTAACCAAGCCTCAGTTAAATCACATCAGGTTTAATGAAAGGCTTTACACCATGTCACATCAATGATGCAATGATAAAAATAGTAAAATGGAGAAAACCTGCAACACCCTTCCCGTCACAGACCTTTTAACAGAGCCTAGAAATGTTTCTCGTGTCTGTCTTGGTAATGCAATCCCAAGTGGACAGTAAACATGGAGTAAGCACATGTTCAGATGATAGCTCAAGCCTCATTCAGCAGTGGTCTCTAATGCTTCTATCTGCATTCATAATTTAACATAATCCATGGTGGGAGGACATTCTGAGACCACCTATGGGCTTGACATGGTTCCTTGCAAGCAAACTACTGCTTGTATGTTTTATTGCTCTTCCAGCTTATTGAAAACTTACGTTGTGCAAAAAGAACATCAAAACTAACAGGATAGATTATTCACAGATAACTGCTCGTATATATGTTCATCTCTGCAGAGACGATGGACAAGGCAGCACTCATGTACGCAGTGAAGTTAGGTAGATAACAAGTAAAAGCTTAGTGGGGAAAAGATTCAGTGTGTCAGAGGTACGCCAACACTGAGCTCTACATCACAAATAATTCATGTTGTGCTGCTTCCCTCCTTTAATATCGTGTCTGCTACAGAACTGAGCTTACTGAAATTCTAATAAATAATTTCACATAAAATGTGACAGTGAATGTGAAATATGTAAGTGTCTTAATGATAAAGTTTAGATTACTTAAAATTGTTGTTCAGGAAAATCCGAGACCTGCTGATGTCCTGCTTGTCGCTCAGCTGACTGTGTGACATAGACCACAAGTTTATCTGCATGCAGAGCGGTTAACTGGGACCTGATCCCAAACGGTCACTCAGGATAGATAGCAATGCCATCACTTGTGATCCTACCAGACAAGACAGATGTGAGAACCAGGTCTGAGATTCTGACTCATGGATCTGCTCTGTGGGGGGGAAATATTACTGGTTATCATATCTACAAAAGAGAATGAGGATTTCTACAGCAGTGTGGGCCAGTAGATTTCCACCAGTGTGAGCACTGGCTTGGCGCAGTGCATCTCCACCACCAGTGATCATGACATAAGGCTCTGCTTGTCTGCTTGTAATAGAGATGCCTTTGAGAGCAGCTCGCGTCTGCCCGCGGGACGCATTCCACGCTTTCCTCCGCAAACTCTGTGCCGCCGACAGGCTCTTGGTCCTAAATGTGCACATTGTGAGGCTGTCCTGCTGGCCGCCTGACAGCAGCACATTTACCAGGGGGTTATTTGAGTGGACCCAGGCTCTCCGGGCACAGAGCATGCTGTTTCCCTTAAAGTGCGTGTGATACGTCGTAAATGGGTGTCTTGTAAGTGTTTATGTAATTGTGCTTAACAATCTGCCTTTGAGTTTGCTTTAAGGAGAAGTGATTAGAGGGGCTATTAGGTGCGTGCCAGTGTGAGACTGAAATGTTAGGTAGCACGTCTTTCAGCATGCGTTTTCGCCTGGTGCCGGGGAGACAACAAGGGACCACCAGTCCTCAGGGCCACCCTGTAACGAACCAGCACTAAGCCCAATCATCAGTGCCTGCCTCAGCTGGGCTTACTATGTAGTATGTTTACCAACACCAAGCTTCAACAGGATGATCTGGACAGCTTGCTGTCCCTCTTACTCTGTCTTACCAACACACGCACATAAGAGGATTTGGACTGGCAACAAGGACAGATTGTGTCATTTATCCAGAGATCAAGCTGAAGCATCACATAGAGTTTGACCCCACCTCACATGCCTGGATGCACAGGTAAACACCCACCAACGCAGGCGTGCTTCCCTGCAGGAAGCTGTGGTTTGGTCTGCGCTCTGCTGACACCACAGCAAACTGTTTGCTGCATAACAACGTTTTAATTCGTTGTAATGAAAGGCTGAAAGAACAACCCTGCAGGACAACAGTCACATAGTTTTTAGCCAAACATAATTAAGGCTTCATGACACAAAATCAAGGCTCCAAAGAATGGAAGGAAACCTCTGCTGCTGCTGGAATTACACATGTAGTCTGTAAGTATTAAACTGCTTCTTAGCATCGTATCAAACAGAAGACTCGCCGTCTGATGCTTTATATTCATTAAATACATGCCACGTGAAACCAAGACTTCCAATGTCTTCCTTCTGCATTTTCATAATTTGTTTTTATTGGTCTTCTATTTAAAGGCCGTCTGTTACCCAGGACAATAAGGGTGTGAAAGGAATCATTAGTAGAGGCAGCGGTGGCTGTGTTTTCCTCTGCAGTCGACTGATTAGTCTGCTCCGATGGCCACATTGTTAGGTGATAAAGGGCGGATGGTTGGCTGGCCCTGAGGAAGTCATTCAGAGGGAGTTCACTGACTTGCTGACCAGGGATATTAAAGGAGTTTCTTTTAGTCATGCTTGATGGAGTCCATGCTCTGACTCCTCGACAGCCTCTGGCGTACAGGCGAATCTAACAGGGCCAGGGAGGCCTGCAAACACCTGTCATCTGCTGCCGCTTTAGGCCAATAACACCTGACACCGCTCATGAATTCACACATGCCGGGCTACACATGCGGTACATATGTGACATACTGACCGACTATGCAAAGCTCGGCACCAGTGGCGTGCATATATATGTAAGCATCTAAAATATCCACAACAGATGTGTGGGAAAACAGACACACAATTAATCACACCACTGCACACAAATGCACAAACTGTCAGTGCCTGCAGGAAGAGTCCTCCTGAGACCCCTGAGGTGACAGATGTATCAAAACAACATATTTGGTTTTGCACCCAACCCTAAAAACACACTGATTTAAAATTTTCTCTGCATATTATTGATGCATTTTTCACAAGTCGCTTGAAAAACACCATGTTCCTCAACATTAAAAAGCAATTTAGCACTCCCAGGATTAAAAGCGCATGTTAACTTGAAGGCTACACTTGATGTGGGCATGAAAAATTGAGTGGCTCCTTCTATTAATCAGGTTGAGCGCTGCACTAAGCATTTAGATAGACAAAACAGAATCTTTTAGCATTACTAATTCAGCCACAGGAAAGCTGTGTTTGAGATGTTGTTCATGACGCAGTTGGATAACTGCACATACCAAGCTGGTATCCATCAGCAGGGATTGTTAAATGGGACTTTTTTTTCCCGCATCACTTCTCAGTTTATTAAAGCTCTGCTTCCAATGCTCCCTTACACAAGCTGTGAAATGTCCTTGTGAACCTCACTCTACAAATCCACAAACTGCACATTTCTGCTCAGCTCAATGAGGAAGAAGAGCACTCGCATTCTAATGTGAACATCACTGATCGCTTTCCAAGATTATTTAGGCTGAAGCCTTTTGTGAGTCTTTAGAAAGCGAAGGGAGCTGTGGGCCTTTGGGAAAAAGCAGACCAGACACTCCTGTTAAAACTGGCTCTGATTCCAAAACGTCCTCTAATGTTTCCTTTCACTACGCTGAGAGAGCGATGGAGGAGGACAGACGACTGAGCGGGATGAACGCTCATTTAGTCGACCGTGGACCCACTTAAACATGATGATAGATGCTAATGATGCCCATAATTACAGTTTCTAAAATGGTGATAATTACAATTCTTTTTTAGCTCTTTATCTGCAGACAATCTTGATAATGACTGTTGGAGTGATAAACAATGATTGTCAGTGTTTGACCTTTGAAAGCACTGACCTAACATATTAAGCACTCCAGGATGAGACAAGGATCTTCCTTTAGATTACTTGCAACTCTAATTTTAAACATGAAAATAAGTCACTTACTAATGTTTGCACATATCATCATTTAATGTAATAGGAAGTGCAGATTTTTGGGCAGAGGAAGAGGTAAGTCTTATGAATAAAATGTCACTGCTGGATCATATCTACAGCGGTCTTATCCAGTCTAACTCGCTTGTACCACATTGGACTTAGATTTTAATAAGTCACTCTATTGGACTGTAGAGGCCATTTGAGTGCAGTGACCTCATTGCCATGTTCAAACAAACAAGTTGGAGATGATTGGAGTTTTAGTAAATGGTAAATGGATAGACTTGTACTTATATAGCGCTTTTCCAGTCATGTTGACCGCTCAAAGCGCTTTACATTACATAGTACACATTCACCC
>JBAMHX010000017.1:1682886-1705799 GCA_037177515.1 Pseudomugil tenellus
TATGAATTTGGTGCAATTGGAATTAAATTGTCATGGTAATAAAATGATCCTACTTAATGCTATCTTTGTTAATATCAAATATTTTCTGATTCCTTAGGAAAAATTCATTATTGTATCATGAACATTTGGTGATGTATACTTAATTATTTATTTATTAATTATATATTTTATTTATATTTAAAGAAATCTACTACCACTAAAATTACCTGCAACATTCATGCGTCAGAGGCAGCAGTAGGAATGCTGTGTAAGAGCTGCAACCCTCTGTTGTCAAGAGATATAAACCTCATCTGCTCTCATTTTCAGCTTTCCCTCCTTCCTTCCACACTTATTCATAGCTGAGGGGGGAGAAAAACATCAGGATTAGGTTCTGTGCCTCTAATCACTTAACTCCTCACACCTGATGGCACACTATTAACTTTGACTGTCTCCAGTGACCCCGCGGGTCGTTGCCCATCACATCAAGTTTTTATTAGGGAATTTTCCTCATCATTAGCCATGGCCTGGAAACGAGCCATTAATATTCATACTGGCAAACCAAAATGAGGTCCCAGTGATTTTCCATCATCCAGGCTATCTGCACAGCTGCTGCCTTGAACAATCACCGCAGTGCTGCACATTTGCCACGTATCATTATGGGACTCGGCAGAGCTCTTTTTCTGGTTCTGCCATGATGGGAAAGAGAGCAAGGTGTAGGAGGAGAAAGCTGTGCAGCTTGCAGTCAGCCGACACCCGCCTGAGAAAAAGTGGATTGCTATGCCAACAATCTGCCACCGAGTCTCATGCCTATGCTGCCACTGTCAAAGCTAACAACTCCTGCAGTCTCTGCCAGGTACACAGCTGAAATATGCAAGTTCCCTCTGTTCTTACATTAGAATGCAGCCTGTTTATAAGTTTGGTAACTTGGAAGGCATTTCTTTGGAAAGGTGTGATTTATTGTGCAAGATGCTGTTATATCTCAAGATCGTGAGCATTTGGAGAGAAAGTCCTTTAGAATAACACTGCATTAACAAAAAATGCCTATTTAATGTTAAAAAAGGAGAACATGCTCTAAATAAAATCCTCTAAGACCATCAGAAGTCTGTAAATGTTCCCCACATATTCAAAATGGCAGCCTGTGTTGCGACAGATAAAAACGATACCCCTTTCATCATGTCTCCACTCTCCTGTTACCATAGGAAGGGATCTTGTGCTACTGTTGATGTTGAGAGCCAGAGCTCAGGCTCCACGGTGTGTGAACACAAACCTGATAAGGTGCTTCACAGCAATAATGTCCCAGGCATCTCCTTCCGATAACACTCTTCTTTTCTCCCAGTTCATCTGAGCTGAGAGGAGCTGGCCAGATGCAGCGGAAGGCCTCCACCGTGTTATGGATGGTAGCAGCAATTAAGCGGTAACACCCTGACAGGCAGAGATAAACCTACTTCGTTTTGCTCTTACATTACGCTGCACCATGTCTGACAGATGAGTCAACGCCCTCAGTGTTCCTCAGTGAATTAAGCATGAAAATCCATTCTGTAAATCACTTATTTGAGCTAACATGTGAAATAACACACTGAGTATTCATCTGTAGTTGTGAATATTCACTTTGACAGCTGACTAAGGTTCCATATGATATTTTTAGTTACCATTGGAAATGATTGTTTGAGAAGTGTTTTGTTACCTGGGTTTGAGAGTCGTCGATATAATAGATTGCACAGTTGATAACAGCAGAATGAGGACATGAGGTGAGATGCTAAAACAGATGCAGCCTCTTCAGCATCGTCTTCCAAATAATTAGAGCCTGAGCGACAACACTTTGTTATTCTACTGCTATGATTTGCTAGCTGTCACAGCGAACATTTGAGTTGCCTCATTATGCGGAAAGTGCTCAAATAAAAAGCCGACACTGCACCCTCCTGTCAAGATTCTGTCTCCCGCATAAGCAAACAAGCAAAGATGAATAAACATTAGCTGTTGTTTAGGGCTGGTCTTTGAGCTGCAAGGCTCACAAAGATCCGCTTTGTACAAAATAAAAATATTTAATTTGAAAGACTGATGCAAGGCAAAATGAAATTAAAAGGAACCCATGCTATCTGCTAAAACAAATTACTCACAGCGTGCTAAATTGCATTTGCTCTTCCATCAGCGAGATCAAACGAGTCTAGTTTGACTCTCCTGCGCTAATGATTTCCTGCACTCACCTCCTTTTTCATCCCAGGGGTGTTAATAAACACTCAGTCTGGTTTTTTGTTTGTTTGTTTGGTTTATTTATACATTTCTCAGCTCTACATTCTCATCTCGCTGCCTTCCTCTCTCCCTTCCTTGTTCACTTTGCCCATGCCAGTGGCAGGCTGGGTGAATTAGAGGGATCTAATGTAATCTCAGGGACAGCAAGCTTCTGAAAAATGTGCTCAATTAAAGCAGGATGAGCCCAGTGGGAGCATCGCTGGCAGGGCGTGGGGTGACTGACATGGCCTTTTGGTTGGGAATAATTAGCATGTTAAGTGGTGATGGCAAACTGCAAGCTACACACTGGTGACTAAACATTCGCCACTCTGCACCATTAGCAGTTCTGCAAAGGCTCTAACAAAACCAGCCTCATTGGGTGTGCAAAGCTGCCGGATAATGTTGCAGGCATGCAGGTACAGACTGAAGCTGCAGATGAAGACTAATGCGGTTTGTGGATGACATATTCAGTGTCACACTTTTTTTCTTAGAGAAAACTACAATTGTGACTCGAAAATGAAGAGTTTTATTTGTCATTGTTCCTCAATTGTACCTGTAAAAATAACACCAGGGTTGTCTAAAGCTCTTCAGTAGTAAAAGGCATGTCTGCAGACTGAGGCAAAGCAAATTATTTGGGATGACAGAACTGTGGCTAAACTCAGACTTCACTGAAATAAACCTTCTGCACAACCTGAGAGGAATGGTGATGATGGAACTTTTCTTGAAAACATTAAAAGGATGCAAACACCTGTTTGAAAGAAACTGACGCTCCAAAATGTTGTCAATGTAATGATTTCCTGCTTGACACGTTTTTTTGTTTACTGCATGGAAAAATGTCACAGAGCAGAGTCTCCAAGGGTCAAAGCACTGCTGACAGCTTCAGTGGGGACTCCAGCATATGAGACCACCCAACCAGCTGAGGACAAAAAGCATGATATGAAATTAGAAATTATTTAAAGTAATGCTGTGTGCTGCAAATATCACATCAGAAACGTAGTTAATCATCCCAAGTTTATTAAAAAAGGACAACAGCAAATCATCGTTTAATCAACTACAGGTTTGCATCATGTGCAAACAGGCAAAATAAGAACTCAGCTAATCACTTTAATCCACTGTGTTTATCAAAAGAATGAGAATTGGATCAATAGTGCAGATGTTAGAACCAAAAGAATAAAACATTGAGCTGTTCAGGGGACTGGTGTGTTGTCAGTGTGTGAGCTTAGCAGTCATGTGGGGCAGCAATGCTTTCCTAGGCCGCCGCTTTCTGCTACACTTGTGTGTTGTACAACAAGTAGTGTGTCTGAAGAAGCAATCATATTCCAATAAAAAGCGACCCATCCTCGGCTCCACTCGAGAGCTTTCAAGCTAACTCAGTTCACAATATCCAACATAGTTTATGACAGCTCTTCTCCCAACTCCCCACTGGGAAGAAGAGAAAGAGAAAAATCAGTGGAGTATTTTGTCAGCTGTAATTACTCTCCAATTATATGGTCAAAACACGGGATAACAGGGCACTTTGTTGTCCAGGCAGCCTGGCTTTGATCAAGTCGCGGCAGAATGTGTTTTGCATTAGAGGCCCCATGATGATGTATGTTTCCTGTCACGACAAGGATAACAGTGAGGTCAGCAGAGCAAGGACCCCCCCCTGCAGGGAGCAACAACAGTCTCACATCCACGCCTGAGGTCTGCTCATTTCTCTCTGGCCACTGTGACTCAAAGGAGCGTGAGCGAGGGAGATACAGAGAAAACATGGAAAGAGGCCCAGAGCTTGATGAAAGACAAAAGATCCCAAAACTTGTTAACTTTTTTTTTTTTTTTAGATAACATCATCTAATTACTGGATTACAATCAACAAATTGAATTTAGTAGAACTATTATAAATGCATAGTTTGGTATGATATTGATGAATCTGGTCGCTGTATTTCATCCGTGACAAGAACTTATCGCGGTTTCCATGCCGACAGACATTTTTTTTTGTCAACATTTACCTAGATTATGCACATTCTTATCACGTGCAGAAGGCATTTCCACATTTCTGGTGTGTTGAGATCTGCATAGCTATTAGCTTGTACCTCTGCTATAGGCACACCGCTGCTGTTTTAACATTTTGGTAATAATCACACATAGCCTTGAGATTATGTCCATATAATATTCAGAAAAGTATATGTTACAAAGGTTATGAAGCCAGGAAATGGGAAACATGACATTATCTCTATGGGCAATGTCACGGTTGAAGTGAAACCTGTGGTTTGCCTCAGTGGTGTGAAGCTGATGGACTATTCATCACTTAAACATGCAGCCAAGGTCAGTGACCACTGCCCTAGAGGACTACACTCTGCATCATATAATAACACAGGGTGTTCAAAGAAATTAAAGTGACTTTGAACAAGCCCGTTTTTATCCAGGACGTTCCCTGTTGGCCCAGCAGTGCTCTGGAAAAAGGGACACTAATCAAAGATGCTCCTGTGAGTAAAGAAACACATTTCACACCAGCATCACTGAGTGGCGCTGAGCTGCCAGACTTCTGCTGGTCATCTGCTGAGAGCCAGCATGAACTCCTCCTGAGGGATATCAATGGCATCCTGGGCCAGGCATGGTATGTGCTCTCTCCAAGACCCCCTCCTTCTCCCATTCCAGGCTATGCTGCATGCTGGCCTGCGCTGTGCATAGCACCATCTGTGCTGCCTCCCGTCGGTTAGTTGGCAGAAGAAGCTGCATAAGCAGCCCTCCTCTGATTTGGGCGTTCAGCCTGGGGGTTGAAGAAGGAGGAGGGTGGTTGCGGTGCAGCAAGGGATGCTCCCTGGTGTTTCAGAGAGCCACTCCATAACACTTTCCTCATGAGCGCTACTCCGGAGGGCTGCTGGAATGTCTCTGAGCCATCTGGGGAGAAGTGGAGCGTGGCGGGGAGCAGCCGGACGCTTACAGCTGCTATTTAAGCCCTGGCAGCAGAGCCCCATATCAGTCAGTCAGCAGGAAATGCAGGGAGCACAGCAGAGCAGAACTTAGCAGAGAAGTGCTCAGAGAAAAAAAAGGAAAAAAAAAAAAAAAAACTCAGCGGCTCTACACTTGTGAAGAGGAAGGTGCAGGTGCAGAGCCAGGAAGCATTCGTGCTATCTTAAATTAAACATGTGAAATGCGGTTTGTGGAGAAATGGACGTGGGATGTAATCTCTGCACAAAGACAAGTGAGAACAGGGTTTGGTCTGATCAAGTGAGGAAGGTCATGTTAAGCTCAGGGAATTGGTCTTGGCTAACAGCAGCACTTAATTACAAGTAAACACTCTTGAGTAGTTTAATGAAATCAGTGAGATTGGAGGAGCTCAATGCCCCAGTTCCTCCATAAAGAACAACCTGCATTCCAACCACCTGCTTTATAATGGTCAGATCCAAAACAGACCTGATCAGAACATCTGAGCGTTCTAGTGTCTGATAAAAGTATATTAGCAACAGATCTGACTGGCTGTAGGATCTGTAACAACTGGATCTGTGGTGCCATCAGATTGCACCAGACTGGTGTGGGACTGCTGCTGCTGTGTGTAAGTACTGCGGCCATGCTTTCCTTCTCTAATGTCTCACATGGAGGCTCTGACATTGACAGTAAAAACTAAAAAAATAGAGGAGAATGAATGATTTCACCTGAGAATAAGACAGCTGGCAGATTGCTCTCGGTCCTGCTGTGTGGGGCTGATGTCGGCCTAATTATCTCAGAGAGTTGGGATGATGAGAAACTTTGGTCAAGTAAAGCCTGCAGAACACAGCATAAAGCCTAAAGCATTGTAGGAACAGGCTTATCCCCAGGGGGGTTGTGGTATACAATAGGGGAGAGCTGTAAGTTGTGCAGCACTGACGGAAAATGAAAATACTACTTATAAAGGCAGAGTACTCTATGGTTTAGTTTTAGCACATGTATAAGCATGTATTTGGTGTAAAATTGCTTACAGCTGTTTTTAGTCCATTAAACCCCAACCTAAGAAAAATTGGGCAGAAAATATTTTTGTAGTAGTAAATATTTGTTTAGATTCTTTTTAATCTTCTTTTGTTTTTACTTAATATTCTGAAAATGTAAAGTTCAATACA
This sequence comes from Pseudomugil tenellus, assembly GCA_037177515.1. Lineage (NCBI taxonomy): Eukaryota > Metazoa > Chordata > Actinopteri > Atheriniformes > Pseudomugilidae > Pseudomugil > Pseudomugil tenellus. The sequence continues at coordinate 1,689,171 of JBAMHX010000017.1, forward strand.
CGGTCGGAGTTGTATTGAGCATATGACAATCAAAGAAACAAAAGCCAAATAAGTTCAGTTACTTTAATTTTCCTCAATAAGGTGCTGGCAGGTTTTCTGCTCAGATTCAAACATTAAGTTTAAGAAAAAGGACAAACAGAACGTACAAACGTTAAAATGCCAAAATACTTCTACAGACATTTTTCTTAAGTATAATTATGTTTAATCTATTAGTTAGTTTAAGTTTAAGAGTTGAATTGCTTTCAATGTGAAAAATCTTTCACTGCATTTCGCTTTACTGGGTGTTTACATCTCTGCCTACACTTGTTGCTCTACTCCTGCTCTGAAAAGCAACTCATATGTCACAGTCAAAGCTACATCTGCTGTGTTTGCAGTAGAGTTATTGTGACTAAAAGCAATGTAAAGTTTTGTTCTGCGGAAAACAACACAAATGTTAAAAGGTCTGATAGTTGTCACAGCTTTTAAATCACACAGGTTCTTATTCAGACACGAGGCTGATGTGTTCAGCTTTGCACAGATGGACAGCAGTGCGTTTGACAGAAGGGTTACAGACTTCCTGCTAGGTAACCACTAAGGGAGTAACAACACATCGATTTACATAGACGCACTGATCACATGATCAATGAACCAATGACATTGGTCCAAAATGCAAACAATACAATGACCATCTATAAATGCATTTTGAGTTCCTCTTGCAAGACATCTTGTTTTTTCTACTAGTCTGTGTTTGTTATAAGAATATATAGGTTTTCTTATTTAAAGTGATTACTTACTTGAGCTCAGAGAAACATTTTAACTCCTTAATGCCTGAAATAAGAATAACTTTTCAGAAAACTCAAATTTTTTTAAATATCTAAAGTGTTTTTTTTAACCCTTTATAAAATCTGGAAAAATGATTGGTATATTTTTTTGGCATTTTTACCATGTCTCAGAAAGCGTTTGTATCAAATATGTGACATATAGGCATTAAGGAGTTAAATAATATTCTGTCTGCTTTTTGTGATTTTGATAGGAATGGAAGTGTTTTGTTTTAAATTACCTGAGATATAATTTTTCATCACTCCGTGGATCCTGAATTGAAATGTGATGGTGACTCTATATCAGCAAACATCAAATCTCTGTCCGATAAGTCTAAAATCATCTCATGACCAAATCAGTGATTTACACCCCTTGCTATGTCCGCAGAGAGTCACTGAGGAAAACGTAAATCATGTTTCTGCCTACAGAATCCAAAAGTTAGAACAAAAGATGTAGACATTCGGACATTACTGACTTCATAAGACCTTAAACTGCGGCTCATAAAACATAGCGACCACACACACAAGCTCTCAGTAGCAAAGTGCACCAGAAATGTAATGTGTGAACACCAGAAGCTCACCCCCACTCCCCCACTGGAAGCTATGTGAAAAACATCTTGTCAGGAGACCATTAATTAAAATGTTAAAGGTAAAAGAAGTATTGACTTCCTCTCTTCCGCAATGTCTCTTTCAGAGAGCAGCCTGCAACCCCCGCTGCCCCCAGAGGTAACGTCTTCCACTCGCTCAAGCCCAGGAGCTAACTGGAAGAAAAGCCCCACTAAGACCAATTAAGGTCTTCACTAGGAGACTGAAAGGAAGACAAATGGAGGCAGAAGGCCCGATTACAAGAAACCTTTGTACAGATGTAAAGCAATTAGAGTGGTCTCAGGGGCCAGACAGTGTGGTACCTGTGAGTCATGGATCCTACAGCCAGTCGAAAGTCGGAACAATCCCTCTTTTCTGTTTAGGGCCCTAGTCAGCCTGTGTATTAGTGTCATATATCAGCTGATAGGGTTGGTATTGGTTTCTCTAGTGCAGAGAAGAGGCAGCAGTCTGCCAAGAAGGACCACTCCACCCTCCATTATCCGTCTGTGGGGAGAACAGGGGCTCTATTATCCATTCTAGCGGGGCCTTTTTGATCAAACAAGGCCAGATAGAACGTGTGGAAGCTCTCAGGTGTCTCCTTCCACCTGGGAAGTTTGTCAGGGAGGTCATTCTGATAAAAGCTGGGGTAATTATACTGCACAACACCACTGATTACCAGTCAGAGCACATTTAACCGGGACAGCACTGTGACCTCTACATCACAGGCAACAGTGTCGCAGCTTAAAACTGAAGACCATAAAAAAATCTATCAGGAGAAACTATTTCATTGTACACAGGTGCAAAATTTTGAGTTGGAAAGAGGATTTCTTTGCTCAACAACTAATTAACATTTCCACATTTTATCAGTGTTATGGTCGTGTCTATTGTTTCTCTTCTGCTTTCACCGACAGCCACAACAGAGATCAGACAGAGTTAGAATCTGTAGAGAATAACAAATTGACTGCTAATGGAAATTTATGTCGTCGCTCTGATCTACAATTAACTAAAGCAAAAACCTTCCTCGTGACCTGAAATTATGAAATAATTTTGACAAATGGAGGGCTGATCTATAATGACCTTTTTCCATTCCTCCAAGATGAGGATGGCTGCAGCCCTCATTATTTATGGGAGGCTTTAAAAAGCAGGTATAGGAGAATGAATGTGTGGCTGTCAGTGTGTGTAATGGGGCTAATAATGGTGTCCTGTGTGCTGCATAATGAACCCCACCCCCACAGAAGACCCCACAGATCTTCTCAGCCGTTTTGATGAGCGGCACATTCTCCAGCAGTGCTGCCGTACTTTACAATCCACAGTATGCAAAAGGAAGCATGGCTCGCATAAACTCTGGAGTCATGGCTAGTAAAGACCCATTTAGATAAATGACTATTGCAGGTGTTTCAGTCAGTTGTCTGCACCCTCATTTGCAGATGCTTAACACTTAACATCAAACTAAAACAAATAGATTTCCTGTCTGCAAAATGTTATTTAAAGAAATGATTTAAAATGATTCATAAGAGTCTACTTTGTCAAACTAAACAACCTTTTAAATTTAATGACTTAAAACCAGCTCTGGGAAAACTTTGCTGTCACTGAGTGCAAATTCTGTGAATGTGAGTTTCTACTGGATAATAAAATATATGTGTGATTGCTTGGAATTGCCAGAGCAGTAAATCTGCCTAGCAGAGCCTAGCAAGCAAGATTTGGGAGCTGAAAAAAAATAATTTTACTTCACAGTTTAAGCTTGATGAAGTCCCTGAATGCTGCTGGTTAAAGACTTAAGCAGATGGCCAAGTACTTGGCACAAGAAAAGAGCGGTGCTGAATTTTTTGGGCAAATCTACAGGCATATGGCAAAAGTTCATGCCAAACACTCCATTTCTTATAAAGTACAGCCTGTGAAAACAGTAAACTGTAATATAGAAGGAATAATATGAAACTGAAATGAATTATTGTCCGTAAGATGGTAAAATTGAAGAAATCTGATTCTACTGGGTTTATATGAAAATCTAATGTTCCGCAGCTTCTCAATTTTTAATAATTCCCTATATAAGAACAATGATTTGGGCTCCAGTTCTGCACTAGTTGCTCTACAGGTGCAGGGAAATTTTATTCAATGCCATAATTACAATGATCTTAATGATTTAGCAATTACTCATTTCATGTCTCTGGGAACGAAATAGGAATAAAGGTGAATACAGGTGCAGGTATTGCACTCTATGTGCAATTTCACCATTTGTTATGTGTTTCTTTAAAATGCTGCATTGGTTAAAGAATTTTCAGTTGGCAGCCACACTTTGGCTGCATTCTTTGCAATCGATGCAGTGCATTAATTTGACTACTTATATTGTATGAAATCCATTAATTTATTTTCAGCTGACTCTGGCTCAGAGTTACGCTACCTCCAGTGCTCTGCTAGCATCGCTCTTTGCCATCACACCAGAAACAGAGGAAATAGATGGTCCCAACTGCTGATGGCGTATTTTTCAGGCTGGAGCTTTCAGAGCCTTATTTATTTGGAATGCAAACAAAAACTATAATGACTTCTTTTCATCTTGAGTTGCAGGTGGTTGCTGAACTTTTACTGTTAGCTAGTGTTTATTGCGATTTGCCAGTTGCTACTATGAGTCGCTCACTCAGGGTTGCCTACAGGTAGTAGTTTTCAAAGTAAACACATCAATCTAGAGAATGTCTGGGTGGAGATGTTTTTTCTCTGCTTTTGGTTATTACTGTAATGTGGGGCTGCAAGTTTATGAGAAAAAGCATCCATATAAAAATAGATATGCAATGAATGTACATTAAATGAATGAATAAAACTGAAAACTAAAAACTAACCAAATGAAAAGATAGAGCACTTGCAGAAACCAGACCAGAGTTAAACAATATTTTTGTGTATCCTGAAAATATTATAACAATGGTGCTCATATGAGATGTGAAACTGCACTATACCCATGAGAAAACTGAATCAATTAAATTATGCTAAAGAATCTGATGAAGCTACAAAAGAAATACCTATACATGAAAAGTAGAGAGTAAAATCCTTTGGATGATTGGCAGCAGATGAAAGATTAGTGGGAGGAAGAAATCTCTAGAGGCCTTGACAAGCAAAGACTATCAATCACTGTTACAGGGAGTGCTTTAAACAATTCCATCCTTAATCATTTACTTTATTGGAACCTGCAAGTCCCACTACTTTGCATTACATAATATACATTTTGTTGATGTGACAAAAAAGTCTGAAACTTCGTAAAGCTATCAGTGCAATGTATTTCCCCTCCTATCCATAGTGAGTTTGAAAAATTGAATGCAGAAATATAATGTGCATAAAAATGGTTTAAAGTTCTACTCATGTCGTGGCAAAAACACTTAAATGGAATGAATTTGGACAGAAATGTCCGATTTTCAGTATATACCTCTTCTGTCTATGTCCTTAAGAGGAAATATGAAGAATATTAATATTTAAAGTAAATCAAAATGAAAACAATGAGCAAACACTAACGTTAACCCCTGTCCACCACCACATCCACAAACGGTACCTGAGGGAAAAAAATCTCTAAGAACCTGAGTAAAAGTGAAAGTGACACCAAGGACATTGTATCCCAAGCGTTTGATTGCTTTCGCATCAGATGATTAGCTTCATTCATGCTAATTACAGTAAATGGAAACTAATTACAAGGAACTATGTGTCAGCTAATGAGAATTTGGGGCTGGGTCCATCTTATATCATCATTTCAATAGAGCTGCCCGCAACTACTTGTACTCCTTTTTATAAATATCCTCACCAACTCACAGCTACTGACATCTTTTTATATTCATACCAAGTAGATGAAAGAATAATTTGTGCATCACTTGCAAAACTAATAGGCTGAGCAATTAAAATCCCAGATGAACAGGGGAAATGTCGATTACAACAACTACCCAGGGAAGAGTCTTCATAAAAATTAAGAGAACACTGAATATAAGGACTGTTTTTTTAGTACAGTATTTTTGCAGCACTTCACTGTCCCCTGTTGCATTTTTTAATCATATGCTGGCGTTAACACTATTAAGCTAACAGGACAGGGAAACTCATGGGAGCTTTCCAATTATCTCAACGGTGGCTGTCATGACAGTTCTTCCTGCCAGGTCTGCCACCAGATACTCCACCTAACAACGCCCACCAGGACAGGTGGGCGGACAGGACCCCCCGACTCCAAACTGCTGAGCAGCTACATCTGGTTCCAACTGGCCTGATTGAGGTTTCCTTTTCCAGGCAGACAAAATGTATTTAGCCCAGTAGGACATGGGTAAAGGTTAGTTGCTCAGCAACAGTTTAGACAGAAAACCAAGCACTCTTTTCCTGAAAACTCTGACCTTACTGATAAAATCATTAACCTAAACTTAGGACATTTCTAGCTATGCTTACCGTAAGACCCATGACATATGTAGATGATGAATTCTTTTCTTGTTTAAATAACAATTAGTGTCTTCAGTGTCAGTGGAAATCATGGAGAAAAACTATTTTTGAAATAGTGTCACAGTGTGGGTTAATGTAAACTAAACAATATACATTAATTAGCCAAGCAAATGTAAAGCTACTGCTTGACAAATTCCCTCTTCTGGATTAATCTCTATCTAATACCATTAATATAAAAGCTAGCATACTGTTCCTCTTTAGCCAAAGCCACTTCTTGATGTTTTCATTACAGCAGGAATTGCTCAGCCAGCTGCAGGTTTATTTCTGAGGTATTTATTGCTGAAACTCGGCTGTCTCTGTTTGGATGGGAAACACACCTTGGCAAATTCACTTTGCATGTTGAATAAATGAACGGGGATAGCTGATGTCAATCACAAGGCAAACAGCAGATAGCTATAAATGCATTTAGCCAGAGATATGTGTTTGAACACACAATCACACACTTAACATACCTGAGCATTGTCTGGCTTTACTTGGGGCCTATAATTAGCGACACGAGCTGCAATCAGAGCCCGATGACGATATTTCTCCAATGGCTTGTTGTCCTAACCTCCGTGAGACCTCAGGCAGAGGTCCACTTACCCTGTCAGAACCAGCCCACTGCTGAAATCAAGACAGTGGAATCACTCATTCTGCTGCAGCGCCACTGATTAAATGTGCAGAGTGTAGAGTGCAATTTGCTAAATTACAAGTATTTTGCACATGTAAATATACTTTAATTACAGCAATTAAAGAAGATTATGGGAGATTGGCAGATGGGGAATGTAATGTTGTTTTAATTAGAGTCTGAATGCACTGTAACACAAACAGAATGTTAACCCCTCAGAACAGAATGGGCTGTTAGGCCCTGACAAATTGTATCCTGATGCAGCTTTCTCAAAGCTTATAATCACCTGCAGCTCCAATGTCTATGTAATAAAAAGAGAAGCTGGCAAAAACAAAGAGAAAATGATGGCGTGGAGATGGAAAAAGTGAGCGGCACAGACAAGCAGGATGCAGAGACAATGAAAAACAGATGTAATATTCTTTGACCATGCCTCTCATGGAGTTTCAAGCTGAATTAGAATGACATGTACAAATATTTTGACAATGGTTAATACGGAATTAGAGGCAATTAAATGGGATTTAGCCCCTGAGATCAATCAAAGGAAATTAGAAACAGCTCATGCGCTTGGATATGAAGAAGCTTGGAAATTAAGACCAACAAAAGATCTTGGAACACCATCAAAGCTCAGCCTAGAAAAAGAATGAACTAAGCAGACACGGACAAAAAAACCAAAACCTTGACCATAAATGAAAGGACGCAAGGATCAAAAAGCTTTACAGAAATTACAGTAGATTGCAAAGGTGGACCAACGTAACGATGTTCAAAGTAAACACATTCATGAAAGCAATTACAATTAGAACCAAGTGAACTTTAAGAAAATGATCAAGTCAGTCACTGAATACATCAGGTGACTATGAGAAGTGTTTGTGTACAGCACTCCTAAGGGATTTGGGGGGTCATGTACCCTGGATTGAGAAAAAATCCCGTCCCAGGATCTATATAGCTGTGTAGCAACATTTAATACATTCCAGTCAATATCCTATTAGAAATTCTAATTGAAAGTTCAATGCCCTTAAGTTAGGGATTGCAATAAAGATTGCCTTTGGAAGGCCATTTAAAGGCTTAATCTCTTTATCATGTGCTGTTTGGAAACCTAACTTTGTTCTTGTTAGGCAGATAGATTGCATTAATTTACAAAATGGGAGAAAATGTCACCTTTCATCCTTTAAATCTCGGTTGGGTGAGGGAGGCGCATTAAAGACAGAAACCACTGCTTTCCCTCTGTATCAGTAGAAATAGGTGTCATGGGAGACTTGACCTAGAAATTTTAATTACCACATGAAATATTCAGCCTTTGAGATTAATGCAGAGACCAAGCGAGGTCCATCTGTCTGTTAACCCATTTTTAATACCTACAGACCACCTACTATATCAGGCTGATTCCAGTTTTGTTTTAGTTATTTGCTCGTGTTATACATTCTGTTTTATTCAGCAACTTTTAGGTTTCATGGAGCAATATAAACTAGAATTTAAAACTTAGTTCTACTGTATATCATTTGTGACAAATCTGTTCGTGAAAGGAAAGAAAAACACTTCATAATCTCCTAAGAGGATTTTGGGTTTTTTAATTAAAAGTCATTCATCTGCAATCACAGTAAATAGTCATTTAAGTTCTTATTCTTAAGGGTTATGGTCATTCACAGGAATGACACCCCTCCAGGTTGTTTCCCTCCACTGTGCTGTGCAGAGACTGAGAGCAACCGTCCATCATGTTTAGCAAGCTGTGCAGCATTGCTCCCTGGACAATCAGCTGCAGGGGCTCGTGATCAGTCCCCAGCACAGCACATCACATCCATCATAAAAGACATGCGTAATTCTCCCTTCTGAAGCTCTACATGGGGCCTGCACTGACATTCACTATAGTTAAGATGCAGGTTTCTTGTCCAAGTACCAGATTTCTTTTAGTTTAAATTTAATATGCCAAACCAGATGATGCTACAGAATTTCTTACATTTCTTAACTTGAAGTTAAGAAAAGTTTACAAAATCTTATTAGAAAGAAATGTTTTTAGTCTAATGTAGTCCATCATTGACTTTTAAATCTTACTGCGCATGCCGGTCACAAAAGCAGTAAGCCATCCTAACATATTTTCACTTTACCATGCTGCAAGTGTAGGACGTTCTGCTTAGTCTGGATGAAAACAGACTGCTTGGTACGTGTTACAAAAATACTGCTTGAGATTGTAGAAGAACTTAAAATCATTAAGGGAGCACATGCTGAAGTCACTAAGATGAATATAAATCTGGCCACATAGCAGTGTTAAAACAGGCTAGTTTCTATTTCTAATGTTGTTCCTGGAAAGTCAGAAAACTCTGCATGTGAAAATGACTGTTAAAACATGCTGCAAAAACACACCTCATGATTGGAATAATGTTTTCAGGCTCCATTAAAACAGTACATTTATCAGAGATTTTGTGCATGTACACATAGCTACTGTTTACCCAAGCACACTGGACACACTGCAGTTTTCCTCATAAAAAGTACATGTTGCTACTGAGAAACCTGCAGCGTAGGAGCAGCATGAAGTTGTACAGGAAGCACATGACATGTATACAAATGTAACTACTCAGTTTCAGTTTCTGCTTCACATTCAAGCGGTTTCAGATGTTTTTCTTCCATTACAACAAATGTACCTTGTATTTCTTTTATTAAAAAATGTACCTCTTTTAGCCCAACCTGAAACCTGGGAAGAAGCGCTTTTTTTCAGTTGGCCTTTCCCGAGTGCCACAAATTCATGATTCAAAGCGTTTATTATCATTTGCACAGCAAGGAAACAGGTGGGAGGGAAAGAAAGAGTTTCTGAGTCTGCTCATCCTGCATTTCACACTCCTGTACCTCCTGCATGGGGGGAGGTGAGTAAACAGTCCATGTTGGGGGTCGGTGGGGTCCTTGATGATGAAGGCAGCTCTCCTGGACTCTGCTGGTAAGGGAAAAGGGAGTCCTGCTGATCTTACGTCATGACAGTGTCATCACCACTCTCTGCAACTGGTATAAGTTGCTGAGGATCTTCGGCGACATCCACAACCTCCTCAAGCTCCTCAGGAAGTACAGCTGCTGCTGAGTTGTCTTTCCCAGCTGTGTGGTGTTAAGTGTCCAGGTGAGGTCCTCGCTGATGTGGACCCCCAGGTATTTGAAGCTGCTCACCCTCTCCACTTCCAGCCTGTGGATAAACGGTGGATGATGAGGGTTCCTCTCCTTCCTCATATCCACCATCATCTCCTTGGTCTTGTCAGTGTTAAGGGTGAGATTGTTGTCCCCACACCACGTCACCAGAGAGGCCACCTCCATACTGCAGGCTGCTTCGTCCCCACCTGTGATGTTGTCAGCAAACTTTAGGATGATGTTGTCCTTGTGGGAGCCAGTACAGTCATGGGTGAACAGGATGTAGAGGATGTTTATGATGATACTGGTTGAGGTCCTGTTCCCTATCCTGACAGACGGAAAGGAAGCCAGTCGCAGGGGTTGGGGTGTAGTCAGAGAGAGAGAGCAGATGGTGGGTGAACTTCTGGGGGATGCAGAGTTGTAGTCAATAAAGAGCATCCTGATGTAGGAGTCTTTATTCTCCAGGTGTGAGAGGGAGATGTGCAGGGCAGCGGCGATGGCATCTGAGATGGACCTGTTGGGCTGGTAAGCGTACTGTAGAGGGTCCAGTGTGACCGGTACGCAGCTCTGAACGTGGGTCAGCATCACACTCTCGAAGTACTTCATCATGATTGGAGTGAGTGCTACTAGCCTGTAGTCACTCAGACAGTTGTGGGGGGAATGGGCTCTTCTTGGGAAAGGGGACAATGGTAGTGGTCTTGAAGCAGGAAGGAACAACTCTCTGGGTAAGGGAGAGGTTGAATATGGAGGTCAGCTCTTTGGCACATGCTCTGAGGGCTCGTCCAGGGATGTTGTCTGACCCCGCCACTTAATGGAGGGCTGTGCATGATTTCAACCTTGAACTCCTTCATTGTTTTGAATGATAGCTCTGCACTTTGAGTCCATGCTGATGTTATTTCAAAGAAATAATAGCCCTGAACCGTTCACTGCTTCTCTATTGTATGCTTCTTGTTCTGTATGTTCATCAGAGACAGTGCAATGGTTAGCCAGTAATAATTAATCAAAAGCCAGAGAAAGGGACATGGCCCTGTGGACACAATTGACATTTCATCTGTGAATAGCAGACAAATCCATGTCTCAAAGCTTGAATTCACAAAAATCTTGCTCAATAACTTGCCCAGTTGTTTCACTGATGATTTGGAAAGCCCATCATAGGGCGAATGTAGGTGAAAATAAGGAATAAAATCACACTAAAATGTACTTTATAAAGTAACCACAATATTAAAACTCTTAAGCATACATTTCAAACATGTAGATTCTGATAAAATCCAGGGTCATGAGTCATTTGTGTGCCTTTTTGACCATTCTTCCCTGCAAACTAAAGTCATTGAGTTTACTTGTGCAGTCCGTCCAGCATGCACCGCTGCTGAATAATGCATGTTTCATGTGGAAATGGATACATTTGCCAGCACTAACCCAAGAACCTAATTCAACCTTTGCTCCTCCTTTAGTTTTCACGCTTTCCAACAGAATTAAAGTCACCTGGGTCTTTTCAATGTACCCTGTTCATCTATGAGGAGCTCCCACCAGGGTGCCCTCTCTGTAGCTTTTAACTCTTTCTATTTTGACTTCTTTCTTGCACAATCTTTAGGGGAATGACAGATCGCAGGAAGAAAAAAAAAAGGCATTCACTAGTCAGTAGATTAAGAAAACTTTAACATCAACTGTTGAATTGTCACATAAGTCAGCAGCTTTTCAACAAATTGAACAAAATGGAACCTTTCAAAAGCTCCGGTGAAGTAGCATGTCAGCTCTGGGCACAAAGGAGGCCCCAGCTGGAGAGAGCCTGAATGGCTGCATTTTTCCTCCCCGTGACTGCCCAGTCCAAATGCCCATTTCACACCCAACGCCACCTGCTACTAGTTCTCTTATGGTCCTTCATAGGAGGATGCTTACGGATTCCAGAGCTCTAACAAAATCCCCAACAGCCGTGGTAATGCAGATTAAAAAACAAAAAGCCATCCGCCTCCCAAACCTCTGCTCCGCTTTCTTCTGATCGACAACCGTTACTGCAATTTCTTTGTGAAGATGATAGGGAAAGAAATACGAGAAACTAAAATGTGTATTCACTGGGGAACAAATCACATTCTCCTTTTAGATTTGTCTCTTTTCCACAACAACAATGCTAATTCTTTGGTAGTCATATCATACAAAAGATGAAGGATTGTCAGTACAACACGGTAAGAATATATAAGTAGGAGTTCACCCCTGCCTGCTACATACTGAAACCAACTGTCTGCTGTAGCGGGAAATCGGTTGTGTTGCGTGAACCATTGTGCATTTTTATTAAACCCTTGAAACCGCCTACTCTGCTCGTCTGAAGATGTTCAGACCTGGTGGAAAAGATAACACTGTAAATCATTTGCCAAAACCCCTCAATTCCTTTTGTTTACTCATTTGTTACAGAATGTACTGTTCCTTTGGTTAAAATACCATGGTTTAGCTGCTCTGTGCAAGTCTGCAAATGCAAAGCCTTTGTTCAGTTTATCAACACCTATTTAAATACCCAATAGAGATGCACAGCTGGCTTGACTGGTCAGATTGACCTAATCGCTACCCAGTCCCTGTCTGACACACGACTGCTACAAGGTAGCAATCGTGACAACATTTGCTTGCAGGCATATAAAGCTTGACTTCTCACTTCATTTCAAGCCACAGTGACATTCATTATGTGTTATAACTGTCGACACCAGTGAGTCAGCCTAAATGCGTGAATCCTAAACTTCGTTGATGTCCTATGGTAGCCTCAGTTGTACTTTGTGCGTAGCAATCTGGTTCAAGCTTGCTCCAGTCTCTGTTGGTTTTGTTGCCCTTGAGGTTTTTTATTCATTAAAAAGTGAATTTGCGAAAAGATAAATGGGCTGGTTTTATAGGGCGCTAAACTTTGTCTAGGTCTCCACTATTAGACCTGCATGACAATCCATCTCCATTTTCAACAAATTCATTCCCTTGGTTGGAGGGAATGCTCCACCAACCAGCCATTTTACCCTATAAGTGTTCAAGGCCCCAGGACAACACAGCACTGCCTCTTTTCCAGCAACCACACACATTGTCCCTACACAAAACCATACAAACTTTCTAAAAAAACCCAAAACAAAACAACAACTATTGCACCTATTAATAGTAATACATAACATTATGTACATTCCTGAAGCTAATGTTGCCCTCAGCATCCCAAGGTTTCGAAGCTACATTTCATAACTTTTCTTTCTGTCCTGGCACATAACCTCACAGCTGGTTTTGCTTTATAGCCTCATATCACACAATAGCAACTAAATATTCAGAGTGACTGATTTAAATATGTATAATGGTCAATTCAGCAAAGAAAAGCAAGAGGTTATTGTTGTAAAAAGGGAGAAAAGTACATAATAGTATTTATATCCCCGAACGCGGAGTGTCTGGGATAAAATAGTTTCATCAAGGCCGCGACTGCCGCTGCCGGGTATCCTTTGTGTGAGTGCGATGACTCCAACAATTTTGATGATTGGATTTTGATACTTGGTGTACCTGTTTAGGTCCCCAAAGGAACGACCTGCATCAAATTTCAGCATTTTGGGATTTATGTTTTTCTCACTAGGTGGCACTTTATGTATGAAAAATCTGATTTATGCCAATATCTCCAGAAGTATTTCTCTCATTGACCTCAAATCAAGTGCAAATAAAAGGTCATGACCTCAGGATTCATTCTGTCCTGATGTCATACCGGACCAGTTCAAAGTTTCAACACCAGGACGAGCTTTGTGACTGAACATGTGCAGCTTTACATTATTGTATTGTGTCTATATTGAGGATTTGAGAATAGGAGAATTGGGGGGGTTCAGTGATAAACCCCCAGCTATCGCTTCCGACGGTATAGACCTTGTTATTCATCCAGAGACTTTGGATTAACATATTACCACTTCATAATTACAGCACACAGGAAAAGCTACAGTCAACAAAAAGCTGAGTGAAGTCTTACAAGAAGAACAATAAAAAAAAATATGCTTGCCCCATAAATATGCAATTTGCTCCAAATTTGCAACACCCCTAGGCAAATTACAAAGTACTCACTGTATCCATGATATAATTGCAAATAATATGTCCTCAACGAAACACTATGAATCATGAAACTTCATATCTAAACTAGCTTGTGGGTGAATTTACCCATGAGGTATGTGTTGTCTGAAATCCTTTTCCTAACTCAAGGTGATTTCTTGGTCTTAACAAGGGCCTCTTTATGGCTTTTTAATGCGATTATGCTGCTGTATGTAGCATGGTGGACCTTTCTTCCTCCCACTGTCCTCCCGTCAGACACCAGCTAATTGAATCCCTGGCTAAATTAAAAAAAATTAGTCATGTGTGTAATGGAAATTATTTATCATGTCCACTTAACTAAAATGGATTTTAAAAACATTTAAGCATCTTCAGTTGATTCAACCTTGTTTTAAGGCTCTTAAGATTGCTCTTACCCAAAAAACAAAGCATATTGAAAATGTGACATTGGTGAAGGACATAATGAATAATGCATGGTGGAAAATTACAACCTGCTTGCTTAAATAAATACACAAGCATGAATGAAATTACTCGTAATTTAATATAAATCATAACTTGAGGTATTTGCTTTTAGTTTATATATCATTGTGTGCTGGATGGCAGAGTTGACAACATGTTCAGTATTACAAACACACATACACACACATTTAATTCATAGCCATGGAAAGTGTTCACGGACGTCATGGTCGATATAGACTTCTCAGAAATTTCACGTTGATGCCTTGCAGGAATTTGGCAGCATGTCAAAATAAATCTCCAGGATTGCCATCTTGTGGCCTCTTCTGTACAGGAGGCAGGCCGTTCATGCAAATTAGCCTCACTGTGATGGCACAGTTTACAGGCGAACATGGGGATGAAAGATGGTCCTTATCTAGCAGGAATTACGCTCTGGCCGCCAGGACCATAGGACCAACTTTTAACTTTTAAACCATGGAGATCAAGGTCCAGCCATGAGCGATGCATGCAGAGACTTTTCTTTGGCCACGGTTACATGAGAGTTTTAATTCCTCTTTAATTCTGAATAAAAGGTAAATCTACTTTAAACTGTTGAAAATGACCGTGTAAACACCCAATTCCATATGCAAAAGACAAATTGGAATTAAACTTAATTCCGAAGTAGGTGGTTGGTTTATTCCCATTTTAAGAGAATACTGTAATTCGTAATGATTTAATTCCGAAATAAAAATCATCATGTAACCGCAACCATTGTTAGGATGAAGACGAGTGAGATGTTCACCTCTAACATTTTTCTGAGTGCATGAATGAATCTTCCTGCTCTGTAACAATCCTGACAGCAAAAAGTCTAGTGATATTATTTATCCTTTTCAACACCCTACAAGCAAGACATGCCACACATTAACAGACAGGTATTTTATCATATCATTTCAATTGTGACGAATTCAGCAGATTATGCTGTAAAGTAGATTAAGCAACATTGTATACTCCATCTTTTCCCTAATCCTCAGATCCAACATAAAATGCCTTTTCTGATCTTGCAGCATTTGGATCACAACAATTCCAATGCTATCCACAGTCAACGTGTGTTGTGTGCATGACACACATCCTGCGTGTAACATGAATCGTTGCCCGCTGAGTGGAATATCATTAGCACCACTGTCTGAGTGACCAAGAGCAGTGGCTTAACAGATGGATAAAGTCATTAAAGATTCAAATCTATGTTTAAACAGGGCTTATGTGGAAAGCTGTGGTACATAAGGGCTGGTTTCCATGGAAATGGCTGCACTGTAGATGACTGTTTTCTTCAATAGTCATTGACAATGAAAGACCTTAAGGAGTTAACCCTACATCCCACTCACTTACCCTGAATAAAGCATTAAGAAAAAAGGAATTCTTGGAGTAAGTAATCAATCTTTCCTCTCTGCCTTTTGTCTGTGGCCATGAACCGATGTGACACCAAGGCCACAAAGCGAGGCCAAGTTGATGTGAACTGCATACGGTGTCAATTTATATGAGCAAGTCCAATACGCTGAATAACTCCTGAGTCCACCATAATTTTTCTTCATCTTATTTTTTGTTCCAAGGACACAAACATTTTTCCCCTTGTAATCTTTTAAAATGTTCTTGAGCAACAGTTCTACAGGTTTTAAAAAAAAAGAAAAAAAAAACCTCTCTTTCTTATGTAGTCCAGTCCTTGTACCGCACTATTTCCAAAGGAACAGAGAACTTATTCAAGGCACTTCGTGCAGACATATTTCATTCAAGCATGATATTGGAATCTTACTAAAATGATGAACCAGTGATGTCATGTTTCAATGGTAAATGGACTTGGTAAATGGACTTGTACTTATATAGCGCTTTTCCAGTCATGTTGACCGCTCAAAGCGCTTTACACTACATAGTATACATTCACCCATTCACACACTCACACCCCGATAGGCCCATCTGGGGGCAGCTTAGGGTTCAGTGTCTTGCCCAAGGACACTTTGACATGTAGTCAGGCAAAGCCTGGAAGCGATCTCACAACTTTCTGGTTGAAAGACGACTGCTCTTCCACCTGAGCTACAGCCGCCCTTCAATTAATCCAAACGCAATTTTAAAACCTAAAACAACCACAAATCTTTTCGCTATTTCTATTAAAGAACTCAGAATCATTTTGTCAAATAGTCCCAAATCACCTGTAATATCACACTTAGAAGGCAAAACATCTGCATACGAAAGTCAGTCTGATTAGATGATGAGATGCACTTAAATGTTTAAGTGTTATATGTGTCTGGTGTTTTTAGTAACATTACCTGATTTGTTGTTTTTCTGTTCACTCGTAGGTACTTTGCTATTTAACATCTCGCAAACTACCCTGTTAGGTATTTTAAACATGATGATGAAGACATATTTTAATGCAAAACTTGGACTAAAACAGACACTGTAGTAATACGTCGCAACAAAATAACAAGTCCACTGCTAAACACACAAAATGTGTAGAACACAGACGCTTTCAAAATACATATTTGTTGTCCGTCTGCATGAATACCAAGCATTTTCTGCTTTTTAACTCTCCAATGTTGTTGTGAAACTGGGCAGCACTATATATATATA
>JBAMHX010000017.1:1715311-1732572 GCA_037177515.1 Pseudomugil tenellus
AAGAAATGTCAACAAAAATTCCTTTTATGATACTCTGTAAACTGTAAAAATATTGGTAAACAAGTTGTTTAAATAGATATATTTGCTTCCTCCTGTGATCGGATCGGTGATCGGTTTTTTTAAGGTCTCTGATCGGTGATCGGCCCCTAAAATTCTGATCGTGTAAAGCCTATCAGTTATGCATGTCAGTGTTTACAGTGGGGCGATCTTGAAATGGAGCACTGCACTGAACAGGACATAGCTGCTAATACACAAAGTTGGCAGGATAGTTACGAGCCCATCCAAAACCAACCATATGAACCCTAAATGCTGGCAAAGCTCTGGGTTGGCTCACACTCCTGTCACCATCTGCTAGGGGGCAATCCATTGCAAAGACAGTCAAAATAACTGTCTCTGCAACAGCAGAAATAGCAATTAGGTAAGTTTCCTGTATGAGTGTTTCTGAATTTATCCCACTAAATGAAATGTGTCATCAAATTCACATCTTAAATACCACCAACGTCAGTAAGAAAGTTGTCATATGTGACTGGAATACAAAAGTAAAAGAAATGCAAAGAACACGGTGGCAGAGCAGAAAATATTCCCCCTGGTTAGTTTGACAACAATATGGCCAAGTAGTGTGTGTGTGCGCATGTGTGTGTGGGGTGGGGTTCTGAATCTATGAATTATGGAGAAACAGACACCCCTGCTGAGTATTGCATCCTTAAGTATGAAACATGTGCTCTGTCTTTGTCATGGCCTGAGGATTTTAAAATGATGATATAGAATACGTTTCATTTGAACACGAGCAGACTTTCGCATACATACATCAGCCAGTCCTGTTGCAGCTCTTAGAGCTGAGCAAAATAAGACAAGTAGTGGAGCATGGTGGAAAACCGCAAGCTGCTATCAGGTACCTGCTCTATATATCTCCCACCCTCCTGTTTACATTCCTCTTTTAGCACTTGGCCATCATTCTCTTACCTCATATCCACATCCCCATTTCTGCTACGGTGTACATCAATGCATCCATCTTTGTTTCCTCAATCTTTCTAACTTACCCTCCCTCCCACCAAACCCTGCCTCCCTCGCTGTCTCTTATTCTCCCCGGAGGTGAGCACAATCTCATTAACCACCACTGGATGAGGCGTCCTCTCCTCTCAGGTTCAAGGTGATGGAAGATTAGGCCGTTTGGCCCCATCTCATTCTGTATTCACACTGTGTTACTTGCTGCCTGTGAACACCAAATTACATTGAACCTGGGGAGTCTAACTCCATTAATTTTAAATGGAAGATTAATTTAACAATATGCAGCAGATATTTGTTACAAACCCATCATGTAAAAGTGACATTTGCTATAAATTTGCAGGAAGCTTAGTCTGGCTGCTGGTACTCTGTAGCACAAATAAATCATGGTTTTATTTATTATATATCTCCATCCACACCTTTTTCTTCATGTGTGTATGAATCACAACACATGTTGAATATTGTGTAGGCACTGAGGATGCATATGAGCATGAATACTTTACAGTAAACGCGACATGTTACAAACAATGTGTTAATATTCTTTAATATTTAGGTATATATGAGGATTTTATTTGAATTTTCAGACTATATTAGTATGATGTAGGCTGATTTAATATTTTGGACTATAGGCCATAATCAATGATAAGTAATCTATTAAATGTAGAATTTCTACTTTTTAGTACATCTTACAATAGATTTATAGATGTTCTGGTAGACCATTCTGAACATCTCCAGTTTCAATGATTTTTTTCCTCAAATGGTCACTGATCTCTGCTGATTTCTGCTTTTGTTCTTACAGAAGTAAAGATCGCCGAGATCCTAATCTAAGCAAAGCTTTACATCTCAGTATAGCTTCCAAGCAGCCAGACTGAGAGAGGTGACGAAGACAGAAGGCAGGCATCCATTTCATCTAAAAAGCCTATATTCCGTACTGGCATGTGACTGAAGCTCCCCTGGAACGCCACATAAAGCTTACCGAAATGGGCTCGCTGCGGCCTCAACATGTCAGCCTGAGATATGCACATCAGTGCTCTGTGACAGTAACTCCTGATCGTATTACACACCTCAGCAGTGCTCATGTCCCATTACCGCCACCCAGCCCTGCCTGGCTGTGATTACTCCTCCTACCCTCCCCACCCCACACACACATCCACCAATAGCTATGATGTGTAAGTGAAACAGTCATTTTCAATGGGAGAGGAAGAAGGTATAGTGGCGCTAGTGGTGGGAGTGTTGTATTAGTGTGGGACCTGGCTGGTGGTGGTGGTGTGGGCATAATGATTAAATGCTAATCCTCCCAGATGGGGTAAGACACTTTGAATTTCAGCTCCAAACACCACCACCTCCCAGCCCACCCCTCTGTGTAACCCTCCACCCCCATCCTGCACCACAAAGCGTCCCTTGCCTGACTCATCTTTTGGCTCTTTAATGTGAAATTTCTTCGGGGAGCATGCAGCCTAATTAGTGGAATTGATAACCTTGCCGCTTATTAACGAGGCCAATGCATTTCAAAGTCATTAAAGATAACCATGGCAATAAGTCTGGCTATAAGCATCACTAGGTTTCACAGTCAGCGTGTCGATGTTGTAAAAAGTGGAGGAGATAGGGTGGGGGTCTAAAGGGGGGCAATTCTCGCTCAGTCAACTGTAAATGCTCAGTTATTGGAATATTTAAAACAGCCAGTGAGGAGAAAATTACATGACCAAATCTCCCTTTTCCTGAGAATTAATGAAGAATTAGAGCTCCCATTTGCCTTATTAGATGGTTCAGCAGAGGTTTGGGTATCCTGAAAAGCCTGTTGGACAACGCTGTCAATTTAGCTGCAGCACAGCTCACAGGCCCATGGCAGAACATCATTCACAACTGTCACAACCACTTATCTTTCTCATTGTCACCAAACCAACAAAATTCAGGTCAAGAATTTTTCCTCTCAACTTGCCTCTCTTCATTACAATTTTCCACACTATGCTGGAGCCAAATGGCTGTTGTGACAGCCCATGCCAGCAGTGTGCTTCTTGACAGATTTTCTGCTACTTTCCGCTAAATTGATGTAAAAGACATGCACAATTACCTTTAAAGTCATTTAAGCAGCTACCTTCAAAGAGAGGATTATGTGGATTAATAATCTGTCAAATGATTTACAATAATACTGTCCAGAGTACCTCTCTCTGAGTTGCCACCTTAACGTGGTTAAGAGAGGTTTGAATGTCCTGAAGATCCTAGTGGCTATGTTGTTGGGGGCTTTATACCCCTGCTAGGGTCTCCCATGGCAACAGGTGTCTAGGGCAGGGACCAGACTAAGTGCTCGAAGACCTCTATGATGATGACAAGCAAAGGAGAGAACTTTGCCTTGCCCGGTAGTGGGCCAACAGGGCCCCCACTGGAGGCAAGCCCAGGGTTGGAGCATGAGAGTGACCATCTGATGGCCAGGCCTTTGCCTATGGGGCTCAGTTGGGCCCAGCCAAAAAAAGCCACAAGGGTCCCACCTCACATGGCCTCACCACCTGCAAGGGGGCGTGTAGGAGTTGGGTGCAGTGTGAACTGGGCGGCCGCTGGGGTGGGGACCCTGGCGATCTGATCCCCAGTTGCAGAAACTGGCTTTAGGAAGGTGAAATGTCACCTCTCTGGTGGGGAAGGAGCCTGTTCCTGAGCGGTTCCGGCTGGATATGTATAGTTGGACTCACCTCAATGAACAGTTTGGGCTCTAGAACCAGTATCTTCAAGAAGGGTTGGATTTTCTTCCACTTTGCTTCCGGTGAGAGGTTGTGGGCATTGTGAATATATATATATATCCCCCCTACCCGGCTTGCTGTTCACCCCGGTGGACAAGGGGGGTGGGGGGTATGGGTCCTGACTGCCATTTGAGCTTATGCACTGAGCGGCTATTCAGAGTACCCACCACTCTTGGAGTCCTTGGAGGGAATGTTGAAAAGTACTCCTCCTGGGGACTCCCTCATCCTCTTGAGGGTCTTTAATGCTCATGCTGGCAATGACAGTGAGACCTGGAGGGGTGTGATTGAGAGGAATGCCCCCCGGCCGATCTGAACCAGATTGATGCTCTGTTGTTGGACTTCAGTGCTTGTCACTGACTGTCCATAACAAACAGGTCCATATGTGCACTTGGCACAAGGACACTCTAGGCCGCAGTTTGATGTTTGACTTTGTAGACATATTGTCGGACTTGTGGCCACATGTTCTGGACACTCGGGTGAACAGAGGAGAACTGTCAACTGATCACCACCCGGTGGTGAGTTGGCTCAGATGGTGGGGGAGGATGCCGATCAGGGCCGGTGGACCCAAACGTGTTTTGAGGATCACCTGGGAACGGCTGGCTGAGTCCGCTGTCAGAGTTTCAACTCCCACATCTGGCAGAACTTCAAACATGTCCTCATGGAGGGCTGGAATATTGGGTCAGAGTGGCCTGTATTGTTGCAGATGAAGTGGTTCAGTTGGCTTCATCTGCTTGATATCTCCACCTCTCGAAGCAGAGTGTGAAGTGGCTGGGATGAGAATCAGCACCTCCCAATCTGAAACCATGGTCCTCAGTTGCAAAAGAGTGGAGTGTCCTTTCTCGATGGAGCGTGAGATCGACAGGTGGATCGGTGGGGCATCTGCAGTAATGCAGATGATGCGCCGGTCTGTCGTAGTGAAGAAGGAGCTGAGCCCAAGGCAAAGCTCTCGATTTAACGGTCGATGTATGCCCCTACCCTCACCTATGGTCATGAGCTATGGGTAGTGACTAAAAGAACAAGATTGCGACTACAGGCGGCCGCAATGGGTTTCCTTCTGTTTTTAGCTTCACTATTTTCCAACAGTTTCTACTTGGTCGCAATCTTGCAAATGTTAGATGTCCCACTAATCTAAAACATCCAACGCAAATCTTCAACTGCTTGTTGCCAACTTCTGCCCAAACGTGCTGAACAATCGATTTGATTCTGTGGCCTCATTTGCAGAAACTGTCCTAAATTTCCTCAGTATGAAATTCAAGTAGCCACGAATACAAAAAATATCTGTATTTATCAATAATTTGAGTTTTTGATGTTTTATTATCATGTGAAGTCCTTTGGCTAACCTTGGTTGTTTTTATATATCTTATAGAGATTGATAGCCTTGATTTAATGTTAGGTAGTTAAACATACATTCCCAACATAAATTCAGCATCCTTTGATTTAATGTGTTTTGGTCTGGGGAAAAGAAAGACCCGTCATGGATGGTGTCATGCAGCTAAGTGATGGTCAGGTAATGTCACACAACTTAGTTATTTAGTGGAAAGCTAAAATTTAGTAGAGGGTGTTTTTAAAACCAGAAAAAGTAGTTTGTTACACGTTTTAAAATAGGCAAACTACACTGTAGCAGCCCCAACTAACCAACAACGACACAGTCAGCTGACTATTCTGCCGTCTCATACTAAATGCATCTTCTCTGGATGTCAGAAATCATGCAGAATTTATACTGCAGAGGAAACATTAGGATGAATAAAAAACCTTTTAACACTGTTAAAGAATGGTATGTACTCATAAGAATTGGAATTACAGAGCAGAGAATAATTTTGAAAGGATTCAGCAGTGCAAGGGTCTGAATGCATTTATGTTTTGACATCCAAGCAGGTTGCTTTTGTCAAACAAACTGCCATGTTTGCCCATTAAGATGGCTCTAAAATCTAAAATTACAGAGGATGCGCCAGCAAAGGTGGCATCCTCTCCCTGTGAGGGCTGTTTAGTAGGTGTAGACAGGCACGACTCACAAACATGAAAACATTCAGACATTGAAAAGTTCTTAGACGAGAGTGACTTTTGTCAGGACCAAGACTTAAATTGGGGTAATATACTTTAAAGCAATGTTGAAAGAGCTCCAACATCCATATGAAACTGCTGGGTTGAGTGTTTAATAACATTTCTTAAGTGATGTGTGGGCTTAAAACGCATATTTCATGGTTAGCTGTGCATTTTATCTCACTTTTCTAATGTTTGCATATGAAAACACCCAGAATAAATGTATAATTTAACTTTGTCCAAAACCTTGAAGTGATCAGGTCCAATAATCCAACGACTTTCATATTACAAGACTATGAGAACAACGTAGCTGTGATGTGTTACATGCTCTGTAATGAGTTGGCTAAGTTGTCCAGAGCCTGACTGAAGAGGACAACTAATGATCAAGGTATCTAACACAGTGCTTTAATTTTGGTCCATGTGTTGTAAATGAAAAAAAAAAAAAAAAACAATCTAAAGAAAGGATCAGTTGCATGGTCCATCAACAATGTTTAATACGCCTCATTAACCACAGCTCCACTGCCTTACCTTGACAGTTTCCTCCTTCATTACAAAACTACATCAAACACTGAAGGGGAGCTAAACAGTGCGAGTGGTTTAGCAGCTGATGAGTAGCATGTTGAGTCAATTGATTCATTATGGCTACTGTTTGATTTGGATGCTGTTGTTCTTGCTCAACTTGAAAGAGAAAAGATGAGTAGGATTTGAAAAAGGGAACATTAAAAGAGATGATGGTATTCAAGAAGAATTATTTATCAAAGAACTCCATTTAATCTTTAGGTAACCGTGTTTTTGTCTGGCTATTTTTTCAGCTATTTCTGAAAAATCTCAAATTTGTTTTTCCCCCCTTTCTTACAGTACAAAGGTAACCAGTTTCATGAAAGCTTTGGGGTTGGCTGTATTGTGGAATCTTACATGTTTCTGGTCAACTAGATTTAAAGTTTAATTAATTAATAAAATCCTGCTGAAATTAAGGATTTGTTCATATCTAGAACCTTATCAATACACTATCCTAAAAGTGGAAAAGAAAAATAATTGGTAATTTTGTTGTGAAGTATATATATATTTTTTTTATATATAGATGAGTAATCTATTTCCCCCCTTTGTAAACAGTGCAGCATGCACCCGTTTGGAGCAGACACAGTGGAACCTGAAGACTTTAGTTTATAGTTAAATAAAAATGGCGAACATGCACTACTGTTTTTAAAGGGAATGATGAAGAGCAGGTTTCAGCTGGAATGCATGAAGATTGGGAGTTTTTACTCTATGTCTTGGTCACAGACCACTGATCCACAGCAGAAATTAAAACTGGGACTGTTTAACCAACTCAAAGTAGCTCCAGCAAGGCTTGTCCATACTGTGATGTGCATGAATGCCTTAAAATAAATTCAGATTGTTTTTCCCTCAGAAACAGATTCTGTACTTTGATATTCTAAAAATGCAACTTGGTTGTAACATATGTTATCATTTGGGTTTAATTGTTTGTTAAAGAAACATTAGAACAGTTGCACTAACAGGTATGTTTTCATTACCAAGCCAACTGTCGGCTCAGATGCTCCCCAACTATCACAGTAGCAATTATAAATACATGCACAACAGCTCAGTTTGCTGGAAGCAAAGCATTGAGCTTTTTTGGGTAACATGAGAGTAAGAAAATTAAGTGTTATGCACTCAATGTAGTCACTTCCTTCTGTGAGAATTACAAAAAACTCTGAAAGATGTTTGTCTTAATGACAGATTTACCAATGTTACTTGTGTGAACCAAAAGGAAGATGAATCTTCCTGTCCAGTCATGGTCCAGAATGCATTATTATTTTGCCACCAATAAAGCCTAGCTTCTATATATTCCTCATCTAGTTTTTTTTTTTTTTAATGTTTTAGACACTTCATTTCCTTATGTGATTCAACAGACTGTCCATTCATTTCAGTATGAATCCATTGAAATCTGGCTGTTATTTGTAACACTCGCCTTGATTTTTTCCACTAAATTTGATCCCATTTAGGTACAAAATTTAAGTTAAGAGACAAAAATAAAAATAAAAAAATAAAAGAAAGAAAATAAAGAATAGAATAAAATCTGTATTTTTAAATTTAAACATTATGGCTGTATCCAGTCAATCTTGGAATGAAAAAATGGGAGGGTGTCAGTTGTAAATTTAATGAAATAAGTGTATTTTTCCTATTTGTTTTTAACACCTAATATCAGACAGTTCATTCTCTTTAAATATGTGTTGGTGTTCTGTTGCAGCAATTCAATGCACATTTAAAGCTAAAATCATCATCCACCACCACTTCAGAAAGGTTGTAAAAAACATCCTTTTACTTTAGGAGGTCTATAAATCATAAGAATTGCTGACTAAAAATGAACAATTATGCACATATCACCAATGCTTGCTAAAAATAAATTAAGAAATTCAAATGAACAGCAGTGATGAACACTGTTGTAACTACTAAGGTGCAGCTCAATTGGTCTGTACAGTAATGTAAGTCCTTAGTTTGAAATTCCATAAAATAATTTGTGAAAAGCAACTTTTGTTGCTGATTTAATAGAAAATTCTTAACATCACTCAGAGGATATTTTGTGGTCTGTCTTAGTCATTATGGTCGTTTGTACAAGTTAAGAAACTGCCATCTTGATACTAAACAATAAGGTATTCTGAAAAACCACACATTTTGCTCTTTTTTAAATTACTAAATCCACAGAGTAGAATGTCTCTGATATATCACAATATAGGTGTGTCTGGATGGTGTTTGAGACAAAGCAGTAAATTGTATATATTTAATAACACTATAGTAAGAAAAAAAACAGTCTTTTCACTGAATGCCAATTATCTACATTTGACAATGACCCAGCCTTTTTTTTAACTTTTTTTTTTTTTTTAAATTGGAAAATAATATGCCTACTGCCCAAGGTTTGGCCTTGGCTGAGTCTCTGGAGGCTCCTTGGAACCCACACCCCAAACCCATAACTCAACAACACCTTCTGGGGCTTGTTCTCCACTTTTCTTAACCCCCAAGCTCATTATCAGAAGTCTCTAGGGCATGTTGCAAACCGGAGATAGGAATTAGGATTCGCTCGGAACACTCACAGCCAGAAATGGATGATACCAGGCAGAGAGATCAGTAGTGCAAGGAGCCTCCGGGAATACAGTAACTTGCAGAATAAGGCACTTTTTACTATATATTTAGCAATGCACCTGCTATGTTCTATCCTGCTGAGGTGCGGAAAGGAAGGTGCAGCTTTTCTTTTCAGAAGTAATTTGAAATAATGCAGAACCTCTTTCCCTCCACGGACAGATGCTATCGCTATTATAAAATAAGTGGTGAAGGAGGACACCTCCAGCCTGGTGTGCACTGGTGCACAAACACTAACATGTGACTTTTTGTATAGAATGAGATTGATCCAAAATGGCCCAGCTGCTGATTATAACGAAACATGACAACTCTAAGTTTTACAAAATGTATAATATATCCTTTATGAAGACTAAATGGTCGGAAACAAGCTGTGGTCTTTCAAATATGTGCTGGTTGTGCTATACTGGGAACATAGTGGCCCCTGTGGCGTTTGCATTGACAGCATTACAGTCAATTTCCACTGGGTCCGTATGTGTTGTTCTGTGTCGTTCCGACCTCTGGGGAACATTGCCTCACACTAGAAGTGTGTCAGACATGGAGTATGTGGTTAAAATAATAAATAAAAAAACACACTGAGACCCCTGATCAAATTATTGTAACTGGATAGTTCAGCAATGCCAAATCTGTGCGGGGGCTTTTATTTTGAAATTTACTGGATGCTTTTCACTGCTTCTATTTCTAATTTCCTGTCTGACCTTATCTAAATGGCTGAGTTTGATGGATTGAGTGTGATCCGTCTGAAATAGACCAAAACAGCTGTAAAGAGGCGCTCCTGGGATGCACCCGTGGGGGACCCAGTGCAGAGGTAAACTGCAGACTAAAATGGCCACAAGGAGGTCCAAAGACCAGGTTCTGCAGGTGGGGGTGGAAATTAGTCTTTCGGGTGCCTTTCAATCATAGATATTAAAATGATTTATGAGCTGAACAATAGATTGACAATAATTTGTTCTTGTTGCTTCTCAGCACCTTCAAATAATTAGTTTACAGAGTTTATTGTTGTCCAAGTGATGAGAAAGGAAAGGTCTTTGTTTCTGTATGTGAAACAAAATAAAAGTCTTTTCCTACTCACTCAAATGTATTAATTTATCCATCCCTCAAAAGTTCAACTAAGGCAAGAATGAGCTTTCTTAATAACACTAAAGACATTAGGGGGTGAAAAGGTGGGGGTCTGAGTGGAATGATGGATTATATCCTACAGTCAGAGTCTACTAAATTCATTATATGAAGCTTTACTACCAAAGCAAATTAGTGGGAAACAGGAAAAACAGGTTTATAATCCAATAAGTCAACTTTATTTCCCAAATACTGTCACATAGTTGTTATGGCAAATATGCCATAATTAATTACAATGTTTTGTTAATCCTGGAATAACTATTGGTTGGTCTTGGTTATATTATTAGTTGTCTATAGCAAATTAAATAAAAAAAAATGTGCAAGTTAAACAAAAACATATTTATAAGTCTGGTATCTGAGATTCAGTGAAATCTATTGGTTCAATTTGAATATTGCAACCAACAGAACAGCATTTATATTCCCTCACAGAATGATGGACACACGCACAGACACACCTGCGTGTACACAGAGATAAATAAATAAATAAATCACATATTGCCATCTACTAAAGGGTAATCTTGTATATTTCAAACAGGAACATTTAAAAGTTTAAATGATTTAAAGGGGTTAAAAATGGGAAAATCTAACACTAGGCTTGAAGCGATTCCTCTTCCCTGCATACACAAGTATTAGACATGCATCAGATCTTCTCCATAACATGTTTTTAAACAGAATCCCTGCATCTACCTGATGGACTGGTTCAACATTTCTCACACACACTCAGTTTCTGGCTGGAATTACTTTGTGGTTTTAATATTCTACTACAATGATAACAACCAAAGCTATATTTTCTTCCAAGCAAATAAAATTGTAATGTTTCCAGTTTGACATGAGATTGTCAACGTGGAAATGTTGCAAGTTTACTTTACTGAATGTAGAAAAATACCTGCTAACGTGACAGACAACATACTGATTCATTGGTGTAAGATACTGTATAGGCTCCATGTTTCAGCCAATATTCACAGTGTCCTTTCTGTGAGTTACTGTTACCAAAGTCACATCTGTTCTTTCTAACAAAACCATCAGAGTTACAACCTGCATGCTGTGAAGTTATCATTAAGGTTTGGATCATGAAATAAAGGGGCTGGCTTTAATGTTTTTGTAAAAAAAAAAAAAAATGGCAGGAGTCTACTTACGTTTCCTGTCTATAAGAGATTTTCTTGCATATCTCCAGGTTCCACTCAGATTATTTTGATGATACCCTTCACGTGAAATGGGCCTCAGTACTGGGCAACACAGAAGTAATTACATCCCCATAATACAGAATCTTGGGGACATAATGGTTTAATCACGACTGTAGGATATCCTTAGTGTGAGCGAGATAACTGGAACGGTTTTCACAATTGGAATTTGATACTTGGTGTACCTGTTTAGGTCCCCAAGCATTGAATTTAACCATTTTGGGATTTATGGTTTCGTCATTAGGTGGCTCATTATGTACGAAAAATCTGATTTTTGCCTTTATCTGTAGAACTATTTACAATTGGATTTTGATACTCAGTATACATGTTTAGGTCCCCAAGAGGACAATCTAGATGACTGTCAACGAAAAAACAATGTTTTAAATGCGTGTTAGGGCTGTAGCTCATTAATATGTTTATTTCATATGGAAAAAGTATATTAAAGTTATGCAACAAACTTCCTCTGTTGCACTGAACCCAGAAAGCTGACAAATGCTGAAGTCTCCAAAGGAGCACCTCAGATTCTGCACATTTGAAAACACTCCAGTGTTGGACTGACTCCTTGCAGCACAAACAGTGTGCTGGAGGATTTATGGTTGAAAACCTCCCAAACAGATGATATTGTTAACTGCCAGCGTGTTTATTTGTCATCTCATTCAGTGATTGTTTCAAGACACCGTGCAGAGGTTTTGCAAAGGCCTGCAGCTCATGAAAGCATCTCCTTGCCAAGCCTCAGTGCATTCAATGCCCGCTCTCTGGAGCGACTTTAGCGGCAACTAAATAAATAATTAAAAATACAAATAAAGCGAAAGGCAAATGAGTATGAGGGTGAGAGCCTCAGAGGAGAGATCTGCTCAGATTCTCATCTTTGAATGTTGCAAATTAAATTCCCTCGTCAAGACTCTAATCATTCACAGCAGATGGGGGCTTACGCTCTGTTTTAGATCTGCGGGAATTCTAATGGTTATTGTTTCTGTTTAAATAGGGAGATTATTGCATTTTAATAAGTCCTCCTTGGGACTTGCTGAAACAATGGAGTGCTGTGAATTACTGTAGATAGCTGTTACTGCATGCAGAGGGAGAAATCAAGTTACTAAGTGTGACAAGTTGCTCTTCCTCTCTCTCCACCCGCTCCCACCCACCCTTCTGGAGATGGCTGAGAGTGTATTTACCACCAAATTAAGAATGTGCCGTGGGAATAATATTTTTATCCGACAGAGGGGAAGAGGAAAGGAGCTTGGCTGTGGATTTTCATTAAAATGACACATCTGTTCGGCAATTTCGGCAAAGTAATTCTGCTGAAAGTTTTATCAGCTAATTTTAATTATTCACTCCACTGACTTGAATACAGGATTCATCATGTTGAATTAATACATTCAACTACATTATTTTTTCCCCTCCCTTTTCACTCCCAAATAGACGCAGAGAGGAGGGAGCGGGGCAATCAACAAATTGAATTGTCATGCACTGTGGATTAAATTGTGATTTGTTAATTACAAAAACTATATGAGCCTCTGGAACCTGAAGAATTAGCAGTATGGATTAAATATTACAATTCTTTGTAGGTGTTTTCAGTTACTTGCAAAGCTGAGAAACAAGGCATTCCCTGACATTTGCAGGCAGAGAGTTTGTAATTTTCCAGTAATAATAATGATGTTTCATGGGACTGGTGGTGGTAATGTTGTTTTGTTTCATTCCATTTTTCACAACCTGATACATATTTTAAACCTGAACACGAATGCAATCAGAGTGTACCGGCTATGGGAGCCATTATCCCTGCAGCCAGCCATGCTGATAACGGCAGAGGAGCACAGGAGAATCACAAAGCCCTTGCTTGTCAAAGACCTCTTATTCAAACAGAGTACATTCAAAAGACCCCCGCCATTCAAAGGCACCCCATTCAAGGCCCTCTGGCTTTGCAGTCAAGTTTCTGCAGGGCTACTGCTTTTTTCTCCTCTTTTTACTTCACAAAACACAAAGATCCTCAGTGCAGAAAAGGATTTCCCCTTTCTCCTTTTACCATTTTATCTCCTCAGGTAACTTTCTTTTGCAACTTGTCCCTGGAGACTATCACCTTGCCCTGAAGCCCTGATGCACATCAGCACACAGAACAAATGAGACGCCAGAGCTAGGAGACGGGCAGATTGCAAAGTGATACCTCTTCAGTATGGCTCTGTGGCTGTGTTAGTCTCTTCCCCATCCTTTCTGAATTGTGTGAAGTGTCCCTGAGGAGCCTTGTGAGGACTGAGAGGGCAGCAAGCTTTCCCGGACAAAGGGAGGAAGCTGAGAACAACACAGTTGTATTAAATAATAGCCTGGGGGAGAAAAGATATGAGGTTGATTTTTTGCTGGCTTGACACCAAAAAGTGCCTGTCAGCTAATCAATTAGCTTGCTTCCTTCTTACCATAACACCTGCCCACGGGAGGCTCAGAAGTCATGTCATTTCTCTCATTGACTAGTATGGAAGAGATGCTTTTGGTTTCCAAATCAATTTAAATAGTCAGTTCCACATTTTTTGACCACCTAAAAAAAATCTGCTTGAACTAAATTCCTCTCACAATGAAACATCTGAATAACAGAGTTCAGGCAAAACATCCATGAGCTATTGACAAAAAAACACTAGAAGAAAAAAGAAATATAAATGAAATTCACATCTTAAAGTTTTTTTTTTCTTAAAAATAAGCATTTTACTCGAGAGAGAGGTTTGAAAGCAGCATTTCAAATGTAGGTGGCTGTGGACCTAAGAACAGACTGAAAGACTGGCAGTCTTTGATGGATCTCCACTGTATTCTCTCCCTCCTAAATGACACACAGCAGAATGTTTCTGCCTCTCTGGAGGCCTGTACCGGTTATCAAATTTAATAAATAATGTGAAATCTGTCTACTCTTCATCTTCTGTGCTCTCCTAGGATTTACTTGAGTTGGCAAATTACCATTTTCCGGCACAATATTCCCAAGGTGCTGTGCTGCTTTTCTCCTCTTCCTGATGGAATCAGATGAGCACAACCAGGGGACTCATTGTTATCTACTTGCAAGTATCCAGGAAAAAGTAAGAAAAAAAAAAGCAGGGAAAGATACGATAGCAGGCTCTGACAGCTTTGCACATGAGAATCAGTGTCAGGTGGGGCCTGTAGGAGGCGACTAAACTTGGACATGATGTCCTGGTAAAAATAATCTGTTATATCATTAAAACTTACAGAGGTATTACTATAAAATGTGCAAATAGTGTCCTACAACTTTTACTGAGGGTCCAAATTCAGCCCCCTTTTTTTTTTAAAAAAAAAAAAACAAACAAACAAACAATTATACTAATTGACAGCCATAACTGCATTATGGCTGTCAAATATCCCTCGATAACTGATAGATAAAGCAGTGTGAAAATCTATGTTCCTTTTTTTAGTTGGAAATATAACGATGACAAGAAAGTACTGGAATTTTACATCATCACATCATGCTGTGAACATGACTACTTTATCTTTTGGCTCAGTGGCTAAATGGTTTCTGGTAATATGTAGCAGCAGGAACCTATAGGCTTCACCTGGTGCACTGGAAATTGGGATAGGAGGTTACTCACTTGCGATCCAATCCAAGAGGATAATTGGGCACAACCCCAATCCAATACAGCCCGCTAAACTGCATGTAATCCACTCAAGCAAACTGTCACACCAACAATGAACCCTCCCCCCTATACCCTGAGGGCCTGCCAAGGCTATCTCAGGAACACTTCAGTAGCTTGTACCTGGCCTGCTGCTGGGCCCATTATCCACTAATCCACACCCAAGCGGAACGTTTAAGTAGTTCTAAAAGGATTGGAGAGAGCAGTAATGCTTTCACTGGAGCCATGCAATTAAAGGGCAGAGAAATTATCGCACAATTTAGATCCAATTCCCCTCTGTGAGCATAGTTGGATCAAAGAACAAACAGGTTAAAGATTTAATCCGGGAATTGTTGAACCAAACAAACTTATCACAAACATACAAGGAGTAAACATATAAGGCTGAGCCTTTAAATCAGATCAAGTAATCTGGCCGCAGTAAACAAAAATAGATACTCCTTGCAGTCCACAGGGTGAAAACTGTTGTGACAAGCCTTATTAGTCAGCCAGCCAGCTGATTAAAAGGAAATAAGCCAATCCGTATTACAAGGAAAACTCTTTCCTGAAATACAGCTGAGGATTTTTCCCAACAAGATTATGTGGCCAAAATAATGTGAGGGAATTATGCAGGTTTAATAAGGCAAATGTGAACAGTTTGATGTGAAAGGTTTGGAGCCAGTGCTCATTTCCAAACCAGTTCATTGTATTTCAACAGCCTTAAAATCTGCTCCAAGAACCAGATTGAGAGCAGTGGCAAAAAACGATTTCCTAGTCCAGATTTCTTTCTTTTTAAAGATTGGTCTTATAATTTCAAAAGGGATTTATTATACAGCACTTTTGTCATCTTATGTTGTTTTTAAAGTGCTTTACAAATAAAATTGGTATGATAATGATATGATATGGTATGATATATTAAGGTATGATCATGTATGCTATAATGTTCTATGGTAATGTATGGTATGAGTATAGTATTGTGTGGTCATTTATGGCATGAATATGACAGTGTGGTAATGTATTGTATGGTTGGTATGATAAGGTGTGGTAATGTATCATATGGTTGGTATGGTGTGGTGTGGTAATGCATCATATGGTTGGTATGGTGTGGTGTGGTAATGTATCATATGGTTGGTATAGTATGGTGTGGTAATGTATCATATGGTTGGTATGGTGTGGGGTGGTAATGTATCATATGGTTGGTATGGTGTGGGGTGGTAATGCATCATATGGCTGGTATAGTATGGTGTGGTAATGTATCATATGGTTGGTATGGTGTGGGGTGGTAATGTATCATATGGTTGGTATGGTGTGGGGTGGTAATGCATCATATGGCTGGTATAGTATGGTGTGGTAATGTATCATATGGTTGGTATGGTGTGGGGTGGTAATGTATCATATGGTTGGTATGGTGTGGTGTGGTAATGTATCATATGGCTGGTATAGTATGGTGTGGTAATGTATCATATGGTTGGTATGGTGTGGGGTGGTAATGTATCATATGGTTGGTATGGTGTGGTGTGGTAATGCATCATATGGTCTTAAAGAAAACAGAAACCCTTACTGTCCACGTTTAGCTGTGCTTGTAAGATTTACTGTTCTATGGAATGTCTGTCCGTTCCGTCCCCTAAAGGAATAACAGTTTGTTTATTTCTCAAGATGAGCTTTTGTGAAGGTTAGATGAGCTTTTGTGGCTTTTTTTGTTTTAAATGGAGTCCTCCCTAGGCAGTTACTATGGAGAAAAGCATTGTACATTGCATGTAAGTTACTGCATGCAAGTGCTTAAAGATGGTTGATATTAAACTGGAGCCGATTAATTAGGCTAGGACACTTCTGAAGACAAGTGAAAAGGACTATACGATTCTAGAAGAAAACCTTTTAAGCGTAAGACTGTTTCTAATTGAAAGAAATTACCCAGAAGTATCTGTACATACAAATCTACAAGAGATCAGAGTAATTCAAGCTCTCTATTCAAATACAAAAAAGCTTCAGTGGTTTTATTATAGGAAACACCAGTGCATCTTTCTTGACTTTGCCATGTAGTTCTTTGCAAACTGAAGATTGGCATCACAAGTTAGTTTCATTGTGAAGCAGCCGTTGTAATGGTAATTCCTTCTACAGTTCTGTCACCTTTCCTTTAAGCCCACAAAGACTGAAGACACTCTCTAATATGGAATAGGGGAAAGTTTGTAGCAGTAAAAGTATGCCACACAGATTGGCAAGATGCAGATATGGGTTTGGCCACTGATAAAGGCATAAAGGCAGAATTGCATGTACATTTTAGATAGTATTCAAGTTCTACTACTGAAAAGACTTTTAAAAATCTGTATAGTATTTCTTTAACCCTCTCTTTACATTTTCGTCTAGAGAAATCCTACTGGACAAATTCCGATTTACTTCAATTGAGGTTTGACATTAAGATGAAAAATTTGGCCTCAACTATGTGAAGTTATGTGAATAGTGCA
>JBAMHX010000017.1:1732672-1752101 GCA_037177515.1 Pseudomugil tenellus
AAAAAAACAATGTCATGCTTCACAGAAGTAGAAAAAAATCCTAAAATTTATATGGAAGCACTAAAGACCCAGGATAGCCAAAGCTATCCCAAGCAAAAAAAAAGAACAAACTCGGACCTTCGACTGGTTTTTACCCTTTTTGGTTTGGTTGCAAAAGCATTAAAATATTTCTTAGTAAAATATTCCTATTAATATAATATTACAGTTCAATGTATTTTTATATCAAAGAGGAGATATATTATTGATTCATGCATTATGGATTATGTTTGGAGTAAAACAAAATTACTCCAAACACTGGAGATCTACATTTTACTAAGCTATTCATTTTTTTTAACTCATGCATTGTGACAGAATATTTAGATACTAATCACATATCAGAAGAACTATGGATGTGTTTATGCCTAAACAGAGATAAAACAATAAATATTTCTGTAAGAATATGTTACAACTAAACTAAGGTTGTTGTTGCAGAGATTTAATTCCTGATCCTCACTTTTCTTTACATAATGAAGAGCCAATGCAGACTGGAAATTGAGTGGCTGGCTGTTTAACAGACAGGAGAGACAGGCCACCCCACCCCCACCCTCTTTTACCCACCCACTCTCTGTCTGTGGTCCCCAGAAGCTATAATATCCATCGTTGGCGGTTCACTTGACATTTACTTGCCCTGCTTCTCCTGTAGCATTCCCCTTCCAACTGCCAGGACAGCAACTCTCTAGGGCCCACCGACTGGGTGAACAGATAACAAACCTGTCAAGGCGGCTTTTGGGCTGTGAGGAGGGGGAGGGGGTCTGAATAAGTCCAGAGCTTGGACTAAGGTGGATAAATGTGTTCCAGAGGCTTACTCAGTCAGAAGGGTGGGGGGCCCAGGAGAGGCTGCTAGTTGTAATGTCGCGGTGCTACTTTAGAAAGGGGCACAGCCATTGGAACCTGATTAGATCTCAGTGCAGACATTTCAAATGGCTGGACCCCTTTTTACCCTCCATTTCACCTATTCTTTACAAGCCAACCCTCCCCTCTTCCTCCATCAAAGGAGCTGTCAGGGGCTCTTTCTTCAGACTGGCAGGCAGGTCAGGGGTGGAAGGTTGAGGTGGGGAGTGCCCTTTGAGGAAGGAGCCAAAAGCACCTAGCAGGGATTTATGGGGACTGAGGGCTGTCTTAAAGGTGCTGATAACATTCATGGTGATGTGTTCCCAAGAGGTGCACAAATGTCAACACTTTCCTGCTAAGGGGCATATAATTCTATGAAAAGAAAGGACAAAGAGGAAGAGACATGCAGCAAACTGTTTTGGTCAGTCAATATTGTATAGAATCATGTCTCAGTACACCGTCAAAGACACATTTCCTCTAAATACTCATTGGAAGATAAACAGGTATTTACACCAAACAGATTGCAAACTTGTTCCAATTGTTGTGCATTTCCCAGGCCTATGATCTTATTACCTATAAATCCCTTACAAAACCAATTAGTCTACAAGGATACCGCCTAATTGATCCCTTACAAACTCCTTTAAAAACTGGGAGAGAAGTGACCTGATAAATGCCTTGTATTCTATATTCATGCAACAACAGATGTCTTTAACTTCACAGCAATGTTGCACTGTCTTTTGTGACACTGACCAAAAGCTTAAATGCTTAAACAAGTATTTGACAAAGAAGCCAAGACATTCATCATCCATCTTCAGGGACATTACCTAATCACTTACTCTTCTGTTAACTCAGAAGAAGAACATGATGGACTGTGCGGGTGAAGTATATTATCTTGAAGAACGGGCAAAATGTCCTCTATTTAGAGCAGGGTATATCAAGCATTTTAGGTAAACCAATTGAGGCATTTAAACTGGGAGGGATGGTGAGGTCCCATGATAGTGCTAAAAACTGCACATCAATTACCCGAAGCACTGAGCCCTGTCCGCTCTATCTGCATCCAAGTTCTGCCTATGAGGAACTAACATATTAGCTAAATGTGGCTGGAGAGAGGGTGTTATATGATCGACTATGTCTGGGCATCACTTTCATGTATGTAATTGTATATTCCTAAAAAGTGCAGTTAGTTGGCATTGATCCCCAGTAAACAGCCTTGTGAGGTTTAGCAAGCAGCCTGTGACAAATTAAGCCACATTTATTATCATCCGCAATCCTCATCTATGTCTGGAGATTGGCAGGGATAAAGAAATGTATATTGTTGCGCTTAAGGTTTGTCAGAACTGAAGCCCCAAATAGAGAAAAGGGGATTTGAATCAGATGTTAAAATCCAATAGGATAAGAGAACAAGTGGCCGACGGACACAGAGCTGCAGAATGGAGAGCAGAGAGAAAGGGGGTAGTGGAAATGAAAGAAAAAATCCAAGAAACCCTGGCTTCTATTTTTCAAAACACTGTAAAGCTAACAGGGAGAGAAAATACAAAGGCCTGTGTTCTCATTTTCTGTCTGAGAGCCCCACCAGGACCACTGAAACTTGCTTGATTTCCCCAGTCCAATTATATCTCTGTGCTCAATCCTTCCAGAATAGCAACATCACACCAAGGGATGCTGTCTGCCTAAGCGCAGCGTGCCTAATGGAGTCCCAGAAGTTGACTCCATTTCATTGCTCCTAACTAATGGGCTGTGATATTTTCCCAAACTGACTGCAGCTCTGCCCCCTGGAAGCTAATCTAGTCAGTACTTTGCCGGACCCATCCCAGTAACATGCCAGCCTCACTGCTTGCCGTCCTAGCAACCCCCTCCAATTCAAGCCGCCCCTGCTGCTATCTTTATGCAGGCCGCCAACACCCTCTCTCCCCTCCCACTGGTCATTAGTGCTTTCTAGCTGAGTGCTGATTGTCAGAGGGCCCCTGTGATGCTGGCTTTCCCTGCATGGACGGTTTGCTGCAGTGAATTTAAGGGGACTTTAATCTAACTGGGATGAAAAGAGGAGCAGGAGCCAGGGACAGGTGGGAGGTGGAGGTCTGTGGCGTAGTCATGGATGTACAATCACAGGACCACAGCTGAGCACAGTCACTCTTTCAGAGCTGCCTATTGCTCTCCAAAGGATACTTGTGCCCAGAACACAAGAATGAGAAGAAATAGTGAAACATAAATTCAACCGAATGGCTCCCTTTCCAGTCATATTGTGGGCACAGAATGGTCCTCCAGATGGGTATGGGACACACCAGTGGTGCAATACAATCACTAGTATGGCAGACGTATCAGGAATAAATCCAAAGAGCTTTATATTTTATCATAAATATGTCTTCAAGTCATATCTTCTATTTAAAGAAGCATTGACCAAAAAATGATCACTTATCGCAAAGTTCTTGTAACTGAAGCTGGACAGCACCAATTAGTGCAAGAAAAATATTATTTGGATTTGATTTTTTTATTTTCAGAGTTAGATTTAAATGTCAGAAAATGTCTACAGCAATTTTAGTATTTTAATTGCAACAAATGAGGAGACATGGACCAGGATGAGACATGCATTTATATTAAAAAATGTAAAAACACTTCTGCTTAATTGATGTCTTTCTTTTAATACCAGAATCTAATCCTGCCAAATGCAACACCATTTAAAGAAGCGTAGGAAGAGAGCAAAGCTGTCTACTTCTGTAATAGACAAAGAGGTTAATTATTTTCATAATTACATCTCCAAATGTCAAACATTTGTTTTTCCCCCAAATTGACAGGAGGATTGGTGGTGAACTTTATTAGGTGTGCAGAGTAGTTCTTAGACACTGTAAATGCTTAAAAAGTGCCCTTTATGTTCAATACACATAAAAAGCAATTACACATTTTCTCTCTTCAACTTTTTAGCTGGTGTGATCTGAAGAGTAGAATCACAGAGGATAAGTGCCAAAACTAATTATGTACATTATTCAGCCTCCTCAATGCAGCACTCGAACACCAAAAGCCAAGATGCCTAAATGCACTACAGCACAGCTGTCCTCATGAAAAGTGGAGGTCAGGCTGCAGCAGGCAGTGTTAGCTAATGGCAGCGAGCTGTGCTTCTAACACATGCTCTGGCTCTTTCAGGAACACTGAGGGCGGGGTTAAATGACATACTCCCTACCGCTGATTATCGCACCTTCGCCAGGCTGCCAGGTCTCCCTGCCCTCTATGAATTGATCTAATTTGGCCAGGAGATAAGACTGTAATTGGATGAGGCTTGGAATCAGATGGCCCTGCCTGGCTTGGTTAATTCCACTCTTCCTGGGCCACTGTGGGCCTTCTGCCAAATGAGAAAGCCAGGGTTAATCCCATCCAATCCCCGGTACTATGAGGTCCTGACCTGCCCTTTGACTTCCCCACTACCAAAAACACAGCTGATGTGATGCATTTTAACAACCCAGAGCAAGCCAAATCATAAAATTAGCTTCTGAGCTTTTACACATTTCCTGCAATCTGCTGCTTACCTGCAGCTATACTATACATTGCTTGTGTATAAAATGTATTACAAAAAAATTTCACTAGTCCACAAAATATCAACTTTGATATGAAACAATATATCCTTTGCCCAATAAAACGTTGTTGTATTACTAAACATGTGAATGTAGATGTCCTGAAGTGATTGCAGAGAGACACTGCATCTTCCATCAGTTTGTTTTGGAAAAAGCTGTTTGCTTTGCAGCCATCTGTTGGGGCAGCAGCATCACAAGCAGTGATTCAAAGAAATTGAGCTGATACAGAAAGCTGGCTCTGTCCTGGGGACTGCCCTGAAGCGGATAATGCAAAAAAAGAAAGAATTAGAAAGCTGAAAAAGTTGCCCAGAAAGATGGACAAACTGCACATTTATAAAAAATGGTGATCGGACAATGAAGTGGCTTCTTTAGTTGTGCTGCCAGAAAGAACAGCAAGAGGTCAGTCC
This sequence comes from Pseudomugil tenellus, assembly GCA_037177515.1. Classification (NCBI taxonomy): domain Eukaryota; kingdom Metazoa; phylum Chordata; class Actinopteri; order Atheriniformes; family Pseudomugilidae; genus Pseudomugil; species Pseudomugil tenellus. Next base: position 1,737,513 of record JBAMHX010000017.1, read on the forward strand.
TGCTCACCGCAAACTCTACACATTTATGACTTATGACAATTGTTGAATCTTCAAAATGCAAAACTATTTTCAGTGTTTGGGAATAATGAAGTATTTACATCAATTCATCTCATCTGGCGACTACCAGGATTTTCTCACAGGCATTGCAATTGATTTGAGGGAGAGGACTGAGTGAGTTTTCTTAAGTGTCATTTCACATATAAGTGCAGGATTCCTGCTCCTGAGTGCATACATCTGCAATGTGCTGTGGGGGAAAAAAACCCTGCAATGACAGTGGAGCAAATTTGCGATTATGCAAAATACTGTGACAGAAAGCTTGAGTGCAGTTTCAGTCCTGCTGATCTGTGAAACCATGGCTTTTCTGTCCAAGATGCCCAGCAGATTATAATCATTTATACATACTGTAGCTAGAGATGGGATTTGACTGTATGAGAAACAACTCTCTCAAAAGAATCAACATGGCTCATCAGAAATGAATGCAATAGGGGGAGCATATCTCTGTAGAACTACAAAACTTCTTATTGTTAACATTTATTCAATTCTAGTGTCAATATCAGCCATAATGAGGGCAAGCCATGTGACAAGCGCTTTGTGTGTTGACCAGCAGTTGATGACAGGAAGTAGATGTAATCATCTACTGCAGTGTAGTGGGACAGCAGTGGAGTAAACCTTTGCTCCTACAAAGGAATCAAAAATTACAATGCACCTTAGAAATAACTTTAATAGAGTGCAAAAGAATATTGAAACACATTTATTAATATTAAATCTGAAGCTACCTTTTATAAATCACCCAAACATCCCTTTGTAACAGAATCATTCTCTATAAAATGTGAAAGAACGTTGACACATACCCATCTTAAACTGTTACCTGAAAAGCATCAAGGACACCATAGAATTATTAAATATGACAGTTACTTACACAGTTATGAACAAAAAAAGCAACAGTGTAATACAGGGGAACAACAAAACTTAAGCTCATCTATTGCCAGTCCGTGTATAATTTAACCACGTCAATGCATTATAGCCCTTTTCAGACATGGTAACCGGGTAATGTCCGGACATTTGCCACTCGCACTTTACCCGGACATGCCTATGCAGACATGCAACTCCATTACCCGGAGATTACATGTGAAATTGCCTTCAGACATAGGCGGTAAATGTCTGTGTAAGACTGTCATCCTGGAAACAGGATTTGATGCATCATTGTGTGACAGTGACAACAATGACATCAACAAAACATATTAGAACAGAATAAAATTTACCTGTTGAGAACTGTTCGTTAACTGTCGTGTCAAGAGGTCTTTGAGTGTCGATGTCTTGTTCCAAGCTAGCTTTGCCATCTATTATGGTTGCTGACCTTGTGGTATTGCCGCTTCATAGTTTTGAACTTAAGGTCATAAACAACAGAATGCCGTGGTGTTCCCTGCACACATTTTCGTATACCTTCATCAGCTCTTGCTGTTCTTTGACTATGTTGTCTCGCCAGTTTCTTGCCATTTTCTTATTTCTCGGTTACTCATGTTAGGTTTTAGTCTTCTGCGTTTACGTTTTGTAGGAAATTACATAATCGCTTCACATTAACCTGCATGTCTCAACAGGGTTCGTCTACCTGGTAATCAAGCGGAAATTGTACTAGGTCTTCAAGCTGGTAAAGTCAGCGTAGATCTATCTTAATGTCCGGACTGTACCTTTCAGACATGAGAGACGAAAAGTCCATGTCCGTGTAATGTCCTGGTAACAGAACAAGTCTGAAAGGGGCTTAACAATTGCAATAAAATTAACAACACTGCACAGAGTATCTATACTTGTAATCTATAGGTTGGACACACTTTAACGTGGTAGTAGTTAATTGCTTCTTGTTTCTTCACTGGCCCTCTACAGTCAGCAAAATTCCATCCGACTTGCCATCACTTTCTTTTCTTCACTTCCTCCAATAATGTCCTGCTGTGTTTATCTGGTGAATTGACCAAGATGTGGTTTCCAAAACATCAATCTGTTCAGTTGTGTGTGTGACAATATGTCGTAAAACGAAACATGGTACAGTGGTGGAAAAAAAATGTTGTGATGTGACATTTCCTCTGCCTCCGGATGCTGCACAGCAATGATGTTTCCAGAACTGTGCATAATGAATGTTGATGTACCATGAGAATCAGAGCGTTTTAAGGTCAGAACGTTTTGTAATCTTTAACCATGGGCTCACCCCAATACGCTCTAATGTTATAATTCCCTTCATGACAAATCTAGTGCAAAATAAGATGGCATATTTCACAAAACAGTTTATAAAGAAAATTGCATTTAGATGAGAATTAGAAAAGATACTTCAAGAATAAGTCGGAAACAAGCCGAGGCTGACAGTTTAGTTTTATAAAGACAACAGTCCAATGGCCATGATGTGGATTCCTGTGCCCTGACCTCTAGATTACTGATGGATAAGTGCACATTAAAACAATATCCTACCCCCCCCCCCCACCCCCCCCCCCCCAAAAAAGGAAAAAAAATCATTTCTCATAGCTGTCTGTGTGTACTGAAAGGCTGCTTGTCTCCCACTGGGGCAGAAACAAATGAAAATGTTATTTCTCTACTCATGAACTCCTACATTGTCTGTTTTTTCACTGCTGGCAATTTCATTTCTCTTCCAAATTTGACTTAAACCTTCGACTTGAGGGAAATAATGTCTCTGGAATAATCTTCTCCGACTTTAATTCCAGATGCACTATATATCTCCCATTTTGATGGTGTATCTGTGTGTCCGTCTGTCTGCACGTTTGTCGAGAGTATCTCTATTTATTGTTGGGACCATTACTGTAGTTTAAAGGAAATTGAACTGGCTTCTGAGATAAAATTGGTGTACCATCCAATACCTGACAGTAATCCTGTGAACTGCACAGGCTGCGGATGAGAGACTATATCCTTATCCCACACAAAGTGAGGAGACTTGCTCTGATACACCCAGCATGAGAAAGTGCAAGCTATAAAAAAAGCTAATAAATTAAGATTTTGTACAAAATATGAATTAAAAACTGTCCACTTCTAGTTGTTTAATGTCTTTTAAGTAGCTTCATTTTCTTCCATGTCTACTTTAGTATCATTTTCAGTGGCTGACAGACACGCTTCATATACAAAAACAACGAAGAAACGGCTACATTAACATAAAGCAACAATGATGCATTCACTGTCCCAACAGAAGTGCTTTTAGTTTATCAAAGTTTCTGCTAAACTTAGTAATTTAAATCAGCTGATCTTTTTAGAATAATATTTAAAATTAAAGGCGTTATCCGACAGCTGGGATGCGTAGTTGGATCTGGTGTTTTTCATTGCAGATCTGCCAACCGGAGTTAAGCCAGCTTCTTCTCACATGTCCTTCCTTTATTTGGAAATCCGCAAGTAATTGTTGGTTTTAGTTGGCTTTACCATAAAATTGAGAATAGGCTGGCTTGAGCCCAGTTGTGTTAGACCGCACTATCCGCCAATGCAAAACGAGCCAAACAAAAAAGTGTGACACAAAGTTTTAATTCTGAAAGGAGTAAAGGAGCAACAGGCTAAAGCCTAAAAACCTCTTGGTCGGAATTGTAATGAATTCGTTAAAGCACGACAACACAATTCCTCTGTTAACATGGATATAATGTCAGATGCATGTGCATGTCATGTTGACTTGATGCTAATAGGGATGAAACTGGCTGTGTGACCTCTTATAGACATTTCATCAGTGTCTGTCAGACTCTTATTGCAACAATGCCCAGGAACATAAAAGTATTGGGAGGTAACTCAAAACGAAATAAATAAATAAATAAAATCCTCTGAGGGGATTTAGAACATTTGGCTTTAATTTGGTACAATATTGCAAAAATATCAGCTGATTTAAGTGATTGAGCCTGATAAAACTTTGATAGTGTCAGAGCGCTTCTGTTGTTAGAGTAAATATGCAACATTTCCTTTTTGCAGCTTCATGTAGCTTTTTTTATTTTTTTATGAATCTGTCGACCACCGTATTTTCCCCAATTTTGTACAATGAAAAGACTAATACACGCATAGAGACTAAACTGCCCATACTGGAAGTAAAAAAAACAAGTCACTGTGGGGAATAATATTGTACAAAAAAAATTTTTACACATGAAAATGTTTAAAGATTTTGGCCATATAATCACATGTCAGTGTATTAGCAAAATGGATGACATTTGAGGAGACCAGTGAGGCAGGTATTCCTTATTGGTTATAAAGATGACAGACTGCAGAGTATCTGGAAACCAACTGATGGTTCATTGTATTTCCAAAACAGCAATCTTTGTGACCTTTACACAAACTCAACAAAATGTGATATAACACACAAAAAAGTCAAGCCTCCCACACGGCTCCTATCCCCAGCAGCTAAACACTGATACAAACACACAAACACACCAGGGATTCTAATGTATGAAACATACATACATAAACACAGAGTCCTTAGAGAGGTTTGCTTCACCACTTTGGTGAATGATGTAGCCTGCATATTATGGATTAAAGAATTAAAGTATTCACTTTGAGTCAGAAAGGCCTGCAACACAAGAACGAGTTCAGAGAAAGATGGTGTGTTATTTCCAACATGTTTTTGTTTATATTTGCAACGATGAGGCAGACAGGAGGGTAAGGAAGAATGTCGGCTCAGGGGAAGTGAGCTATATGAGGAAGAGAACGGCTGGTCGGTATGTTTATGAGACAGAAATGCTTTTGGTCTCCTGGTATGTCTAATTGTATTTTCTTTTTCTACACAAGCACACCACTGCCAGGCTATTGTGCTGAAAGTACAACACTTTGTCAGGTTTCTGCTCGCAGAAATAAAAAAGGTGCGTGCTGGGCAGCTTGTCTGCCTCTACATATTTGTGTTTGCATCCTTGTTGACCAGTGTGTATTCATAAAGAGAGACTCAGTTGAAGACTTCCTATCACAAAAGAATAAGAACCACTTCCCCTTCGCCTTCATGCAGCCTGTTCCAACATTGCTCTTATTGCTATGGCAACCAGTGCTCTCTCCTTGGGCTCTGCATGCATCCAATCAGAGTGAGACCTTTGTAGAGATTCCTCCGGGCTCCACTTATTCAACTTACCCCACCGGAACAGCCTCCACACTGGAAAGGCTGGAAACAAAGAGAGGAGAGACTCCCTCACCAGAAGATGGTATGACATCAAAAATTGGGGTTTCAGGTTTGGGTAACAGAGAATGTGGAAGTACAAGGCCGAGTGAGGGACGCAGTAAAAAAGCAAAAACAAGGTGGCAGTGCATAACCATAGCCAATTTCAGCGGAAATTATGTGGAATAGGATTTGTTATTGGAAGCCTCAGAGCCTGAATACTTGGCAAGTATCACATAGCTCTGGCACTGGTTTAAGCTTGATAAGTCAAAATGGATTCTGGCTGAGCCTATTTATGTCATTCCTGAAAACATATGGATAGGATTCAGGCGCTCAATACTTTCAACCTTCAACAATGACATTCAACACCACTTCTCCAGTCCATTAATCTTCCATGAGAATAGATTTCTCATCCACAGCAGAGAAAGGCTGCATTCAGTCAGGATCAGCCAACAGTTTTTACCACACCAACATCAATCTGTATCAGTTTCAACAATTAAAACCCTTGTTTTGCTGGCTGTGCAGTAACATAAAGACATGAAAAGGTCACAACGTTCCTCTGTAGATGTAGTAAAAATAATTAACAGATATGAAAGAGAGCTCAGCATTTTCAGCCTGAGAACCACTCGGGTCAATTCACAAACTCACAATGCGTTTCTCTCATTGTAATTATATTTGTGGCGAGCAGATACAGCAGAATCTGAGTTAAACTCTTGCGAATGTAGGCAGAGAGGCTGGTGTGCCCCTAGCACTTTCGGAGATGAGCCATCCAGCGGGACCTCTCATAGGTCCCTGACGGACATTCGGCTGTTGGGGGCTGGCAGGGCGATGGAGGCAAAGCATAATTTTGCTCGACTGCCGTGTCACAAAGTGTCACACTCTGTTCCTGACAACTCAGCTGCAGGCAGGGAGAGAAAAAATGGGAAAGAACAATAAAGAAGACAGAGAAAAGAGCGCTTGATTTGGAGTGCCAGAGGTGGTAATAAGCATGTCTGGCCACTTCCTGGGAGACAGCCTATTCATCAGGCTGATGTAGGTGTAGGCAAGTCAAGTGATCTTATGTCTGAATCCTTTGGCAAGCTGACTGTACAGTGGAGGAACTTATATTCATATATAATGAATATGAAAAATAAAGAGAAAAGCTTTCAGAGCATGAACTCTTCTCTTGCTCATAGAAACTGATGGATGGTTAGGAAGCCAGGAGAAAAGTTCTTCCATCTGTTCCAGGTGTTTCTTATGAATTAGTAAAACCCAGATGGTATAAATGCAACAGGACATCTTCCTGTTCAGGCTCTTTGCGATATGATCAAAGAGACAGAAGACTTTGAGATTAAAGTGTTAAAAACTAACCAACCTTTTAAGAATGTATTCAATTCGATCTCATAAGACTTTAAATTCCTTTAAATATTAAATAAGAGGAAACAGAAGTTACAGAATTTAAAAATGTGTGTGAATACACCACAGTGTTCTTTTAACCTGTATTTCAGTAGACATACCCATAGCTGCTGGAATTATAAGTACAGTATACTCATGTTGTCTTTATTCTCACAAAGTCATTAAACAGTCAACAGACGGTAAGTAATCCCTGCACTACATCTGTTGCTCATTTCACAGAGTTGCTGTGCATACACTGGAGTCTCAAAAGAGAGTATGATCCCATGATAATGAGCTAATTATAGGTACAACATTCATGCTTCCATATCTAAATGCTTGGCTCTAATAAGAAACATTTCAAATTATTGAGAGGAAGAGAGAGAAAGTCAGATAATTGATGCAAGCAATTATAAGTTCTGTGTCGGAGCAAATTGGCCAGCATATCTGGACATGTAGGGGAACTGTGACCTCATTTACATCACAGTGTCAGGAAATAATTGGAGAATGTTTGGAGGAGGTGGGACGGACATGATGGCAGACCAGCTCCGGTCACATTACATAAGCAGTTCAGTGAGACAGTGAGATTCGGATCAGACAAGAAGCTTATGGAAAAGTCTGTACTCCGAGGTCAAGGGTACAGCATTATGTAACGACCTGGTACACACCAGCATATCTAATAACAGCGATATTCCCAAGTTTGCTTCATGACAATCAGTTTCCAAGAGCTGTAGTTTGACGACGGGAAATTGTTTCACCACATGCACACAGGATTCTGAATATCCCGTCATGTTTTCATCAGAGAGCCAGTAATAACCGAGTTCAGCTTTACTAGCCATAAGAGAGACTTTAGCTATGTTTGGGCTGTAGCCACTTCAAAAGCTCAGAGAGACTGTGTGTGCTTGACTTTTAACAATATCACTTCCAGATGTTTCATCACAAAACAGCTTTTACAAGGAAAAAGAAAAAAATGTCTTGCCTGCGAGGATCCAGGAGCATCCATACAAGCACGACTTCAGAAACTCACAAGTTACAGAACCTCATGCGAGGTGGGAAAACGGCACACTAAACCATCAGAAGGAATTAAAATGATAATATCAATAGCAGGGATGTATGCAAATCATTATCCCATCGTACAGCGGTTTACCCAACACCATACACTCTTCCCTCAAATATATCAAACAAAATTGAGTCAGAAGAAGAGCAAAAGCAGGATACAACTTTAAGCTTTAGCAGACGATAAAAACTGAAATGTACGGGTGAATTCATTATCGTCTGCCTCTTGTGTCTCTCATCAGGCTGGCTAACACTGACTGGCGGGCTCTGACCCAGTACTGCCGAGATTCTCTCTATTGCAGCCGCCTCTCATCAAGAGCCTTGGGTGGAAAAAAAAGGAGTAACATGCTGTTTACTCGCAATCCCAGGCCCGTAATTGCCAATTTATTTGATAGGCAGCCGGGTAATGATGGCATTTCACCCCTTGCCGCAGAGACTAAACGGGAGTGATTCATCCCGAGCTCCATGCCCTCCCTGATCCAACAGAGTCCCTCTGCGCAGGACTGCTGCCTGCCTGAATGCCTGCCACCCCGAATGAAGGGGTGGGGTGAGGAGGGGAGGATTGTGGGGGGAGGTGGCTGCCATGTCGGCTTCAAACAAACCCAAAGGGGAACCCTGAGCTTCAAGCAAACGCGGCTAAGCCTGCCAATTTAGCTGGGGTCTGGGGTTGAGGCAAACACAGCCGAGCTGATGTGCCATTTGTAGGCCTTAATGAGCTGGCAGGATGGAGTGAGGAGGGAAAGCGAGCTAGAGAGAGGAAGCTGCCAGGCCTGACCTCCTCTGGCCTCCATCTCCCTGCCAGCCAGCGCCAGGTCGGCAAACTCACTTCATCTGCTTCATTGGAGTGTAGACTGACCATGAGAGGAAGGGAGTGCTGTAGCAAATACCATTAGCGAATTGTTGCACTAATGAACACGCTGGGTCATAGAAAACTCCTGTGTCACAATGCTCCTTGGTACTAATGGGAGGCTTTGATTTTTTTTTCTTTCTTTGTTTTTTGTCATGTGCAGGAGCATCTATGTGCAGCTGATCCACATGAATTGTCCAACGACAATGTGCTCTGTTTCCACCATTAACATTAGCAAGGCAAAAGAATGTAATCATTTTAATGGATCTGTCAAAAGCAGTTTAAAAATAAAAATAAGGGTTTTAAAATAATATAATGTTAAGACACTAAATCTAACAGAAGAGTTATATCCTTTTAAATATCTCCATTTTTTTCTTGTTGCAGTCAGAGTGGAGCCCCGGTGCACCGGCTTGCACCTCTTGTGATGTGTGAAGTGGGTTTTTACAGCATGGCTGGAGGGGGACTTGTTCAGAGACCTGTGGGGACTGGAGTTAAAGCCTCACACTGTGACCATCTTAAGTGACACGCGGTCTAAAAGTCTGTCTCCATGCCGGACACCTTTCAGCAGCTCTTCTGAAGACACGCTCAGTCTCCTGTGGGGTGTCTCGACCAGATGAACCGGGGAATGCCCGGGCTCCTGCTTCCTCTAGTTTCCTGAGAGTACCGAGGGCTGAAATGCCAGTTCAGGTGGAAGTGATTATAAAGAGGACGGCAGATGCTTTCAGTGATTCAGCTGGAAGTGAGAAAAGTTGATGGATTCTGCTGGGGGAAGCCTGACATTTTCAAGATGAACTAGGGAATCATTTTTGAATTTGGGAAATGGTCCCAAAACATTTAACTGAAAACAAATGCATCATTTGGTGCCATAAATTCTACTCACTTCAGGAGCCGATTTCACATGAGGCTCCAGCAACACAATGAGCACATGGAACAGAGTGAAGAATGAATGCAGGATGTAAGATGTATCTGTTCAAACGTTTCGTTCTAGTGGAAAATCTCAAGGTACAAAGGATCAAAGTAATCTGAGATACGCAATAAACTGGTAAATTAGGTTTATTCTGGCATTTAGAGCTAAAAAAAAAAAAAGAATACTATCGTGTACAAAAACGGCCTTTGCATTTATTCATCTAACCTTTTCATTTATCACTTTAATTTCATTTTAAAAGTTGTTTTTAATGCTTCCTGCATCCCTGGCAATGCTTTCAATGCATTTATGTAGATTAATATAAATTGTGTTTTACATGAAATGTGCTATAGAAATAATCTAATGTCAAAGTTAGCACAAGTTTATCTTATTGTAAGATGTGGGACAATTTTTTCCCTTGCAATAAAAACAGCAGGTAGAGAATCAACTCGATGAAGCTAATGAAGAATTCATTCACACATTTGATTGTATTTACTCTGAATTATACTGAATCTCTACATTTAATGCTGAATAGCATTTCAAGTAAAAATCCATCAAGAACAAGTACTTTAGAGTGCAGTCAAGGTTAATGTCTATTAAAAAAATTCAGTTAAAACTGAATTTTCATCCTCATTTAATAACAAATGCCAAAAGAATGATTTATCTTCTTTTATATGATGTATGCAAATTTATAAATGAATCATGTAAAACTACGTGACCCCTTCTGGTACATCCACCATGAAAAACATGGTGCTATTATGGAAACTATTAATTTAATCAAAATGCAAACCTTTCAGCAACATTAGTAATAATTGTTCCAACCTTGTTTATTATTCATGCAACTAAAGACTTTTTATACCCAGCAGCATAGTTCATTCGGGGACATTTTTGTCAAGCTATAAGACAACATGACAACAAATCAAGATTTTCATTACTTATCGGAAAATCATAGGTATGCATACATATTTAAGAGTTAACAAAATTCCATCATGTAAACAGAATCTGTATTTGTATGCCACAGCAAAGCAGTCTGACAGAAATCGGCAAGTATCATTTCAATTTCTGTTGTCAACATCAAATTACTTATTTCATTTCATGCCCAGTCAAGCATTGCAAAGCTACATGCAGAATCAGTTTTGCGTCAGTTGTTCGGCCATGTCTTTCTCCAAGACCAGCGCACCTCCCAACTGACAGCTTTAATTACAGCCAGATATCTGATCGCTTCACTGTGGATTCTCCACACAGATTAAAGAGGTGGAAGTCGGGCGGCAACATCCGCAAAATTCCGCTTGCTGAACATCTTGGTATATGTCACAAGGTGAAAGGATGCATAGATACCCTGTCTTTTGTCGATTTATACTTGCCTTCAGCTTCTCCTGAAGAAATGAGGAAAAGATGTGTCCTGAACAACTTCAGGCAGACAGTGTGTGCATTTGCATACTGTGTGTATACACATGTGTGTGTGTACACATCTGCAGGATGCAGACAGTTAATTTTATATGGAATATTTTGACAATGAACATATATTGTATATTAAAGACAAAATAATCAAACTGAATTTGAATGATTCAGGATTGAAATAAAAGTAAAATTGACATTTCCTTTAATCTGTGTGACAGTGATGTAACTCCTTCTGGCAATTTATTTGAACTATTGTTCCCTGTTTTCACGCACAAGAGGGAACCAAGGTGCTCATGCCAAAACTTCATGTGGCAAAATGTTCAAGACATGCAGCTGCTTTGTGCAGATTATCATACATGCAAATTAAACTAAACTCCCTTAGAAGTCATTGTTTTTAAAGTACTTAAATTGTGATTTTGTCAGATGATGCAGCAGCCAATAAATCCAGATGTTATTATAGCAAAGTAACAGTCAAATTATTTGGCTGTTTTGAACTGGTATTTAGCCTAAATCGTGTGTTTTTCCATCTCAATTTTGGATGCATTTAGCCATATAACAAAGAACCAAAAGTTATAAATTCAGTTTCAATGTATAGCTTATTATTAAAATGTGCAAAAAAGAAGAACGGTGGAACTTGGAGTTTGAATGCTGTGTCTAGATCCATTTAAATGCAGGAGTTATTCACACTCCACTCAAAATACCCCGGAGTGTCAGTCCAGTCTAGTATTAACAGCACTTTGGTCTGACTTACATGTTTATGTGCGATCTGAAAATTTGGCTTTGGTTAGACTTATAACAAGACCTATGCTGTCGGAAGAGACAGCTAGGTATCCCCGAACGCCCCCAATCCTCCAATTCCCTTGAACAGATAATATAATAATATAAAGCTGCACATATTCAGTCACAAAGCTCCATTTGGTGTCGAAACTTTGAACCAGCCCAGTATGACGTCAGGACAGTATGCACCCTGAGGTCATGACCTCTTATTTACACTTGATTTGAGGTCAATGAGACAAATAATTCAAGAGATATAGCCAAAAATCTGATGCAGGTCGTCCTCTTGGGGACCTAAAAAGGTACAACAAGTATCAAAATCCAATTGTGAAAACTGTTTGAGTTATTGCGCTCACATGAAGAATATCCGGTGGCGGTCGTGATGAAACCATAATATCGCCGACACTCCTCATTTAAGGATATAATAATCTGTTTCATTATGATGTTGTAAAAGAACTCTATTCCATTCATGTTTTATTTAATCAGTGCTTCTTCTATCTGGAAATAAGATGGAAATTCCCGTAATATTATTTTATTTTTTACCCATAAACATTAGTTTTATTCAGTGGCTGTGAATATACGTACGGGTATATGTGTGAATGTTTATCATTTTAATGTACTCACGTCTGTCAGTCTGTCTCTGGAGCTGCACCTGATGGAAGGTTTGGACTCTCCACTCACACTTTCGCTGTCGCTGTCCTTGCAGTTGTTCTGCCCAGGTTTCAGCTTTAAAACAAAACAAACACAAAAATCAAAGGTTTATCATGTAACAATATCTAAAAGTGTTATTACTGCAGTTTAGGGCTCTACATGGATAGTTCTGGCTCAGAAAGGCATCCCACACAAGTCAGTTCATGAATATGTGAGAACTGGCAGGAGCAGTGGTGCTGTCTCTGTAAATCTGTCATCTTTTCTTGAGCTATTCAGTGGATTTTACTTTGCTTGCCAATGATAGACGCCATCTGATCTCGCAGTATGAGACTCCTTTCAGCCCACGAAATAGAGAACAGGGACAAAGACCCCTCCAGAACCTTCAAATGGAGCCACTATCCTTCCCAAGCAGACACCACATGCTGAGGCAGCAGGAGCTCACCAAGTGTCATCCTGTAGACACTTTGTTTGAGATGCAGCAAAATAAGACCGATAAAAAGGAGACCTTTCCTTTTTCTGAGCATCTGACAACATTCGAAATAAGATGAATAAAAAACACTCCTGGGAGTGAAGGGCTCAGTAGATGGCAGTGAGGTCTGTAGTCCTGGTCCAAGTCTGGCATTGATGCACATGCTGCTTCTCTGAGGGCCGGCGAATTCTGCAGGTTTCATTTTAAAACATATAAAATGCTATGTTTATGAGAGAGTGCAGTAAACGACTGTTCTGCTACGTAACAGGAAAAGCAGAGACGCTGCTTCACATGAAGGACTTGGACTGGCAAACGATGCCACTCTCCAGCATTTTCCTTCACCCATCTCTCTCCTGAATAACAGGGGAGGATCATAGCTGCAGCACGCTTTAATTTTCTTTGACTTTTTCCTTCAGTATTTTCCTTTCAGGTATTGGCCACCGTTTAATGTGATGAAAGGGCAGAAGGCGGGGGAATACCAAAGGAACCTTTGAGTTGAGCAGATAATTAAAATGAAAATGTTCTCTTTTCTGTAGCCATTAGGAGTGTGAAAGGAATCCTATTCCTTGGGAGAATTGCATGATGGGTGGAGGGGCTGGTGGATTCGCCAGAGTGTTGAACGTGATAAGAGTCTCAGCACTGGGACTGTCTGATGGGCTTGTTTAACTGGGAATGCTCAAGTCTGAAATGCTTGTGTGCACATGTGTGTCTTTGTGGTATCAGTGCTGAGACAAGGCTGGGGAGGTGCAAGAGAACTCAAAGTAGCCTGGTCCCAGCCTGATGCTAAGCAGTGCCCTGAACTGTGATAGCGCTAATTACCTCCAACACAAAACCAGGCCACGTAATTTCTCTTTTTCCTCTGAATGCCAGCTTGTCTGAGGGGAATTGACATATTTTTAGAGAGAAAAGGAGAACAATATCTCATCCAGCCTGGGCTGTGAAATGATCCTTGAAAAAGAAAATGTGAGGGCTGCTGTTTATGGTGCAGTCTGAGGCTCCTTCATCAAAACATGTTGACCTATAATATTTATTAACCAACCAATGTCCCTGCTGACAACACTGGGCAGCACAAGTCAGCACACTCATGCATTTATGAATGTGCCCACACAAAGAAAAGCAGACTTTATTGGAAGCTGCTGCCGACTCCTCCATCAAATATTCGCTGCACAAAACCAAACTCATATATGGTGGGCTTATAAGGGATATAATCAGGCAACTGTGGGGGAGATATAGAGATTTGTCTTTTATTAATCAATGTGGAATCAAACTGGCTCTGCAGTAGAGAAACCACATAATCACACCATCTGGATCCTGATTTATCAGTGAGGAAGTATTGCATGAAATCAGAAATCTTGCACTTATTTAACTGTGTATAACGACTGAAGAACACGTCTAATAAAGACATTCCAATAAAGGACGGTTCATCTTGCAGAGCTATTACATAGCTCAGGACCTGATTACACAGCTATTTGAAAACATATCTCTTAGCTTGTTCGCTTTAATTTCCCCCTGAGCCCTTTAAATTACTTCAGAGAATTGCGTTCCTTTTTTTCTTTTTTCATCAGCTCTTCCCCTTTTAAGCTTGAGTTGATAAATTCCTTTTCTTTTTATGGTGTGATTAATGGATGTCTTAAGCAAATGCAGGGAATGGTGATGGTCAGTGCCATCAAACAGTGGAGCTGAAAATTAATGACCTGCTGTCTGGTGATAAATCCAAATGAGAAGCCCATGTGTGCGGGTGTGGGGGCCGTCTCTTTGACCCAGTGTATGACCATTTGATCACTCCCACTTGTAACAGCGAGCAAGTCATTTTCTTTACTTTTAATGGGCCTTTAAACTTCGTCTCAGTTTTAGACCTTCTGTAATGAAAACCAGTGCACTTCACTGCCTTCAGCAAAGATCTAAGATGGAAACATGAGATCTGCATGTGTAGATGTCAACGACAACGTAAGGACAGCCATTAGAACGCAGGTTGAAGTATAGTTATTAGTGTCCACAAACGCTACAGTGTG
>JBAMHX010000017.1:1752184-1769164 GCA_037177515.1 Pseudomugil tenellus
ACTAGCTTTGCAGGAAGATAAACAGATGGTTTTAAAATTCCACAGGCAAGTTTCACAACAATTAAAGGCACAGCAAGGCATTAGCATCTAATGAAACATTTAAACCAGCACTAAAAGCATCTGCCATTAATTTGCACAGAGTGAGGTCTTCGTTTCCCACAGTCTGTTCTGTGTTAGAGGATACAGGGTTTTTTTTACACCTATTTAACCAATCAGAATTTACTGAAGTAGAGAATAAACAACTGTTTTCACTCAGCAGTCAGTGTGACACTTTGGAAGAGCGCAACAAAATCTCAGCATGATTCTGTCTTCAATTATAAAAAAATCTTTTCATATTTGTCATGCATGGGCATTTAGGTTGGGGAAGATTGTTCTTAAATTACAATGGCATATATAAATTATTACTGCCATCTTTGTCTGTATAGTTCAGCGGTTTGACTACATGACCACATTCTCTTTAACATGTGTTTGGCACCATCAGTGGTTTTACATGCACACACATTTTGTTGAACATCAACAAAACAATACAGCCACCAATTATCTTATTTTCAGCACAAGGCTTTCTCCTAATGAGAGTTAAAAGCCTTAAATACCCCGCGGTCTGCCAGGCACAATTAATACAGACAATTTGACAGATTTGTTTAGAAAAAATATTTCTCATTAGCTAAAATGTGATTGATGACAGCTTTATTTAAGCAAACAAAATACACGACTAAATGGCAGCTTCCTGGTAATATCCTGCTTTAGAATGAATGATTACATTATACTCTTGTCAGAAATTTCAGCCAAGCGATATTAAAAATTTTCAAAACATTTAATATGTGGTCTTTCAGTGGCTTTTCCATAAAACTTGATTATGATATGGATTTTTAGTGCCAGAAGGTTGCCACTTATTGTCTGACCCTGACAGGAGATTGGTTCCTATTATACTAACTACTGTAAATTCACCCACATACTCTCAGTGTGTTTAAATGAATGCGAGAATAAGCTCAAGGACTTTGCTGAACAAATTTACACACATGCATATGTGACATAAATGGTGTCCAAACAGCATTCATGCTTTACAAAAACATCTTGACAAGTGTGAAAGAGTTTTGTTCATGAGTTTTAAAAACAGCTTTTGAAAAAGAAAAGTCAAGTAGATGTGTTTTCATTAAGATGTCATGAGATTTAGACAGTTCAAAGAAAAGCCAAACATGTAGCTACAGGCAAAACTGAATGAACTTGGCATAAAAAGGAAAAAAAAAAGAAAAATAAAGTGTGCTTGGTAGATGATTTCTTTATTGTAATAAATTTCCCTTTAAACAGAGAAACATTTATGAGAGAAATGCATTTATGGGATGAGCAGCAGAGATGATGCGTAGGTTGCACCATAAACCAATAGCTTGTACTACCAGTCTGGTCCATGTGTACTAGAACCTAGACATGTGGACACTGATGAGTCCAGATATTGGCTACAAGATAATGCTCTTGGTGGAGGCAATGTGATGTTTTGCATTAAGGTTTCCCTAACTGGGAAAAACAAGGGTTGTCATAGTTACAGCTGAAATGTAGTAACATATCACATAACTAAACCTGTTTTTTAGATTTCTAAAGAAAACATCTAGAATTTGGAGAGGATTCTAGATGAGGAAGAAATGATGACCTGCCACTAGTCCATGAACATAAGGGCTCAGCTTGGGTTTATACCAGTGAGCAACACAACCACAGTGGCTAACCTGTGATAAATGCTGCTAAAAGAGTGGGATAACATTCCATTGCTATGGGACCTTTCAGGTGACCAGCATGAGGAGGAGGTTCCAGCAGTCTGCTATGGCTATGTACGGCTCTCCCACATGCTACTGATGCTCATATTTGTTAAATGGATAAAATATCACACTGCTAAAATATCCTGTTTGTTCAGACTTTAATATTCTGGTTCAATAAATGATGCCAAACAAAAGTCAACAGCAGTCTCAACTGTCATGGCAATGTCTGGTGCTCATCCCACAAATGTTTTGCCCTTACAAATGTGGCACCATGCACAAGGGAAATAAACAGGCTTTCCAACAGTATAAAGAAATGTTGTTACAATGGAATAATCCAAACACAAATTTCCTTAGTTTTTATTATGTTTATTTAATTTAGCACTGCTACGTTAAAATGTACTGTAAAACAGCTATTACAACATAGTCTTGAACATGTGGAGTCAATTATTTTCTCACTTACTGAAAAGTGCTCACCATTGCCATAGTGGAATTTTTCAAGTGTATTGACCTATTCTCAAGGGCTGCACTACAGCCCCGATGCAATCAAGCACAAAAGTAGGCCTGCTAACATTTCTAACCACAAAGGTCTTTTTAAACAGTGTCATACACAACCAATCCTCCCCAGCATCTCCACCCCCACCCATAATGCACACACACACACAAAAAGAGAGAGAAAACTGGGCTCAGTTTTCTACCAGCCTCGGTGGGATTCTGCTGCCATCAGCTCCTGGTTTCCCTTAGTTACGCGCAACAGCAGCTGCAGAGCTCAGTGGTAATAAAACCTGGAACAATTTAACGGCTTTTATTGTTCTTGTGCGGCTTTCACAACAGCTAACCTGTCCTCACAGGATCTGGCAGAAAGAATCCCACTAGGGCAGCAATGAAAGAGGATCTCATTTACCTAAAAGCACTTATAAATTTTTAATTTGCTCTAACAAGTAAATTAACAAGTCCCTCATTTGGGAAGTTTTATGGCTGCTTGCCACTGAGGGAGAACCATGAAAGTTTTATAGATAATCCACTGCCTCGGCTCTGTTGCTGATAATAAATGGTCTATTTCCAGCAGCACTGTCAGGTCTCCCCCAGTTTGCACTCACTTCACTTTGAATATCTCCTTTATGCTGTCTTTAGAGGTCTGTATACCAGTGCCATTAAAGCAGAGGAAAGTTTCACAACTGAGCAGATAAAATGAACTTTGAGAATTTCTTTCCACTTCATTAAAGATGCTTAAACTTAGCCTACAGATACACCTATGTCAAACACAGCACCGCACTAAGGACTGCTAATTATGTCCCTGCCAGCTTCACCGTCAGCCCATCCAGTGACACCACCTTGGGCTGGTTGACAACAGCAGTTGATAACTGCTGGGGCTGTTTAACCCACAGCTGGGTTTATCTGACAAGACTAATGGGAAAGTGGAGGCTGCGAGTTAGTCAGGGTTTGTATATTGGGCTGTACGTCATCTTTCTGACAGTGGCTGTATGGGCGCACCCACCAGAATGGCCCCGCTCTGACCTCTGTGCGTGGCCTTGAGGCCCAGCTGCTTTAACTTCCAAAGACAGGAGCCCCGCCTGGCCCTCTTGTCACCCATACCCCCCTCTGCCACCCTTGTACACGGCCTGTCAAAGAGCATCAGCACCCCGGGTTGCATTGCCACTTATTTGTTTCCCGTTTGCTTTGTGTGCAACAAAAAGGCAGGCAGTGTTATTATAAGCCCAAAGACGACGTTTTAATACATGGAGTTGAAGCGGGGATGTCACATTTTCTTTCATCAATGTGTCCAAAGGACATATTAAAAGAGTTGGCATGTTTATTCTGAAACCTGCCGTTAGCCTGTGATTAAGATGTCATTTACAGTCAGCCAACGTCGTAGTTTGTTAGGGTTAGGGGTTAGGGTTAGGGTTAGGGTTTGTGTGGTCGTGATCTTCGGTGACCTTGTCAGACATTATTTTTTTGTAGCAAAGAAAGGCTCCTTGATGCCAGATGCATCCAGTCTAATCTGTCTCAGACTATAGAGGATGCTTTTATAACTGTTGTGCTGGAATTTGATGACAAAGCAAAAAAAATGAAGCCACTGAAGCAGTAACAGCAGCTGTAGGGCGAGAGCATCCTGAGAGGCAGAGGAGTTGGGAAATGGAGGCTCATATCGGTGGGGAGTATGTGGGGTGGGGGTAAACGTGGTTGAAAGCACTGTCTTGATCTCATCAGTCATACTAAAGACTCCATTTCCTCCACCGCAGGCTGGAGGCTACTAGTGCTTGCGGCTGCATTTATATATTGCCATAAATCTCTGATCTATGACGACATTACAGACAAATCAATATGCTTTTAACATCCATCCTCCGCCCTGCGTCACAATCACCCTCCTCACAAATGGTCATATAATGCAGTAGTGTAGTGGATTGAGTTATGGGGACAATTCCCAGATTTAATAATGAACCGAGCAGGTGGAGAAAAACTGTGTGATGGTGGGGAGAATATAAGAGCAGTGGGAGACCTCTACTCTCTCAGATCATATCTGAACATCTTGTTATAGTAGCCCAGAGTGGCAGTAAAATAACCTCTCTGCCCACTTTAAACGCCTCCAATTCCCACCACTTCAACATCCCCAACGCGGAGCAGACAAGCAGAATACTGTTTCCCAGACGATACCGAAAACTAAAAAGCAGACTTGTGCTTTTCGAGTTGAATGTTTATTCAAACATAATAATACAAAGAAATGTGCATGCAGTTAATTATGTGATTCCCCTGCTCTTCAGTATTTGCAAGGGTATCATTCTTTTAATATTGGCTTTCAAACAACCATCTAGCTTAAGTCTCAGTCTGTGTGCCAAATCAGAGCTCCCTGTGCTGGACAGCCTCAATAAAGAGCTGCATGGAAAAAAGATGGCAGGGAAAAGGGCCTCTCCGATTGGCTTGCAGGGGCTATCATTTCTCTTTTTTATTGCCATTTATTTTCCTCTAGGAATTCACTGCCAGTATATTGGCAGGCCTTCCAGGAGATGGAGGCAATGAAATTTAGCGCAGACACTTAACACTGGGTCAAGCCTTGTGTGAGGCTCATGTGGTAATATGATAGACAAGTGCTTCTAGTTTAGGGAAAGAGGGCTCTATTTGTGTTACAGGAATAGCAGCAAAGTGCTCGCCTCAATACACTTTGTTAGATAAAAAACACAAGAAGAGTCTTTTAAGAAAAAATAGAAAATGGAAGCTTGTAGTTTGGTTGTGATGAAACAAAAACAGAGAAACTCCAGGTCATAGCTGTGTCTTTAACCCTGAGCCACAAAGAGATACTGTCTGGAATGTAATGCAGAAAATACACCTGGGAAAGCAGAGAACATCAGGGGATCATAGGCTCATTTCTACTGAGCAGATAGGTAATACCCATCAAGCACTGCGTGTAAAAAGAAGAAAAAAAAAGTCTCATCTTACCTCCATTTGGCTCCATCTGTGCTGCTACTTGGGGATTAGTAGCGGCTGTAAAGTCTGATGGAGGGATATATTTTGTCTCTTTGACTGACCCAAGGTGTGCGCCTGAGGCCCATACTGTTATCACTAATCCCTGCTGTAAACATCCTCACTTAGCAACCGTCCTGAAATCCACATCTCTTGTTATCAAGCCATAAAACAAAGACAGTGCAATGGTCCAACCATAGCAGCAGTTTGCTTGGCTAGTAAGAAGTCAGCTACTAAACATCTGCTTTGGCTGCTGTAGCAGACTGCTAATGGGAGCCAGTGAAAAGCCAAAGGCAACAAAATTACAGCCAATTGAAATAATCAAGATCTCAGAGACAAGGAATAACCTGCATATAATAACATGCACTGATTTTCTGCTGTTACATAAAGCTGTGACGATGGAAGAACACGGCCTTTAACATAACAGAGCTTCACTGAAAGTGGTGTTTATCTGACTGGTCATAATGATCTGAGATGAAAAAAGGCTTAGAAATCAAAGATTCACTATTTATAATCATCATAATTTCTCCTGATGTTTTGCGTCTAATATTTAAATGCGTCCCTTGTATCCCAGACACAAAACCACCAAAAGTTACCTGAAAATACATGAAATGTCCTAATTCTGATGGTGTGTGAACTAACTGCTTGCCAGACAGTAACAGGATGTTCAGTCAGAATGGATTTTGTCGTTTAGTTTTGTTTCTGCAGATTACTGCTACAGATGATGTTCTGTGCAGTGTCAACGACTTGGATCTTTAGCGCTGTGCATTCCCAATCCTGTTGCTCCTCCGCTGATGTTTGCAACAAGTTCAGAAATGTTCATTCGGGGTGTGCAAGTGTTTTGTGTTATCTTTTAACCAGGGTTTAAGCTCCATGATGGGTGCACCACTCTGATGATGATGTTGCATCATTGTCTGTAATCTTACTGTTGTTGGAAAACTTTCAGGATTTCCTAAATCCATCTTTCTGGCCTCCAGAAATCCAGTTTAAACTGGGGTATTGGATTTAAATTTAATACAAAATATACTTTCACACTTTTTTTTTGATTGTCTAATTGCACATTCACTGAGTAGTCAAAAGAACAACTCTGCTGCTGTGCCATCACTTGCACGTTTCGCTGATGTTCACACCAAATGCATGCGTTACTAGAGGCATCCACAGCTTTCTCACCGTAATACTTTCAACAGTTTATCCAAAAAGTATTCAGATTTGTTGGTAGATTTTCTAAAAAAAATTAGTCCAGCAAAGGAGTCTTAGAAGTCTATAAATCTGGTAGCATTTTTAGCTAATTGAAGTGAATCAAAGCGTAACATTTCCAGCTGTAAAAGACAGAAACATCAGGTGCACCAGCTGAGACAACAGATATTCACACAGATGAAAAGCAGGAGGAAAACATTTCTTCATACATCTGAGCACGCAGTCATATGTGAAGCGGGTGAACGGGAGAGGGCTCAACACAGCTGTGGGAGCCTCTAATGGCGAGCGGAGGAGGTCTGACGGTCTGTAAAATTGTTTGTTTATATTATATAAAAGACAAAGAACTTCTCAGGGTATGCAACACATTTCTTCTCCAAATAACTCCACTCTCCCTGTTGCCTTTGTCTTGATACTCCTGGCATTATTAGATTAAATAGTATTGATGGGTGGGGCAAAATGTAAAAAACACATGCTTATATTGAATTCACACCGGCCATTGAGAAGCAAATCATCTGCTGATATCATGATTGTCCTTCTATCACTGTTTAGGCACCATCATTACTGCCAAGTCCTGGCGTTAACATCAGCAGTCCTACTGAAGGCTCATTGGGGATGGTTTAGTTGGAGGATTTCCTCTCCATCTGCCAATCAAAACAACAAAGCTGGCTGGGCCTTATGTTGGCAATAGATGGCACAATCAGTGCTGGCAAAGACAATAAGAGTAGACATGTCTGCCACTGTAATAGAAGTTTTCTAAAAGAAGAAAGCGGTGAAAATTCTTAAAGTTGTGTCCCACGGTGTCGATTCTCTGCGGATTGTCCTTTTTGCTGCTATAAGGAGAGACAATTTAGTTTAATTTTTTATACCCTAAAAATTGAGCTGGTTGACGTTAAGCAGTTGGATGAGGATGGATCAATCATACACAAACATTTATTGAAAATCAGCTTTGATCTGCAGAAGAGACATTTGTTGAGCACATCTTGCCTTTTTAAGGAGTGAATATTGCATATTATTATTTTGCAAAGCTTTGCAGACAGGTAGTGTTGATAAACAGGCCCTCTGTGCACCTGAAAACCCCTGTGTTTCATTGCAGTCTGTGCATTTACATACCCAGTCCACCAGGTCTACACCCACCTGTGGCAACCAGGGGGTCCGGTCACAATCATGTTTTATGGCTCTGCAGCAGCCTTGATACCATTCATCGTACTCTGCTGAAGAAGAAAATGACTCCCATGTAAGTTTGATGCTTCCCTGGAGCCCTGGATTATGAGCGTCCTCACTAGTTGTTCTCAGTATGCACAGAACACAGAACTGGACTGAACTGGACTCTGAATCATCACAGTAAACTCCTCTATTCCCTTTTCTTCTCTTCCTGTTACAACATGTATCTCGTCTGTCGGTTTAGAAACAATATATATGTATATTTATCAACACGCATTGGATGCATTTTATTCAGTCCAGCTAAAAAGTTGCAACAGTTTTTCCTTGAAGTAGTTCAGCCCCGTGGAACATAGTCATTTTCCTTTTCAACTTTTCATGAGTCCAACCATTCAAAAGATAAACGCACATTTTCTTTACCCCATATTACAGACAGACTGTTGAAACCAAACACAAATCTCTTTGGAAGATTGATTTCGGCCTGCACTGCACTGAGAATAGCTACCCGCCGCAAAAAGGCCTTACAGCATCACGCACTGACTGCGCACTGCTTGTAGAAATAGCTTTTCCTCATGTGTGGAAGGCAAATTACAACACACAGGGGACCCGTTACATTTCAGCCTAGTTCCACATCACTTGCCTTAAAGAGAGACTATTTAGATGGTTTAACACTTATTTATGTTTAGAATTACATTGAGATTGAAATCCAGCCACCCCCCCCCCTTTATATTCTTTTCTGACGAGGAGTTTTCAGGAGCTATCAGTAATCTTGGCAGGGCAAAGGAATTGCTCCATGACCCTCTTTGCAAACCATGCCCTTTCTCTGTTTGTGTTTTGGTCTGGGCTTCCTCTAGCGAGTAATGGACTTCCTTCAACTCATAAATCATACTTCTGCACTCCTTTTGATTTGTTTTTTCTACTCCCCTCGGTTCCTTTTTCTCCGCCATGCTTTGGTTAGCGTACCAAATCTTTGTTCATGTAAAGCTTTTTTTCTGTTGCTAAAAGCAGTCAGACAATGCTGAGCTTCTCTCTCGTTCGCTTGGAGAGGCACTTTTTCAGGGGCTGAGGGCCACAAATGTCAACCACAGGAAAGCTATTATGAGAGTAAAATTACTTCCTGACTGTTATCAATCCACTCTCTGGACCAAGCGAATGGTTAAAAGCCACCATGAAATAGGGCACAGTTAGAGTTTTCTCCTGGGCCCCAGTCAGGGTTGCTAACCTTGCTATTAAAGGCCCCGACAAGCTTTGTCAATGCAATCTGCTGAATGCCTTGAGTGACACGCGATCGATATTCTCCACTCTCCCGGGTCATCACCAGTGACAGAGGCCTAAGTAATAATACAGCTCTAGCTGCCTGTCTAACTTAAATCCTTCCACTGCTACGGTAGCTATATTTATTTATTTGTTGTCTTATGGCTTCTGAGCTAAATTTTCTAAATTGATCGAAAGAGGAAGATGTGGAGGGTGGAGGTATGTAGTGCGGTAGTGTTGTGAGGAATTTCAGTGTCTGTGTAGACTCTGCTGAGGGGTAGAGTGTGTGGCAGGCTGAGGTGGGGGAAGTGGGAAAGAGAAGGGCACGGGGGGTTCTGATAAATCGAAAATGACTGGCTGCCGAGTTGTAATCTGCCAGCGTCGAGCCCCCTGTAGCAACAAGGCAAAAGAAAAAGCATGCTGACAGGCCAGAGAGATGGAGAGCCTGCGGTAGATTGCGGTGCAAGAGGGAGAGACGGAGGAGGGGGGTGCAGAAAGACGGGAAAGCGAGGAATTAGTGTGAGACATTTATGTTTGTTCCACTGCATAGGGTGTCAAGGGGGTGGGAGAGAAAGAAATGTGAGGCTGCATGAACAATGTGCCTGTACGTCACCATTACAAGCTGAAACGGTAAAAGCCCGAAACAATTTCTAATCAGCTCTAATGTAAACATAAACAGTTGGCAGTGTTGCAGCACTCATCGGGAATGACCACAACCCCGCGCTGAAAATGTGCTTCAAGCATTATATGACTGAGTCTGTGTCTATACAAAGGGATTGTAAATCTCTTGTTATGTAGTATCTTTGCATTAGCATAAGCATTATCTGAAAGGTGTCTGTGTGTGTGTGTGTGTGTTTGTGCACACACACAAAGCAAAGGTAGCGGTAGTGTCCTTCACAAGTAGGTGAATCAAGCTCCAACATCAAAATCCAACACAAGAGCTCCACCTACTGCAAGTGCCTCTTCTGCGCCCCTTCCTCTGTTGTGCAGGCAGCTAGACGAGCTCAGGGGAAACATCAGCAGGAGATGTCTCTCCATGTATAGCCTGCAGGTTATTTCTACATTCCATTTAACTCCAAAGCAACCTTTTCTCACTGAGCCTTTCTGCCAGACTGAAGGAAAGCCACTCCAGACATGGCTAATAGGGCTGCAGTGGTTTGGCCTTGTCTTGCTGCCTGATACAATGTCAGCTGCAATGAGGGCTAAAAGCTAAGCCTTCTCTGCCCTCCCAAGTATTATGTGTGTAAG
Source organism: Pseudomugil tenellus (assembly GCA_037177515.1). NCBI lineage: Eukaryota > Metazoa > Chordata > Actinopteri > Atheriniformes > Pseudomugilidae > Pseudomugil > Pseudomugil tenellus. Next base: position 1,762,246 of record JBAMHX010000017.1, read on the forward strand.
CCCGATGCCTGTTAAGCAGGGTCTTGCAGGACCAGAAAAAGGGAGTCGGACTGCCTCACTGCCTGTCTAACAGACCTGCTGGCCTGAATACACAACAGCACTCCTTTTCAAAGATGCAAGGTCAATTCTGCAGCAGACAAGAGGACCAGCATCGTAATTGGGAACTCAATAAAGCTCATGTGGAAAGTAATATTAGCCGGTGCTGACAAATCCCACCCACCAGGACAACATAGAGCTCAGAGCAAACAATCTGTCGGCACAGCCATCCATTTCCTACACTGAGTTTAGGCATCTACATCAGATGAGCTGCATATATTTAGAAGTCACTAGTGTCACAGCATGGGGCCGGATGAATTCACAAACAGCAGGAAATAGCATCACTGTTTTTCCAGCCGAATTATCTGCGGCTCTTTGTCTGTTTATCCACTGCTTTTTTTTTTTTTTATTTTGCTCTGACTCGCCACAGCAGCGCACATGCCCAGCAAGGCAACAGGGGCCTTGAATCGGTAAAGGCTGCATCCCCCTCCCCCTGTTTCATTTGCAGCCCTGTGGCTCACAGTTAGACTATCTCAGAGAAAAGCCATCTCCCTCACAGCACGGCTGCCGTTTCAGGGCCACGTCGATCTGCTGTGTGCACCCGAACATCCCGCACTCCCACAGGGCTATTCAGGAAATCACGGCTGATACTGAGCTGTTTGTCTCCCTTTTGTGCTCACCCTTAGTCGTGCCGAGGAAAAAAAAAAAGAATTTATAAAAAAAAGAAAAGAATACAGCTTTCTCCCCCCTGAGGAAACACTGAAAATTATTTTTTGCAACCTTCAGTGTGGAAATTTTGGTGAATGGCACAAAAAATTGAATAAAACAATTTAAACGACAGACTCTGCAGGAGTGGGAGTCTGCCCGGGGCTTTCAGAGTTTGCTTGGGAAAATTGGGTTCTCAGTCTGAGGTTTATCACAGAAAACTTGAGGCATTTACTGGAACAAAACTGGTGTAATCATTTCAAATAGGCCAGCACAAGATGACTTTATGTAAGCAGTGCAAGAATCCAGCAAAGCCTAATCAAAGAAATACTGGAGGAAGTAAAGTGGGAGTTATCTAGTGAATTTTTGTGGCTTCACACTGTGAAAGCTTTTGTGTCAAATGGCTTTGAACTAAACAGGCTGCCAATGGCAAGAGACTGCACAAATGAGCCAGGAAAAAAAATGAGACTCATCCCTGTAGGTTTGCTTGAATAGGTTGAGGGAAGGCTGCAGCTATCTGCCCAAAAACCAAACAAACAAATGAAAAACTTCTAGCATAATTATAACAAACGGACAATAAAAAGAGTGACAACTTTTGTCATAAGTCAGCTTGAAGAGACAAAGTTTCAGAGCAACGATGTGAGAGGGAGTATTTCACTGATAAGGGTGTGGAATTTGCTTTGCTGTGTTTTCAAGGTGACTAAATGAACAGATCTGCTTTATCGGAGCACGAGTTTTGTTACCTTAAAAGCCGATCATTTTGGTGCAAACTTATCACACGTTTCAAGAAAGATGAAATGACGAACCAAAACGAAAGCTTGTGAAATCTGTGAGTAAGAACATCATATTCACAGTCTGGCTGTGCAGCATTGTGCAGCATAATAAACTGCATTATCAAGGCCTGAATGCATGAAAATGAGAAACTTCAAGTGTTAAAATACAATATTAACAGAGAAGATTGCGTCAACAGTGCATAATTAGCCAGCATAAACAAACAGCAGCTTTAATTTAAAGTGAAAATACTGTGGCAGTTCCACACAGCACCAATGTAGTTGTGTTATAAATGATAGAGCAGCTCAGCGAGTGCAAATGAAAACCATACATTTCTTTTTTATCCCAAAAGAAAATAGAGAAAGAAGTGAAGTAGTCAAAACAACACAGAGAGCACTGGGACTCTCTGGTGAAAGACGCTTTTATTTTTTCCAGTCTCACAAGAGAAGCTGATGTGAGCTAAAGAACAAGGTTAAAACAAGCATTCACTGCCTTCAAAACATGGTTTTATGTACGCTTTCTTTCTCACTCTTCCTTTTCTCAGGTGTTGCCTGATAAGTCTTTATTTACAGCTGCCTGTATGAACTACAGCTCATAAAGGATGCAAAGTTTTTGTAGGATGGAATGAGATGAGTACAAGCTCTAAAGAACTAATGTCAAAACTCCCCTGAGTCATCTTTTAAACACACGGGTGAATAATTCAGAAGAGCCTGAACAAAGCCTGAATCTGTGAGAGCGTGCCTGGTTCTCGGGTGTACGCTGCTCTTTCATTTCCCTGTCCCAGAGAACAAGTCTGAGTGGGGCATTACTCTCTCTTGCGCCTGAAAAATTTTTCTTCTTTATTTTGAGCTTTCAGCACAGATTTTCATCCCAAAACAAATGCCGATGCTGCCTCAGTCAGACTCTGGTGTCTTTCTGCTTTGAAAGCTGCTGCACACCCGCCTGTCGCCCTCCTGTTGACCTGCGGGGGGTGCTGCATGACAACACATCAGGAGGAGATGCAGAGAACAGAGTGACCACGGTAGTGGCAAATAAAAAAAATGCTGTAGAAGATTTGTTGAGGTGTAAAGGCATGTGTTGCATCTATAATAAACAGAAAGATGCTTAATTAAACCACATCGGACTTTCCACACATACGCTCAACATTCAACACATTTTAACTTGATTTTACTGCTTCTGATGGTTCTGATAGATCTAATTCACCCTTTTACAGATTCCAAAAGAGGGAATTCTACCACAGCCTGGGGATTATGTTAGCTTGTGACTGCTGCCAAAACTAAGTCGGTGAGCACCCACAAACAAAGATCAGCCATAACATTATACCACTTACAGGTAAAGTGAGTAATGCTTCTCGTCTTGCAACTCCTGGAAAAGCCTGCATCCTGACAAGCTAACTAGTGTTACTCTGACACTTTCCACCTTCATACACCTCTCTGCACTTCAGACCATCAGTAAAAGTCATGTTTATGGAAAATATCTTGCATGAAAACTGAATTTAACTTTAATTTATTGATCTTAATCTAAAACTATGGGATGCTTGTGTATTCAACTGAAACCTTTTCAGTCATTTTTGCTGAACACCACAGCATGGTAAATAAGTGATATTGCTTTAAACATATTCATGAATCAAATAGTTTTTATATAACATTAATCACATGAGCGCCTTTCCAGATGCATTTACTGTCCCTGTGTATCAAAGATATGCTAATCAGTTTACGTGATTTTTACCCAAAGCAGTTAAGTTTTGACATGCTGCTCACACACCTGAATCTGTTGATTTACATTAAAAGTATTGTCCGTTACTGCTCCAGTCTACAATTCAAAGATACAGAAAAACCCTGAATCTGTGCAGCAGAGGGGCTTCAGCTGAGAAACAAGCGTCACATCCTGTTCGCCAGGAAAATCTGAGTGTATTTAGTCAAGATCTTTTAAGGGTCAGCTTTGTCTTAAATCAGATCTACTCCGCAGCTGCGCAGAGGCAGGTCTGAGGTGGGAGGAGTTACCTGGCTGTGTAGCTCAGGGCTGCAAATCAGTTTAAAGTTTCTTAATAAAATTCTGATAAAAAAAGCATAATGGGTCTTTTTTAAACTTGCATGATAATAATGGTTGAATACAAAGCCCTTCTTGAATTTTCTATGTGAAAGAGGAGAAGACCTTCAAAAAGGTTCACTGAGCTTGTAGTCCCCCCCCCCCCCTCACATCTTCTGCTCTCTGTCTACTTGCAGCTGTAGGCTAATCGCAGCTATTTCAGATAATTGTTATTAAAACAAGTGCTGGAGTTGTGCAAGCTGATCACCCTTAAGGAAAGCTCCTGTCACACCAGGAGCACCTGAGCATCCTAATGACTGCAATCAGGACCCACAACAGTGAGGACCCCTTTTGTTTTCTTTGATGCTGTGATGGAGGCAAAGCGATTCACCAAAACAACATCCTTTAGAGTGAATAAATCTGAAGAGAACAACAACAATCCCTGCGGTGGTGGAGTTCTCTCCTTGTTGGAGTTTCTACTGAAGTATAAACATAACTGAGCAGCTACTCGAGGAAAAGCCCAGATGCTCACCACAAGACAGCATCAACTGCAGCAAGTCGCACAAATACATCAAGTTTCATTTACATTTTAGACTAAAATAAATGTTAAGAAGCTTCATTAAGGAAAAAAGAAGACATTTTAATTGATGGGAAGATAATGCAAAATGTAAACAAGCAGACATCAGACGTGTATGTTCTGACCCTTATATACAGTCTAATGTCCTGCGAGTAGAGAGGAAACATAGCAGTTTGTACAGTTCTCTATTAATATTCCACAGTGCGCTTGTTTAACTAAGATTGAAACATGACGATAAATAACTATTTTCCTTAAAGTGGTTCAAGTTTCTGGCAAAATATGTTTGTAGAATTAAAACACAAAATGTAAAAAAAAAAAAAGTCTGAGAATATCTTCACATTATCCGTTCTAAAACACACTGATGCTGCTATGTGCAGCATAAAATAGGACTAATTTTTCAGCACCCTATTGTGAATTTTGGGATCGAATTCAGTATAATATTTAGAATATTGGTTGTTTTTGACAGCAGAAAACAACTACAGTGTTTGCAATTCTACCACACCTTTTTTTTTTTAAACACATGCTTTAATTAGCTTTTTACATCTGTTTAAAGAAAGTTTATACTGGTGAACAACTCCAATAGGGCAAAAGGGCCCCGAACTGCCCCTGGGTGCTAAAACATGGCAGGCCACTGTATGCAAGTACAACTGGAAAAAGCTGAAATGCATTACCTACTTTCACAAATGGGATTAATAAAGTAAAAAAAGCATCATTAATGACTACTGAGTTGGATTAAGTCTCATGTTCAAACATTTTGTAACACTCCTCATTTCTCCTGCTCATATCACTGTGGGCTTGAGTGACAGAAAAAATCTTCCACATCAAAAACATGCTTGCATGTAACCATCTACCTACCTGAATGACTGAATATATGAATGAATGAATTAAAAGCTACATTTTGCCACAGATACTGAACAATTTCAGATTCCTACCCATACTGGAGGATAAGTGGGGTGAAGGGGCAAATGGCCGCGCTTTTACATCAGCACAATATTTTTCCTCCCCTCCTCGACCAAAATTGAAGTGAAAATTGTACTTATCTGGTTTACCACGTATCCGAAAGGTTTGAGTATTTCCGGTATACGCAAGTTGAGAAGGTGAATAAACATGTTCCTTAAAAACCTAAATTCTGAATGAATATTTTCATGTAAACTAGCAGATTACATTTTAGGTACCAGAACAAAATAGTACATTTTGCAAAAGAACCTGAGGCAGAATTAAAATGTGTGATTTTTTTGGTGAGTCTTGTTTCTTGTATAAACAGACTTCTGAGCAAAAATTTTAAATAAATTAGAGCATGTTTCTTCCAAATAGGTCTTTGCATGTCTGTAAATACTTTCTTTTGCTGTTTAGTTATGCCAAAGACCCCCCCCCCCCCCTCCACAGTAAGTACCAGAGATTTAACAGCACAATTAAATAAATTGTAACTAAATCAATTCTAATTATCCAGCAGGGATGGCTGTGATGCAAGAAAGCAGGATGCACAATGACCAACCACAGCAAGAGTTATCTGATACTATTACAATATACAACACATAGCAATCAGGCAGACAAAATAGTGCTCCTTCAGAAAGTAAACGCAGCTGGGTGATCGATGGAGGACAGCTGAGTTTGGACTTATGATAATGGAAGTGGCAACTGAGAATAAAAAATAAAAATACATAAACATAACAGATAAGCGGCCAGTCACAGTGCAAGACTTTATGAGCTGCACAAAGTCTGTTGGAATAACCACAACTGAGGGTGCGACTGAGTCACGGTTTGATCGATCACGGAGATGAATAGGACGCTGGGGAGCCAAGATCAATCAGCACACCTGCTGAAGACAGAACATTAAAGCAACTAAGACAACTTTACTCAGCTTTCACACTCTTTCCATCACAATTCTCTTCCAATCCTGTCACATTTGTCTACAAAGCTATTTGCAGCTACAAAAAGGAATTTTGACCTCCCAACTACAAAGCACATAACTGCCTGTGCAAACAAACACGGCAGCTTAATATTTCAACACATTTACACTTTACAGATCTGCAGATAACTGATCTGGTTACAGCTACTTGGCAACTGTGAGACCTGTCAGCCTCCAGCAGCTTGCGTTAGGATGCGGAGAACGCCGTTTGCTGTCTGGTGCTCCATTGCTTTCCTGTAGCTGCAGAGGAGTCTGGCAGCGAGTGGTTTTACAGTGTAGCTGCATGCAAATCAGCTCGAGCACAGACATACACACAGACAGACACACACACGGACAAAGAGAAAAAGATAAGACATAGGACCTGTGGGCAGAGGGGTCTTCAACAAGACTGTAGCCTCCTCTCTGCCCATGTTTAATGCATGAGAACATGTAAATACGTTATTCTGTGCATGCATTAATGATCAGGGAGAAACTCACATTCTAAGAACCAGCGCAATTAATAAAAGATGTCGCAAACATAACGGCTCATACCTCCCCTGTCTCCAGAAGCCCCAGCCACCCCCCAACCCTACTTGATCCACTGAGACCCATTTCATGCCAGTTCTTAACCTTGTTTTATTTCTGTGCAGCTTGGGGGAGTGGTGCAGCTGGAGTAGCGCTGAATAATAAATGCAGGCTATCAGAATGCCAGACAACTGTAGACAAAGTCTGTTCTACAGAAGATACAGCGAGGAGTTGCACACAACTGCTGCAGACCCTGTAAGATCCTTCAGGGAGGAAATGAGGGGTTAACTGGTGTCTGGGGGAAATGAAGGCTCCACGGCCTGGAGATGATGCATAAAAAAATCATCATGTGTGTGTTGGTTGAAACTTGTTAGAAAGCTGCAAAATTT
>JBAMHX010000017.1:1774818-1793808 GCA_037177515.1 Pseudomugil tenellus
ATTTCTGTTTCAACATCTGTAATGCTTTTAATGTTTTTATGTAAAGCACTTTGAACTGTCGTGTACATGAAAGGTGCAATACAAATAAACTTGCCTTGCCTATATACCCCAGCACGCTTCAAACGAAAGGGTATGAAAAATTCCATAGAATGCGAGCATGTAACTGGGAAGATGGCTGCGTCAATTAATACATTGATAACGTTTTAAGATTTATAGCAACCATTATATTGTATAGTTACTTCCACTAAGGAGGTTATGTTATCGCCGGCGTTTGTCTGCCTGTGTAAAACATAACTCAAAAAATTATGGACGGATTCTCGTGAAATTTTCAGGACATATCTAGAATGGGAAGATGAAGAAGTGATTCAAATTTAGGAGGTGATCCCCGTCTGGATCCAGGAATGTTTTGAAGGATTCTTTAAGATTGTGAAATAACTTATGTGATGGCAGAAGACGCCTACTACAGGTTATTTCTGTCTGCTGTTTTTCACTCTGATAAACATGTGTGACTGAGTATTATTTTGTGATGCGAGTCACAAATTTAAGGGAAACTGTGAACCTGGCAGATGTTTGTGTTCGAGTGTTTTTCTAGTTTTATGTTGCTTTGTGATGTAATGGTTATTTCTTTATAAAATGCTCTTGAAAAAAATGCCTAAACGGCTACAATGTTGTGGTTTTGGTAATATTACCATTACCCGCACAAGTTACTGTTTTAGACAGCATCATTTGTTGATTTACCGTGGCAACAGCTTGTTGCGTCTACTTACGTAAAAGCCAGCAGTGACTACTGACATAGATGCACTTGTTGAAGGGGTGTCCCAATTTGTAGGGGTTGACCTTCAGCCTTGTAGATGGATTTTAAAGGGTAAGAATGAGAAATGGGACTGGGACGAAAACTATGTCCATGGTTGTGCAATAGCTAACACCTAGAGGAGAATTATACATTTTCAAAGCTTCAAGAATCTGGTAGAAACAACACACACGTGACTGTAGTTTAAGTCATGAACTACCACTGGAATTTTATGTATGGACTTCCCACCAATCAGCAGCTAAATGGACAGTATTTTAGCATTTCTCCAGTCATGCTGGCAACTCAAGGTGCTTTACACTACATTCCACATTCACACACTCATGTCGATACATATCAGGGGCAATGTGAGGTTCAGTGTCTTGCCCACTGAGACATACGGTCACGGCAAGCCTGGTATCGATCTACCGACCTTTTGGTTGGTAGACGACTGCTCTTACTCCTGAGCTACACATAAGGAAAAAGGAAGCACTGATGTGATTTAGCTGACAGGGGGGGGTGACACCGCCTCTTGATTCTAACCAAAATTGCCTACAACCTGTAGCAAGATCCAGTGAAGCTGATCTTGTGCATGGTGGTGTTATAAGTGTCTGGGACAATGTTGTTTTTTTTTTTTTTGCTTTAATTTATCACAGATTCTCACATTACTAATGTTGGACGCTGCTTTTCTTACTGTAGCTTATACATAAGTGGTCTAGTAAAAGACACACAGCTTGTGTGAATGAAAATTGTCTTTCCAGTTGGCTAGGCATTCAGTCATTCGCTGCATCCATCTGTCAGCCACATCCCCAGTGGCCACACTGAGGGCTCAGGCTGTCTGCTGCTTTCTCTCTGGACTACAATTGTTCAGCGATCCAGACACTGGTCAGCCGATCCCTCCATCTATTCTGTGTACTGCTGAGAAGCCAGAGAGCAGATACAGAGAGACAGGCACTGCCTCCTAACTGTGTTTACATCCAGCAAATTAACACAAACATGGCAGGGGGATGCAAGAGATCCTGCCCAGGGCCTGGACCCAACACAAACTGCCACTTGCATTACACATACACACACACACACAGAAAGAAGCTGATCCTGAAATGGTGATACCACAGTCAAACCACATCCAGAGCATGAATATTTAAGGTTGTCATAGCCTATANNNATATATATATATTTATAAAATCACAATGAAAAAACGTTCTTTTTTTTTCCACCACTAAAAAACGTCTCTAGCTGACGTACCAAGAGAAGCTCTGGATTTAGCAACACAATCATTTTAATCCTGCCAAAATGATCATCCTGTCCTCAGAGCCTCCTCATCCGTTTAACCGCTGAATATTTCCGTTATACCGTACACTTGTCCACGCCAAAGCTTAGCATGAGCAGACCAACGAGATGCCAGGAAAGCTCATCATGAACAAACAGATCTAACAGAGTGAAAATCTGACGTGTCGAGTTACTTTACTCCCTCTAAGCTTCTCTGCGGCGGGGGCTTTTGTTTGACAGATGTTTACAGGGGATGGGTGATGTTTCCTTGCTGTGTGCAGCCTGAGGAAACATCTGGAGTTTGCAGGGATTTAGCAGTAATCCCTTCAGCAAGCTGTGGGGTGCCCTCTTAGAATTTCAATGTGTCTGTAAAGTACGAACGCTTTACTGGAGTGTGTATGTGTGTGTGAGTGGGGGGGATGCTGAGACAAGCGCTGGCGAGGTCGTAAGTTTCATAAGCTTCTTACTGTTCCAGCTTTTAAGCATAAATAAATTAAACTGGTTTGGCTAAAATGGCTCCAATAAACTCTCATTAAAGTCCTCCGAGCATGGACAGATAGGCCGAGGAATAAAACTTTCATGCAGATTACCTCATACATTATTTGACAAAAAGGCAACAGCTTTTGCTGCTGGGATGGGCCCACTTGAGGAATCCTCTAAAGCAGTTTGATGCAAACCACCCAACAACAGACTCCCTGGGGTCTTGGAGAAGCTTTCTTAGCAAAAGGGCCCACAGGAATGTCTCACTGGGTCTGCGTTTGTTTGAAAGAGGTGATGCCACCCAAGAGGGATTTTTGCATTGTGTTTCTCCCAAATCATAACGTACTGCGGCATAATAAGAGACTATAATAAGCTTCTCATGATGACAAACTTCTCTCCTCTGTGTGTTTTACATTCATTATAGTCATTATATTTCACCCTCTACTATTAGACAAAACAAACACATGCAGGTTGTGTAAATACACAGTCGATATACAAGCCTGCACCCCTTTGTCTACATGGAGACAAGGAAGGGACACTGTACAGCCTGTAAGAAAATCTGTGATATGTAGCTTAACTAGTTAAAAAAAAAATTAACACCTTTAAAACACCTTACAAAATACATTTTTCAGTCTAATATTTTTTACATTTATCTATTTATTAGTCTGCTTGTTTGCAACTTTGTGTAAAAACTTTTTATGATTTTTTTTTTAAGAAGTAGTATTAATTTTATTCAGATTCAGTTACATTTTGGGAATGTTCCAGATAATCTGAATCCAGGAATTTGATAGAATAACTTGACAAATGATGGGGGTGTGTTAATTTGGCTTCCGGTACTACAGTGAGGAACCTTGAACTTATTTGTGACCAGGATTTGTCCTTTTGCTCACATGTAAAACTGGTTTCTAGAACTGCCTTCCACCTATGTAATATTGCTAAAATTAGAAACATCCTGTCACAGACTAATGCAGAAAAAAACTAATCAATGCTTTTGTTACTTCAACATTTAACTACTATAATTCCTTATTGTGTTGTCTCAAATATGCCCTGGAAAGTTTTCAGCTGATCCAAAATGCTGCAGCGATTCTGATGAGAACGAGCAGGAAATATATTTTTCCTGTTTTGGCTTCTCTCTAACGACTCCCTGTTAAATCTAGAACGGAACTTAAAATTGTCTGTTGTAAATCAAATATTTCATAGTTCCTTATACTGCAAACAGAGCGATTCGCTCTCAGACTGCAGGTCTACTTGTGATTCTGAGTCCAAGAGTTCAACAGGAGGTAAAACCTTTGCTATCAGGCCGCTCTCTTATGAAACCAGCTTTGGGTTTTGGAAAGCAGAAACCCTCTCTAGCTCTTCCTCTCTACCTAAATCTCATTGTTCCCATTACATCAGTTATGCTGCTATAGGCTAAGACAGCTGAATGTGCTGAATACTTCCTTAGCTTTTCATCTCTGTTCTTTATTATCCAGCTATAAACATGAGAACATCAGTATTAGTTAACATCCTATTCCAATTAACACAGCAGAGCAGTTAACCTAACATGTGGCTGGAAGGAAGTTGGAGTACCTGGAGAGGACCCACGTATACACAAGAAAGGCCACTGTTCAAACGGCCCAGCCGATGCTCACACCAACAGCCTTCTTGGTTTGAGGTCACAGTGCTAACCACTACTCCACCGTGTGACTAATAAACATATATTTCTCCTCTTTCAGCAAGTCTCCCGGCAAAAAGATGTGGTTTTGGTCCCTCGCTCCAGTCATCAGCATTCCAACCAGTAAACGCAGATTGCCACCCTGCGTGAGCCGGGTTCTGCCAGAGGTTTTTTTCCCTCTCCACTGTAGCCTGTATGCTCAGGATGAAGACCTAAATCCAGTTCAGATTCAATACAATTCAATACTTAGTGTTATTTTATTATGGCTTATATCATTACCGACTGAATGTAAATGAATTGGCTGTTGTGAAATGGTTACACAAATAAAACTGAAGTGAAACATAGTCTTAATACTTAAGACCAAAAATTATTTTCCACTCCAGTGAGATAGAAAAATGTGAAGATATGTCTCTTACAAAGAACAAACCAGTATTTTCAATATAAACCATATCTGCAGAGATCTTTTAGATTTGGAATGCAATGGAAAAGGGAATAAGGTTAAATATTACAGAGTTAGACTGTATAACTAAAGGCAAATCAAACAATAAAAGGGAAAAAAATACAATAATAGCAGAGAAAAGCACCACACTGGTGAGGCTGGCTACATGATGGGATCTGGATCTACATGCAAGATTACATTAACTGTAGGATCCTTTCCACAGCAACCTGATATTTCATTTATTCCAATTAGACTACCGTAATGATAAATCTACAAGGCAGCAGATACAGCTCAGCACAAGGTGCACATGGTAACAAAAAGTAGTAGAAGAACACACCATGAAGGCACTCAATTTAGGCTGAACTGCATTATGACACCACTGATTGGAAGTGTTGCAGAGTTCAGATGGATAATGACCCAAAATAAAGACACGGCAAAGTATCATAGAGAAGGTAATGTGCATGGCTTCCATGCTTCAGGCAGTTTTTTTTCCATTTTCAAATTGAAAATTTAATATTTGATTCAAGAGCTGGAACAACAAAACTGTTCCTATAATTGGATGTAAATCAAAGCTGACAAACTATGATCATCCAGCTGATAGAGCCTGAAATTACATGGGAAATAAGTTTTATCTCAGCTAATATGTCTGTTTTCTTCTGGAACTTCAAAATTAAGAGCACATTTTATCGTTTTCTGGATTGCAGCAGACTGAGAAAAACATCTTAGACCTTCTCAACCACATAAACTTGGCTAAGCTTGTGTGGTTGGAGGAAAAACCAGTCAGTTTTTATTCCACCAAACAGCGTGTTTGAGATGCTGTCACCCAGCAAGCAACTGTTAATGACAAGCCCTGCATACTGGTGCATTGTATTTCACTTCTTCAGCAAGAAGAGCAACGCTTTACTGCACGGAGGTCCCCATCATATTCTCCAGAGACATGCGTGGCCTTCTAAAAGCACATGCAGGTCCTTCAGTTCCACTGTCATCCACCTAGTTAATAAAACTATTTAAACTCTTCATGATTCATTACTTTTGCCTCTTTGTACTGTGTAATCATGGTATTCGTATTAAATCATCAGTCTTGTAGCTTACAAGACAAAGGCTTCTGTCAGGAAATAACCATCTGGCCATGGGAGAGGCCAGAGTTAACACAGCAATCACAGACAACTCAGTGTGTGTTAAATTGAATTAGCCCAGTGTGAGACAGGTTGCTATTTGCCCTCTGTGGGTCTGTGGACCCTGAGTTGGCCCACTGGGGGTCCTGGCACCGGCTGAGAAGACAAAGAGCTGTAAGTAGACCCACAGAGCAGAACCTTAGTGTTTTGTTCTCTTTCCACCCTGGTGAATACAACCTACCTTCAGCCTCCCACCAATCTCCATCTCTCTCACTTTCACTTGAGGACATAAGCCCACACACAGGGGTAGCAATTACCCTTACCCCATAGTAGGATGACCCTCTGTTCTTGACCCAAAGGCTACAGTGTTTTGTGCCCTTCCCACCCTATCTCTTCAAAGAGCTGAGGGGGTGGGGAACAGGCACTCAGTCAAAAGTGCCAGAGCTTGTTTAAGGTCACTTCCTATTCGCATGCTGCTGAGAGCAGAGCTGTCAGTCACACGTAATCACACGGAGACTGGCTGCTCCTGAGGCGAGGCAGCTGTGAGCAGGAAAAGCAGACGGCTGCATAAGTCCTTCTACACCAACACAAACTCTGCTTTCCCTGCACAAGCACTGACACACGCATCCTGTTTCTGTCTTTACTTTCTTACAAATGAACACAGACATAGAGGAAACTAGCAAGAAACAGGAAAGTCAGGATCTGTGCAGCTAAACAGATTTGTGGACATATTTCTAGTAAAGGTATAGTTCATCTTTTCAATGCATTCACAAACAAAACCCAACATGCTGGTTTTATTAGAGATATTATGCTCAGCAGTGTGAAATAAAAACATCAGCCTCCATTTAATTGAATAGCAGCGTTCCAGTTATCTGATACGTCCTGCAATGTTTCCAGAAACTGCTCCTTTTAGTTATGGAGCCTTGCGGCTAACCTTCTATTTACTATTTGGATTAACTGGACTATGCAAGAATGTCTGAGTGACAAGGTCATATTTTTGTCTCAGTCTGGTTTATAGAGGAGCTGATCTGAAATCTGGGCGTATTTAGACTTTTAAAGCCTAACTGGGTAATTCATTTGCACACACTTCTCATTTCCTGAACCCAAAACAACGTCACAACCATGTTATCCACAATAAGTTACTCTGAAAGAGGAAGACTTGACTGGTTTGAGTACATGCACAAGACACATATTTGCACTTAAAGAGAAAAATCAATTTGGGTAACAATTTAATCTGTTTATAAACTTGTTTATAAAAAAGATGTCGCCTCTTGTCATTTGTGCTTCAGCTATTTATTCTGCTTCATTATCCTTTATCACCTCTGTTTCCTTTCACTGTCCAGCTCACCTCAACCTTAATATTAGGTCACAACTTTCTACTTGTACTACTTTTCCCTAAAAGCCTGTTCCCTAAAACTCCCTTCACATCTGTCATTCTCTCTCCGAGCCAACTTTGACATAATCTCCACCTCCCCTCGACACCAAAAGAACCTCATTGAAATCTATGACATCCCCAAGTCAAAGTCTTCACTAGTATCTGTATTCTGGAGGGTCCCAACCGTGTGGCGACCTCCAGTGGTTAAAAGTGAAGCTTAAGCAAAGTTTCCAACGATTACAGCTCACCTCTCACCCACTAGGGGCTCCAAAAGCGAGTCAATCCCATAGACCAGGGGTGGGCAACTCCGGTCCTCGAGGGCCGCAGTCCTATAAATATTAGGACTTTCCCTGCAATAAAACACCTGACACACATCAGACTTAATTAGAAGTCGGGTGCAGAGCTTCACATTAAAGTCTGAGCCAACCTGCTAATTACCCAATGATTTGATTCAGGTATGTTGCAGCAGAGACATTCCTAACACTCGCAGGACTGCGGCCCTCGAGGACCGGAGTTGCCCAACCCTGCCATAGACCAACTTCATAGCAGAAATAAACATGTTTACAGCCTGGCTCAGAATTTTTTTTAGGATTAATAGGTTAAGTTTAGCTTCATGACAACTGTGAGGGGGGTGAAAAAGGTCCCTTTGGGACAATAAAATTTAATTGAATTTCTGTTTTTTTTTACTCGTTCATTTATTTGAATGTTACATAAGCTTGAAATTTGGCATAATTAGAGGCATGTCTTTTTGATTGACAGAAGTTTAATATTTTAGCAGAATAATGACAGAATGTAGCACGATTGCAGTTTTTAGCTGGCTAACAGGGTGCTTTAGCTTTACCCAATTTACCTCCTTTACCCGGCTAGCGCCCGTTAGCAAACTGAGCTAACTCAGCGCTCTTATCTACAGTCAGCTCAGAATTAGATAGATTCTGTATTTTCCGGAAGCGGATCTCCAGTCTCCAGTCATGTAAATGGTCTATCAAAACATATCCAAGTCAAAATCTCAAACGAACTTCTTTGAGTACATCTCTGGTGCATCAGCCAGTCCTGATTCATCGTAACAGACTATTTCCTTACTGAGACTAATTTAATGCGCATTACCATTTAACTATAAAGTCATGTAGTTAACTGTGATTCAAGCACATTTGCATCACTTGACATTAGTTCGTGTAACATCTCAACTTGCTTATTTATCATTTTTCACACTTTTAATAAGTAGCCAATAAATGATCATCCTCCTGTTTTGGTGTGTTTTCACTCAACTCTGCCAAAAGTAATCAGACAAATTTTGAGAGAAAGGATAAGGTGCGTAACACTGACCTCTTTTTTCCACTTTAAAAGCTTCCAGCAAATACCCATTCTGTTGCCATGGTTGCCTGAACTTCCCTCCACTGCTGTTTTCTATCAAGTTTGGCAGAAACATTTCTTCTTTTTTTTTTCTTTCTCTTTGAGTTATTTTTTAAAAGCTATGCTCACCAACAAGAAGGGAATCTTTCAATGTCCAATTTATTCGTTTAGCCTTATTAATTGGTGTCTAATTAAAAGTACAAAATGCAAGTATTCTTACAGCATGCATTTCTATTTCACACATATAGGCAGGATTTCGGTGTTTGTAGGTGAGAAGCCATTGCTTTATGGAGCCATTTTGAGCCACACAGTTGTGAAATATTTTTTGAAAGGCAATAAAAAGTAACCATTGAAACAAATCTGGTGGTAAAAGCTAAAATGCCGACATGTTCTCACTTCTACACCTCAAGACTGCTCAAGTACAAAATGGCAGAGCAGATGGAAAGGGAGCACCCCGGGCACTAACAGATGCTCCCATGTGGCTGTTTGGCACACACCAACTTATCCAATATCATAAGCTTGTTTATGGCAAATAATATTCATAAAGTATCAACACTTATCCCAGCAGGATTTTAAAAGCATCTATCTTGCAAGTAACTGAGAAGTACAGTAGGCTACAACCCACAGAGTAGTATGGCCATGTTTTATGTAATGAGATAGCTTTGTCCGATGCTAAGTGAACTTGATCAGTGGTTACCACCAAAACTGTGTGTTGTGAGAGGAAGAGATATTGCCTGGACTTTCACTAGAAGACAGCTGACTGACTCAACCGCTGCTGGTGTCTGACATCTGGCTGATGAAGTGCAATGCTGGCTAAATGGCAGAGTCAGTGCAACTGCAGCTATTTTGCATTGCAGCAGCAAGTATTTGGGAAAAGCATTAGTGGCTCGCAAGACACAATGTAATGTCATTACCTCAAAGAAGACTAACAGGATGTCTACTAATACCATTACATAGTTACAGGATCCAGTGTCCAGACGCTGACATCACTAACCGCATTAAAACTTTATTACTGTGCTGCATCAGAAGATATGATCATTCCCTTATCTCACATCCAAACTGGGAGAGTTTTATAAGCAGCATTATGGAGAAAATAGGCTATTAAAGCTGAAGTGTACAACTGTATGCAGAGTTGTTTTGGAGATTACGAAAACATCCACACAGCCAATTTAATAATAACTTCTTGAAAATGAAAATTAAAAAAAAATCTTTGGAGTGTAAATAACCAAAGGTTTATACTAACATAATTTTACCGTTAACAACTAAGTAATTAGAGAGACATTCTATAGGTCCCTTCGTAAGCAAAGATAGCACTGCCATGCACATTATCAAGCAAATATCACCAGACACAGTCCAACTTGCAGCATGCAAATAAAATATTAGCACCGTCAGCAACCTGGAGTCGATATCCCCACAGTTTAGTACTAAGCCTTTATTTCTTTTCAGGCCTATAGATTAAATTCCACAAGGAATTTCAAACAGATACTGAATTATTTCTTAACACTTTCGACAACATCTAATGCCATACGTGAATTAAAAACAAGAAAAAAACTATGCTTACCTTTTCATTGTACTTGAACTTGACATAAAACCAGCTGGACTTAATCATCCTTCTGCCTTCTGTTTCGTTAAGCAATCGTAGGTCTGAGTCTCCTGGAAAGAAGGAGGCTGAATGTGCTGCACTGTGACCATATAATGTTTTAGCTACTTTGTCCTGCAAGTCTTTGTGCCGCTTCTTTCTCACTCTGACTTCTAGCTTCTTTGCCTGCTACTGTTTCCTTCACTCCCTCGTCATTGGGTGTAGTGTGTGTGCTCTGTGTGTGTGTGTATGTGCGCTTGGAAGCCTGACAGAAGTACTTTAGATGGGCTTCAGCTGTGTTCGGAAGTGGCGGCAGATGCCAGCAGAGGGATGTTTCCCTTCTTAGTGGACAAACTCTTAAGCCTGAAGCACCAACCTCACCCCTCTCTCTCTCTATCCCACATGCCTCCTTCCTCTGCCTTTCGTTCTTATATTTGTCCCTCTCTTAGCGCTGTGCTCACTCAGTGTCTCCCCCCAGTGCTTTGTGTTGCTCGCTTTTATGCACCGGTAAGCTCTTTCAGTCTAACCTCGTTTAACCTCCTCCTGTATCTCTTTCAACCATGTTTCTCTGCCCTCTGTGAAGTAATGCTGTCTGCTTTATTATTTTTCACAGGACAGCAGCCCATGACCCTAAAGGCGCATCGTTACAACAAGTCAAATGGACTTTGACGGCTGAACAAATGTGCCTTCAAAATGTTATGTCAAATGTACTTATGAGAAGATCTTGCTGGGAACAGCTCAACTCTGTATGAAGGATCTAGTATATAAAAGTACTGCACAAAGGAGAATGGCAGGTTATATTTACTATAACATGCATTTGAGTTAGAATCTGATTCTTGGTTTTCTAGATATTTTGATTTAAAGTACCGCGCCTGAGTGGCCGATAGCAACCAAAAATTTTATTTCCCCAACAATAAGACAGTGTCACAGGCTTTGTCAATGCATTAAATATTTTTATTTATTTCTTTATGCCCACCAGTGTTTATGGCTAACTTGAGGTGTATGGCATGAAATCATGCTAGATGGAAATTTGCGTGTAAAGATGTCTGATTGACTAAAATAGAGAAAAAAATATGTATGGAGTTTGATATCCATTAGCTTTGCAACTACAACTACATGTACTTAGTTTAGCTAGTGAACATATCACTTGCTGAAACAGGATACGGGAATGAGAAAAGAAATGCATATAAAAATGAAACCCAAATCCAGCCAAGATGGCTTTTCCAGACAGGAGTTCAGCTAAAAGTGGATATGTTTTTTTTTTTTCAGAAGTACGAGTTAAACGTACTTGTTACACTGAATTCAACATGTGTTGGAACCGTGTACAAGAGACACATCAAATACATGAAATATCCACCCATCCATTTTCTACTGCTTATTCCCAAACAGGGTAGCGGGGGAGCTGTAGCCAATCCCAACGAGCGAAAGGCAGGGTACACCCAGGAAAGGTCGCCAGTCAATCACAGGGCCACACACATAGACGAACACAAACACACTCACACCTAAGGGCAATTTAGAGCCTGATTGGGAAGGTGAGAGGAAGCCAGAGACCCCGGAGAGAAACCATGTTAACACGGGGAGAACAAGCAAACTCCACACAGATAGGCCACCGTCCTTGTTGAAATACTTATTTGAAAAGATACTTGTTAAAATGCAGAGGAGATATTCAGGTCAGCGACAGCAAACTCTCCCCGTGTGACTGTAATGACAATGTTGCAAAGGAAAACTTCAAGAAGATGAGTAGATGGACACATTCTGATAGACGGCATGTCGTCACAATGACATATTTGCCATGGCAACCGAAGGCGCCATCTTTGTCTAGGGGTAAACAACACGTTAGTCCCATTCAGTTATATGTGTTTGGCTCACTGTAGGTTGGTTTAAATGACCTAAATTTGGATTTACTTATTCCACATGAGTTTTTCATATCAATGTCATGAACCAGCAAATGAAATCACACGATATAAAGACGTTGCGGAAGCGTTTGGCCGTCACAAACATTAAAAAATATTAGACCAGTTTCTCATTTTAATGAATAAAATATCTCATTATAATGTGACTGTTTCTTTATATATAACAAGATATTAATATCATTATATCGAGAAACTTCAACGAGATGGTTTCTCATTATAACGAGATGTGCAACCCTAACCCTAGTTTCAACGAGCATAATATAATGATTTTTGTTAAAGTAACAAAGTTATCTTTTTTCTTGTGTGGAAATGCGTTCCTCTGACAGATTTTGATGAACCCCTCTTCATCTTATTGCTGTTTCCACCAGACCAGAATCAAAAGTTTCCAGAGAAGCGATGTTACGGTTAAAAATATCACATTATAACGAGATAACTGTGTCACTTAGATGAAGAAATATAATTATATTAACCTCATTTTTAACGGGAAACATGTCCCGTATAACGAGAAACCTTGTCGTCTCTATATGAAGAGATTAATATCTTGGTATATCGAAAAACATTCTCATTATAAAGAGATGTTTGTCGTTAAAAAGAGAAACTGGTCAAATATTTTTTCATGGTTGTGACGGCTAAACGCTTCAGTTGGAAGTAGGGCTGGAAAAATGTTCTTAAAGTCCTCCAGAGAGTACATGGTTGTACGATCCATTAGCAGGGCCAAAAGTGGAATAACTCGTTCATCTAAGATGCCCAGCCAGATTTTTTTAAAAAACCCTTCAAGAAGCAAAAAGTAAATGAGGTTAAAAGACAATCGTGTCCGTTGTTTATGGTGCTCTGAATGCAGCCGCTGTTAGCTAACAGTTAGCCTAAACACAGCCGGTCTGACTCGCAATTAAGAGGTTTTGGGTTCTCTGCAGTCCTAATGTTATTATTGTTCATATATTATTATGTATAGAATATCGCTGAATGTGCACTTACCGGGATGTAAAATAATCATCATGATACCACGTTCAGATGCAACACAGAGTCTAAAAATGTCTCAGCCTGCGGAAAATCTGAAACATACGACGGGAACATTCTGGTTCCAGTGAGGAGTAGCCAATCTATTTCTGCTCCAGGGTTTTGCTGAATTGTGCACAACTAAACAAGCTAAATCTATTTGCAAAATTTCTCAATTTCTCAGTCGTTTTAAGACTTAACCTTTTATTGGGAAAATGATCTGATTTGATCTCCTCATTAGACAAATAAAACACCTAATAGAACCAGAATGCATTCTCCAAACCGATCATGAGAATATACTCAAACTCAGGGTTTGTTGAACTCCTTTTGTGAAATGGACTCCAGAACTTCAAGAATATTTTGAGCAGCTCGTGCCTGTGAACTGGGAGGAAGTACTGGTTAGTAAATCATATCTCAAAAGAGCATGTAGACACATCAGACCAGATTATTACAATTACCTTATCTCTCGCATATCAGACTTTGATCATCGTTCAAATAGACAGCGTTTTATAAAAACAGAGAATCTGAGAATGTTTTTAATATGTAATATTGTATAAACATCTAGAAATTAATACATATAGAATCAAATCAAGTCAGACTGAAGACTTGAAAAGGTTGATTATTATTATTATTATTATTATATAACTTGACTTTTTTAGATTTTTTTATTTATTTGAATGAAAATTCACAAAATCCACATATAAACATATAAAGATAAATAAAGGCATTACAGGGAATTTTTGTCTGGCAATAAACAAGGTTGTTTCATCATCTTACTTATGGTTGTTGAATATTTCTAAACTCACATCTTTTAGCTTAGCTTACTAAGCACTCTACAATTGTAATAGTCTTAAAGTACAGAGCCTCGGCTTTAATTCAAGGGTATCCCATCCAAATTAAAGGATTAGGATTTACAGCTCTTTAAAATGTAAAGCCCCCCTTCTCCAGAGCTCAGTTGTAGTTGGACAGTTCACTAGAAGGTGTCAAATTGGACTTTGCCAAGAACCTTCCTAAAAACCAGAACAGCTGTGAAACAGTATTCTTTAGTCAGTAGACTATCCCCCTGCTGTACAACGATGAGTTGAATGAACAACTCTGGAAAATATCTGGAAGGCGTAGAGGCACTGTGATTACTGATGTTTAGTTGTCATAGTTATTGTCTAAACCAGGGGTGTCCAAAGTCTGTCTCTAAAGACCGCAGTCCTCTAGGTTTTTAATGATTGACTGTCGATACTGCAACGGTGACTGGGCATTAAAAACAAAAGACTGTGTGTTCTTTCATCTTGAAGAAAAATATTTAATGGTTAAAAAACCTGAAAGAAGTTCATGTTTAATGTTTCGAGTATTTTTGTTTTCTCTAGCTAGGAGTCTTTAACCCTTTCCTCTTGGCATGTTGTTTGTGGATTTTTCTTCAGAAACAAGCAGCCGTGTCTTGTCAGGTGGGCTTACCCTCAGCGGTCGGTCCAATCAAAAGAAAAACAAACAGCAGGTTTCCGAGACATGGCATTGCCAGGGGCTGGCTATGCGTTTTGGTGTGTGTGGGCTGCTGTTATTTGGTTTGCTTTACTCCTGCTTTTCTACTCCATACTCTTCTTTCTCTCTGTCTTATCACTTTCCACTCTCCTC
Organism: Pseudomugil tenellus; assembly: GCA_037177515.1. Classification (NCBI taxonomy): domain Eukaryota; kingdom Metazoa; phylum Chordata; class Actinopteri; order Atheriniformes; family Pseudomugilidae; genus Pseudomugil; species Pseudomugil tenellus. The sequence goes on from JBAMHX010000017.1 coordinate 1,789,402, forward strand.
ATGTCACCCACAGGGAGCCTGTAGTGCTTTAATGCTAAATGACAGCCTGCCTGCCTGCTCACTTCCCACACACATTGCCTACGCTTGGCCATGTCCCCCATGGCCATCGCTGTGCCCAGACAGTTGAATTGCCAGAGCTTAGAGGGATAAAATCCAAAAACAAACAAATAAATAAATAAATACAACTGAGAGAAGTTCTTCAGGGTATCAGGCCAGCAAGAGGAAAGTATTAAAGCACAAGATTCAACATGACATAAAAAAATATACTCTTAATTAGTGGAATGATGATAATATTAAGGGCGGAAGTGCAGAACTGCAGGGAAATGAGAAGTTTTGTGATTATCTAAGAGATGTATGGTTAAATACAAAAACATGATGTGCAGTAAAAAATTATTTGGGGAAGAGGCATTGAATAAGATTAAGGAGCATATTTTTTGCCAGGTTTCACAAACACGACGGAGTGGGAAGTAGAAATAAACTTGTTTTCATGCTCCGATTTTGGGAGAAATATTCAATGCAGCAATATGTTTCAGAGGTGCCAGTGGTTCCTCAGTTTGATTTCTCCCTGGTTGGATACCTTCTTCCCACAGTGTCAAACAGAGAAGCATCTTGAGAAGCCCGCAGAGGCCCTGGAGCTGCCTGACTGCACAGGCACTCTGCCACTGGGGGGTTAGGACAGACCCAGATGAGATTGTGCGTTTATTGTGGACATGCCTATGTCTGGAAACTTGACAGTGCTGGCTGTGAATGCTCATTCAAGTGTGCCCTCGTGTATGACAGATAGGGCATGTGAAACCAAGTCAGTTTCCGTGTATTTGTTTCTTCCTCATTCTCTTCTGGCTGCAGCATCCCAGTTCAACCCCCAAGAGCTACAAGTCCACTGCTGTGCTTCAATTTTCCATTAAAAATGCTGGCAAAAGAAAAAAAAAAAATAAAGTGGGTATGAAAGGGGAAACTCAATGTTTGTGTTTTCTCAGAGGATGCTTTAATGTTTAGACTTAAATGGAGCTAAAACAGTTCTGTGCTGCTAAATGTAAAACAGGCTTTTTATGAAATCAAGAGTAGAGCAATAGAAGACACAAAAGAAGCTTGTTTAGTCTTACCTCACCTCTACGAAGGAGTATGAAGGAAGAAATTACAATTACTGACTGTGTGGTAGTCTTGGACATCGTCTTCTAAATTTTTCTTTTGTTTTTGCAGCATTAGCATTGTGTGTACCAAGACACAGTGGTCTGACATGCTCTACTCAGTGCATGCTTCCTTTCTTTCTTTCCCCCTGGGGTGTATGGACCAGCAACATAAAGGCCATTTCCTCCTCTCCACATAGATATTACAGTTCAAGCCAAGTGTCTTTGATGGTGAGATAATAGAACCCTGAGTCCAATCTCAGCCACAGCCAGGAAATCAAGTTAACTGAACCCTTCTGCTGCTAATACTGGGCATTACAGCACTGTGCTACCTTGGCACAAAGAGCTTTTAGTGAAACTATAACCTGAATTTCCTCTTTTGGGACAGCTGTTCAGTAAATGCAAGATAATGAAAGTTAAACTATTTATTCTATTTATATCTGAACAATCTTAAAGAAAAAACTTAACAATGACTAAACAAGGCCTATGCCGTCGGAAGGGACGACTAGTAGTATATCCCTGAAAACTCCAATCCTCAAATAGACACAATACAATAATATAAAGACGCCCATGTTCAGTCCTAAAGCTCCACCTGGTGTGGAAACTCAAACCAGCCCGGTATAACATCAGGACAGGATGCATCCTGAGGTCATGACCTTTTAATTGCACTTGATTTGAGGTCAATGAGAGAAATAGTTCCAGAAATATAGACAAAAAGCAAATTATTGTGTGCATAAAGCATCACCTGGCGGGGAAACCATAAATCCGATAATCGTGAAATTTGATACAGGTTGTCCCTGAGGTCATAACCTTTCGTTTGCACTTGCAATTGTTCCAGAGTTAAAGCCAAAAATATTTTTTTTCGTAAATAAAGCACCACCTGGTGGGGAAACCATGAACTTGATAATCATGAAATTCCATACAGGTCGTCCTCTTGGAGACCTAAACAGGTATACGGAGTATCCAAATGGAATTGGAAAAATTGTTGGAGTTATTGCGCTCACACGAAGGATATCTGCTGGCGGTGGTAGACGGTGTGAAACCATTCCGCGTTCGGGAATGTAATAAATCCTGAAGTCTCCATGAGTTTGAAGACTATTTAATGTAATAATGCAGAAACCAAAACATGCACATGACAAGCTCAGGTAAATGCTTCACAATGAGGAAGGCTCATTTTCACTCATCACAGAGGGGTCATCCCTGCAACAACTCCTATGGTTTCAAATCAGGGCAAATAAAAACAAGTGATGAAGGACATTTTATGTAGCATATGAAGAGCTTTAATATCTGGCAGACAAGAGTATGGTGAAGTCGTACACTGCTCATGTAAAAGATCTGCCTTTCTAAACCCCACAATAAACCCAAGTGCTTATAGTTCAACTGAAATACATGTTAAAAGCCAGAACATTTGAAGAAATCACATAAAAGCTGATTTCCTGTAAATTCTTTCTATTTATATGTGATTAAAAATCCAGATAGACAAAAATCCTGCAGCAAAAAAGTCACAGTCACATTCGTTAAAAACACACACAAACATACTGATCCAAGATTTTATTAGGAACACATTTCCAAACACAACTCAGCCGACGGTTTGGACAGAGTTCTGGTCGGGGAGGGAAAAAATGGGCTCCAGAGACAACAGGGAATGAAAGAAAAAACTAAAGGAAATGGCCCATGTTACAATGACTTTCAGATGCAGGAGCCAATGCCAGAACCATGTTTCAGCTCACCTCTTTCATTTCTAACTGGCTTTGCACGCACCCCCCGCCTTCCTCTTGTCTATAAAGGAAGCAGCCTACAAACCCAGCTGTCCCTGAACCATTCGGTGAAAAGATCAAATGAAAACAGGAAACTGAGATAAACACAGACTAAATGTTTACAGACAGAAGAAATTAGGGACAGCATTAGCAATGTGGTGTGTGGGGGGGCCGAAAGGTAATGTTCATCAACAGGATGGCTTAAGGTGGACTCGGACTGGCCGGCAGCTGGACTGACCAGAGCCAGACTGGGCCTCTAAACCTCGTGAACCTGCACCTGGACAGATACCATCTCTAGAAGATCATCATCAGACAAAGACAATAAACCTGCTGGCAGCCAGAAAAACATTGTTTAATGGACAATCTTCTTCTATTGTTCTCCATCTGTTCTTCTAAAAGGAAAAATGCAAATTAATGGACATAAAAATGAGCCAGTAGATGGTTTACCGATAGCACCTGAGGACTGAAAGACTATTGCAGTCTTCTTCCGAGGCCCGATAAGGGGAGAGATTCCAAACACAAAGAAAGGCGCAGTTTTCAAACATGCACTGGAATCCTGAGATGCTCGAGACGTCCCAGAGTGGTCAGCAGGTAACATGATGTCAGCAAGTATTGTGGAACATTTACACCCACAAACTGCCTTGAATGAAGCATGTGGACGCAGCTCAGCTACTGTTTCGCTGCATGGTACCCAGTGTCCACATGAAGTAGCTTTAACACTAGCAGTGAAAAACACATGCTTTTATTTTTTCTCATCAAGCTTAAGATTTTTTTTAAAACGGATCGGCTAAAAGATGTGAAATATTTTAATCTACTGATTTAAAGCAGCATCGCAGTGACCTTCACCAACACAACAACCAGGGAACTGAACTGGATCATGACTCACCTCTAAATTCTCACATGAGCTGCGCAGCATACCATCTATAAATGAGCGAGTGTTTGTGTTAGAGGCCAAACTAAAATATTGAGGGGATTAGGTGCAAGCTGTTAAACAAATCTACTGGAGCACAGAACAGAGAAATAAAATGCAATATTATAATTAGAAACAAGCGTGGGTGGGTTGAGTAATGAACTTGCAAACAATCCCGGAGAGATTTCTCTCTGCTCACAGCGACCTACTGCACTGGCGAGATACACACAGCAGAGGGTCCATAATCTTACAATTACTTCATTTACCAATAAAGATTAATATAGAGTTGGGGAACTGAAATCCTTCCTTAATTCATGACTACCTGCAAATATCTTATTTTACCTTCAAATAATTACTTTGGGAAACATAGTGATAAAAGGTCAGTACTTATTACTCAGCAGATATATTCAGGTTTTTTAAAACACAGGCTGGATTTCACTCTAAAGCCACACGTCACTACGTAGCTGCACAATGGGAAAGCAGAGACAGTTTTGTGGAAAGAATAAGATAAATGTTATATATATATATATATATATATATATATATATATATACACACACACACATACACAGAGGTGCAACTACAGCTAAGGCTCATTGGCAGGTATTTACAT
>JBAMHX010000017.1:1793908-1820857 GCA_037177515.1 Pseudomugil tenellus
AGTTTTGTGGAAAGAATAAGATAAATGTTATATATATATATATATATATATATATATATATATACACACACACACATACACAGAGGTGCAGCTGCAGCTAAGGCTCATTGGCAGGTATTTAAATGAGAAAGTCTCGCCATGTTTAATTATGCACATTTAATCTGTTGATTTAAGCTTCATATGGTGAACAAATGTAAAACTACCTGGTGTTAAATTATTACGGGCAGGTGGTAGTTATACTGAGTTCACATCCAGCTAAAGTGCTTCACAAAAATCAATCCAGTGTTCCTCCCCAAGTACAGTTCTGAGAGTCTGCAGAGCCAGCTGAGCCTGCAGTACAGCTCTTAGACTTGGCCCTTTACAAAAATCAAACTGCTTAATATAGATTCACTAACTCCACTTGGTGAAGTATTTGCAGTTTTTATATGGTTCTTTAAAAATGTATCACATCATTTCTTCTTTTCATATTTCTAGGAAATCTGCAAAACGACACCTGATGTTCAGTTAATTAATATTTTTTTTAAAGTTTTGAATCTGAATTCAACATATGTGCAATGTTAGCACTGAGCAGAATATCAACAATGACTCTGTCTTATGGACTAAAATTAATCCTTCTAAAATATAGTTTTAACAGTCGTTATCTAGGCATTAAAAACTATATATATAAGCACTCTGTTTGCAACTGATAAATTGGCGTTTTTCCTCATAAAAACCTCAATATCACAAACATAAGTTATGCACTTTGCTAACTGAGCTAGCTAGGTCACGTTTGTATTAGCGCAAAACTGTGTGGTTACTTCTGGCTCATACATCTCAAAAAGATAACTTCATTTGGGCAACACTATAGGATCTGTATTTTTATTCCAACAAAGCCAGCATCAAAATAAGCACTTTACCCGTTTTGGCTGAGTTGATGGTAGAACTGGTCCTTCTGGATCTCTCAGATTTCTTCCACGGCAGATGATACGTCAGCAAAGTAATACTGATTTATGCACAATCAAACTTATGATCTGTCTTAGAAATCTTCGAGCATGGAGAAGCCACCAAAACACTTCAATGTGTATCACTATGATCCACACACCATTGCTTTGTATACAATGGTGGCCCCATTAAAACTTTAAAACCCATTTGCAAAAAAGGTTGGATTCCATTATCCATACTTAGCTACAGCCATATCTGTGGATTGGTGAAGGCTGGGCCACATCTCTGTGAGACAAATCGAAAGCACAAACTATTGATCGTAACCTGTGACCTACATGTGTAGCATTGACAGGGGAAATGCATCAGGGGATGCTGGGTGAACTGGGAGAGAAACAAATACGCCGTACGTGTCCTCTGACTCAGACCGATATTAAACAGCTCACTAAAGACTAACGTGCGATGAGCTGAGCACACAAACACGTTCATGTTCACTATATATTCCCCTATAGACATCACTTTGCTCTGATATTCTTGTGTGGAAGTGTTCTGTATAGCTGGAGGCGAGTTAGAGAAGCAGCAGAACCAACGGAAAGGTATCAAAGCAGCCTTTTCCATTCCAGTTCTTCATGCAGGTCAACTCAGAGAGACAGCAATGCACCAAAGACACTGGAAGCAAGGTTAACGGCAGCCTAAGGGGAGGGCTATTAAACTGATCTAAAGCATAGTTAAAAGGAATAAAGAGTGAGTTCTATTAGAACGGCCATATCGATCGGTGTGAACCTCACCTTTGTCTGTATTTCAAAGATGATGGCTGTTTTGAAACCTTTTAAGTGAAAAAGGTTATGTTTATGGCTATGTATGTCCAAACATTTAGTGGAAAGCAACGCTGAACATTGTATTTTATAGAAGAGTGTACTGGCAAGACCCTACCCATACAATATCACAATACAATGGCAATGAGGATTTATTGCAATATCTTGGGATACTATCATCAAGACAATATATTGAGATTATTCTTTATTTGAACTTAACTTTAAGGAAACCGTCACAGCAGATTCATGGCTCAAACCTGCGTGACAACAACTTGCTAAATAAGAACATCATTAACCCTTTAACTTCCTGGTGGTAGAGGTCCATTTGCAGGGATTATTATTTTATTAAACAAATTGTGGAAATAATCCTGCCTAAGGCATCTCCACCACTCTGTTCTGGTATGTAAACCCAAACTAAGTGTTTGTTATAACACAGTTTCACATTTCCACCAGTTCACTGTCGTTATATTAACTTACATCTCAACTTGTTGCAAAAAACATTTATTGTGATTATTATTTTATTATGATATGATCACACAGAAAATTAAATAAATATTGTGATTTTCAATAAAATACTGTAACAAAATATTTATTCATATTTATCATTGATTTATCAATATTTGCTTACATCTTTAATATTTAAGAAATACATACACAGATGAGCTTCCTGTTTTGACATCAGAGAGGATGCAACAAACGAAGTAAAAGATTGCTAAAAAAAAAAATATTTGTCCAAAAGTAATCTGTAAGTACATTAAATGTTTAGCAACTTCAACTCAGAGATGACATATTAAGTACTAAAATTTCATTTTAAGTTCATATTAAAAGTTATAATGATACACAAGGCAATATTTTGAGGTATTGAGGAGAAAACAAATTGAGGTAATTATTTGAAATGTTTTTTATGGTTTTTTTCAAAATGCTTGTTTTTTTTCAGTAAATTTCTTCAATCCAAACATAGACACAGATAACACAAGTTATTGAACGGAAAACTGCTGCAGCTACATGCACCTCTAAGCTAACTTCAGAATCAGTACATGCCTGTTGATATGTTATGTGATGGCAGTATAATTTCAGCAGCTGAAGTCAAAGTACTTCCACTGAAACTGTCTTTTTTTGGGAGATGGTGCTGGTGTGTGTGTGTGTGTGGGGGGGTCAGCTAATGTCACTGGTCTAGTTAGATGGTAATTGTGACACAGTAAGAGTCTGCTCTACTCTAACACGGTTGTGTCTCCATAAGTCAATCTCTGCCGGATGACACAGATTCTCTGGGAAATGACAGTTGTGTGGAGCACAGCATAGTTCAAATGTCCTGCTGTATAACGAGCTCCACGTATTCTGGTTTTCTTATTGCCAACTGGTTTCTGTGCCTCGCAGAATATAACAGCAAATTGGCTCCAAAATAGACCATAATAAAGAAGTATGAGATAGAAAATGCGTGAGATAATCTATCAGCATGTGTGACAGTGTGCCAGGAATTAATGAGGTACGCAGAAAATTCCTATTAGACTTGTGGGGCAAAACTCTGGTGTTTAATGAGAGGGCTAATTTTCTCCAACCATGGCCCCTGAATACGACCATCTGTGAGTAACATGGGATTTTTTTTTTTTTAAACAAGCAATGCGGATGGAAAATAAATGATTAGTGTAGCTCCTTTTGGTCTGCAGACCCAGAAATAAATCTGTGTTGTGCTATCATGCATACAATTAAGCGAAAGTGTGAAATAAATTAAATAAAACACACACATATAGGCTAAAGCCCTGCTTGTGAAAGAATAGCTGTAGAGGGAGAAAGTATCACATCCTTAATGAGATTCTTTCAGAAAAAGTATCCAAAGCATTCTTCTTAGCTGGCAGCAGAGGGTGCCAGTACATCATAAAACACCCCCACATGCAACACATTGCACAATCCCAAGTTGACTTAACATGTTAAAAGAAAAGAAAGAAGAAGATAGGACCCATTGTTTGTCCATTGTTGTGGAAAAAATTATTTCCTGATTCCTGACAGCCAGGAAAGACCCGGAAGGGAACGGGCTGTAAGCCATGCGCTGATTCCTCAAACATGTCTCATTTATCGGAGTTTTACATTAAAGTAGCAAATGTGGTTTTATCTCAGTACAGTTTATGTTTGCACTGTATTATTCAGACGTAGTAAAATGGTTTGTGAAAGCAATACTCAAAGGAAAATTATATGTGGAAACACTCGCATGTGATGTCTTAAGCAGGAGTCAACATTTCTCCTTCACCCCTCTTCCAAAGCAGATGAGGCCTCAGGTCTGGGTGAGTCACAGATGGCTTGTTCTCCCTTCCTGCCCTGTAGTGACCAGAAGACCAGGATGAGACTGCCACCTCCTCAGCCTGAGGTGGCAAAGAGCTGGCACTGTCAACAGGATGGGGACATGGACAAAGAGGGATGAGTCTGGCCTTCCCTGCAGGTTTCTTGGAGGAACTCTCTCCATCTGCTCGTCTGTGGCACGTCTGACAGTAAACAGACTTCACTCTTCCTTGTTCCTTAACAGTGTATCAACACTCAATACACTAAAAACCAACCGCTGATTGATTCTGGAAGTGTGTTTCCCCTTTTCTGAGTCACGTACAGTTTTCAGGCTACATTCAGTGATGAATAAGGTTAATGGATCAATGCAATACTTAAAACTCTGCTGGATCCATATCTCTGTGACAGGTTTGTCAGACAGTCATGGTTAAGACAGATTTGAACCATTTTCACACATAAACAATGGAGATTTTGAGGAAAATCTGCAGATATATTGGTCTACTTTTTTCTCCTTTCTCCGCAGTTGCTGTTCACACAAGCACTTCACAGCAGGATACTTTCTGCTGGAGAAGCGCTCTCAGCTGGAAACGTTAAAGAGCGGCTACAAGCATATTTTCACCAGCACAGATAAAAACGTGTTTCACACAGTAAACAGTGTATTTTCTTCATAAGACATTGATAAGAACATCTGACACTTTGAATAGAGCTAAACTTAGACACAATGACAATCGGACACTGAGCAATAACTCTTACAAGCAAACACACCGACTCAAAATGATGAGAGGAAAAAAATGCTCTGGAATATTCACCGCTACGTTTGCGTGCATTCTGAATTGCTAAGATTTTGCTAAGAAGCTACATGGAAAAGCTCTGCAAAAAACATGGAGCAAATACCAGGAATACTTAGACTTTCACATGTTCATGTTGCCATGCCGAAACATTTACAGAACATTTCAGGAGTCCAGCGAACACACAAAACTGGCTTTGTTTTATTTGATGAGGTACAAGGTGCAACACCCAATAACACTAAAGATCATGTTGAATTCAAACAAGGACACATAAAGACAATCTTGAAGGTGTAATGAGTGGAAAATCCCAGGACATTTGTGTTTTGAGTGCAGCTAATGCAGATAACATTCATGCAGAGAATGTGATGTGATGCTATCTGGCAGACGTCAGGCTCTCATATCTGACTTAAGACCCCCGTATCATAACAGCTTGCTCAACTCCAGCGTGAAATCTGAAAACAAAAGGCTTGCGGTCTGCAAGTCTGTTTTCAACCGAGCTGCTGTTGCCATGGAGCTGCAGTCATTATTCAGGATTGAAATACAGGCCAGCAAGTCTATATATCAGGATGAAACTACATTCCTTCGCAGATTTGTTAGCATTACTTCTCAAATTCAAGTTCATGCTCTTCTCAGAAGTCATTCAGTAAAGAAACATGTAGAAGATGTGTAGATGACCGTTATTCCTGTCTAGGACGAGGACACAGGTTTCTTTACATTGAGAAGAGTATAAATTTAACAATGAAGATAAAAGAAGTTGAACATACATTAAACATTGAAACATGAAGGGACAAAACATCAATGACATACAGACATGGTACAAGGTCATAACCCAGGGGAAATATTCCCCAAAGATCTGTGGACCCACAAAAGTCTGGAGCTATTCTGCTCTAGTCAGATAGGGGAGCTTTGTTTAAAGACTTTGGTCACATGCGTCAATCTGTTTTCTAAACATTTCCCTGATGGAAGGACATCGGCCTTGCTTCGGCTACAACAACCAAAGTCTTAGCAGATGGTTTACTAAAGGTCAGAATCACATCAGTTTAGGAGCCTTATGGTCGGACTTTTCAGCTAGACATTAATTAAGAGCAAGGTAATTAAGTTAATACATGAAATTCCTCCACAGGTGTTCAAATATAAACCCTGGGACGTTTCACTCAGCAGCCCTTCTTTTCACATTAGGCTTCATATTTATTTTTTAGGAAAGAAATATATGACATGTTCATGAGAATAATTTCATGTTTAATGTTCTTTGCTAATTAAATGCTGCAACTAATGGTCACATTTAGAGCTCAGCATCAACCAGTTTCCTCTCCTGCAGTGAGGAAACAGGATGTGGTACTCCTCCAGAATTTCATGAAATTCCATCTGCTTGCCAGTTTAATAACCAATATGTATATTGCTGTTCTAATTTCAGAGGAAAATATTGCAGCAAAATGTGAGTCACAGCTGATGTGTTGTCGCAAACAGATTGTGATTCTAACCACTGCAGTGTTTCAAAGTGCTGAATAAAATGCAGCATTAAGTCAGACATCTAACATGTTAGGGGTTTGGTCACTCCAGCACAACCATTCAAAACAGCACTATGATCCTACGAGTAAACTATGTCGCCCTGACTTTTCTGTCAGGTTTAACTGCATTTACAAGTGGCTGTTCTGAATATTCACATAGAACACCCATTATTTATCAAACAAATGAACTTGCTTTAAAAGCTCAGAAGGATTCATTTACTCTTGTTGTGTGATCAAATCTGGTATTCTAGGTAGCAGTAACACTGAGTGCAACACCGTCAATCACTAGCACAAGCAGTCCATTTTCACATACAAACATGATGCGAAGATGTCCTGTTCCTATTTACTATTCCCAGCTTCTGCTCTACAGTTGATAGCTCAATATAAAGCAGAGCCTCTGTCGAAATGAAAGGAGCAGGAAGCTCTCTTCCACAGAGTGATTTCTCTGCATCCATTTATTCATTTATTAAACAGGTGTGTGTATGTGTGTATGCATGTGCACTGGAGAGATTCAGCTTGGCACAGGCTACATAAAAAGAGAAGCCAGAAAACACTTAGCAAGTCCTGACAAGTATCTATTTTTTCACTGCGTGTATAGTGAAAGTTGTTCATTTGACTTACATGAATAAGTGTACAGAAGAAAAAACGCAGATGCAAACATATATCTGTAAATCCAGCATTGATGGATAATTGATGGTAATCTAAAGGAGGCTTTGCCAAATTGTCAAACATCTTCCCGTCATTCGTTTGGAAATGGATTTGTTGTCCCATGATAGGGGGAATTAAAGATGACATTATGCACAATTAGGCTGGGGGGGAGGGGGGGTGACATGTTGTAATTATAGAACAGTCATGACAGAACCCCTATCAAATGCACCATAGCAAACATCCTGTGAACATTATCTGCCATTATTTTGCAATTTCATTGAGCCACATTACCTTCCATCACCAGCAGACTGCAAATAATCACAAATCAGCAACGATTCACTGGAAATGACTGAACTCCAATGTGGGCAAATTACTAAGAGGATATGGTCGACTGTTTCTGAAAAGGAGGAAAATTAGGTAAAAAGAGGTAATGGCAATTCTTTTTAACCCCTGTCAGGTAAGGTAGATCTGGTGAAAAGCAAACAAGATAAGGCTTTTTCCAGCAGTGACATGAAAATATGAGCTGTCTGATATCACTCCTGTCCGAAGCCGCTGCCTGGCACAGTGATTAAAGTCTTGCTTTCATTCCTAGAATGACTGACTACTTTTGCTGACTAAGTGCTTATCAGGAACCCATTTTACAACTTTGGGTGATATAAGGGACCTGTCACACACTTTAGAGGTCTTGGTATAAAGTGGTAATTAGGCAATAAAAACCAACTTCAAGCTTTAAAACAACAGTTCTGACTGGTCCAAATACAAAACAAGCTGAAATGATGCTAAATAATGTCTGCTTATTTATTCTTTTTCTAGAGTACATGGATTCAACAGAGTGATGTAAAAGGCAAAACATTGTATTATCTTTCTTTTTTTTAAAAAAAAAAGACTAAATCTCATAGACTTAACACAGTTTCAGTCAGTACACTGAACCACAACCTTGCACATGTCCGTACATGATAAATGTAAAGGTGATCTGGTTGTGCTTTACATAACAAAAGGAGTTAAATAACAAATTGAAATAATTTCAACATCAAATCACAAACAAAGCCTATGCTGTCGGAAGCGATGGCTAGGGGTAAATCACTAAACACCAACAATCCTCCTATTCCCCAATCCTCCACTAGACATATTACGATAATATCAAGACGCGCATGTTCAGTCACAAAGCTCCACCTGGTGTTGAAACTTTGAACCAGCCCGGTATGACGTCAGGACAGGATGCATCTTGAGGTCATGACATTTTATTTGCACTTGATTTGAGGTCAATGAGGAAAATAGTTCCAGAGATATAGCCAAAAATTTTACTATGCATAAACCGCCACCTGGTGAGGAAACAATAAATCCCAAAATGCTGAAATCTGATAGAGGTTTTCCCCTTGGGGACTTAAACAGGCATACATAGTATCAGAGTTATCTTGCACACACAAAGGATATCCAGCGGTGGCGATCATGATGAAACTATAATATCCCCGACACTCTGCATTCGGGGATATAATAAGCCTTCACATCCCCATGCATAAGCTAACATGGATAACGTGGAAGTTGTCCAGACTTTTCTGACACTGATCCGTCATCTTCACATATTTTTAAATAAATAAAAATGTATCTTATTCTGTTTAAAGGCCACATGACTGACAGATTTTCTGTTGTATATTTCAGGTGCAAAACTAGGAACAAAAAACTTATTTTATGCATTAAAGTGTACTTTTGCACTTGAACATATTTAATCATACTTAACCATATTCTGTTACAAGGCATGTCGTTCCGATGACCTATTTTCCATGGCAACCGAAGGCGCCATCTTTGTCTAGGGGTAAACAACGCGTTAGTCTTATTCAGTTATATGTGTTTGGCTCACTGTAGGTTGGTTTAAATGACCTAAATTTGGATTTACTTATTCCACATGAGTTTTTCATATCAATGTCATGAACCAGAAAATGAAATCACACAATGTAAGGACGTTACGGAAGCCTTTGGCCGTCACAACCATTAAAAAATATTAGACCAGTTTCTCATTTTAATGAAACATATATCATTATAATGTGACTGTTTCTTGATATAACAAAATATTAATCTCATTAAATTGAGAAACTTTAGAAGATGGTTTCTTATTATAACGAGATGTGTAACCCTAACCCTAGTTTCAATGAGGTTAATATAATGAGTTATCTTTTTTCCTGTGTGGAAATGCGTTCCTCTGACAGATTTCGACTTATTAAAACGCACCCCTCTTCATCTTCTCACTGTTCCCTCTGGACCAGAATCAAAAGTCCCCCGAGAAGTGATGTTACGGTTAAAAATATCATGTTATAACGAGATAACTGTGTCCCTTAGATGAGGAAATATATGGTATATGGTTGTACGATCCATCAGCAGGGCCAAAAGTAGAATTCCCCGATCAGAGTTCATCTAAAATGCACAGCCAGGCTTATTAAAAAAACTCTCAAGAAGCAAAATGGAAGCAAGGTTAAAAGACAATCGTGTCCATTGTTTATGGTGCTCTGAATGTAACTGCTAACTGTTAGTTAACAGTTAGCCTAAATACAGTCGGTCTGACTCATTAATATTAAGAGGTCTTGGGTTCATTGCAGTCCCAATGTTATTATTAAGTTAATATATTATTATGTATAGAATATCAATGAATGTCCACTTACCAGATGTAAACTTAAGGTATAGTTGGACTTTGGTTGCCACAACTTTTTAACCATCACCATTACGTACGATTGTATCTGGCATCTGTTGACGACGCTCAGCCGCTTATCTCTCCTGACTCCACTTAAGGATATACAATGGTACTTGGTCTTGAACTGCTTGTTTTTTTTAAAAAAAATTAGATGTGCAGCCGACCACAGACATGATTTTACCATGTCTCCTCTGTAGTGTCGCTAGGGTCTGTTTCCACCACGGTAAGATGGCGAGCTACGTTGCTATGTAATTATGTCAAAATGTCCCGGATGTCAGTCTAAGAGAATACTTTATTATTATATCAAGTTCAAATGATTTTTTCCATGAACTTAATTAAATCATTTCTTGTTGATGAAGGTGGAGCAGAGGTGGAGGGGGGAGACTGTCCCGAGAAGACATCTGAGATAAATGAGTCCACGAGTACATACTGCCATTCTAACCTCATTTAGGTTCCACTAAGTGCTTTATAATCTACTTTCCATGCATACAGTCCTTCTTTCATCTTTGCACTTCCGAAATGCATCTTTATCTTTTAAATTCAACACCAAATAAGGCTTTGTGGCGCAGAGGGTCAAATCATCGATGATGACCTGAGCCACAATCATGCTAACTTGTTTAACACCAATTGGCAAAGTGGTCAGCTCAATTTTGAAGAAGCTCTGATTTGTAAACTTAGCTGTTAGCATTGGTAAAGACCAGACACCAGTAGACATTTTTATTTTAAACAGTCAGGGTTGTCGCCCACATGGCAAGATTTCACTCCATGAGCGTTTCATGTTCCCATAAATACTTCAATTACCAAGCAAGCAACTGTTTTTTGACTTCCTCTTTTCCAACAAACCAGGAAGAGTAGTGAATAAGGACAGAGGACAACAATGTGTGCAGAATACTTTCCTGGCAGCCACCGTCCATGTGGATACCCACATGGTGGGAGACATAAAGCTTTTTTCTGTGCTCAGCTGAAATCCAGGATAAGACTAAATGAAAAGTATAAACCAGCTGACTTTACAGAGTTTAGGCTGTTTCAGAGAGCATCAGAAGTGGGTTTAGGCAATTATACACCTTATTTAGATGCATTTGTATCCTAAAGGGCTGACTAAGTAAGCATTTGTAAATGAGACTTTATTCTGTGTGCCTACCCCTCATGTGCTCCATTATGATGCACATTTACACATGACAGAAATGTTCCCATCAGGAAAATAAAAAGAGAATTTTGTACAAGATCCAATCATTAACTGACCCATGTAATCACAATTGAACCACTTAGCAAACCTGTTGAATCCTCTTCTAGAGCAACGTGCATATTAATGGCAACACCAAGTTGTTCACAAGCTCAGGCTGAACCTCTGAAATCCTGCACCTACTTTAGGAGGAGGAAGGCCCCGTTACCCTTCATTTCAGCTAGGTGGTCTGCCATATTATTTAACTAAATCAAGACGAAACCCAACTGGGGGACAAAAACTTCTGAATTTGTGCCTCTGATTAAAATTGCTCCCCTTGAGACAGTGTGTCATTCCCCCAAGATCAATATAAAGAAAGCGCTATTTTGCTTTGTATAAACGTAATGTGCCACTAATGGGTAAACAAAATAACATACGCAGAGAATGTGTCAATGATTAGGTCAGTCAGTGGGTAATTATTGCTGTGTTCACCGGGAAACACATAATCGGAGTCTTGTTCCAAGCAAAAATAAGCCTTCTTTGCACCGACGAACTGCTTCCCAGAATAAAGCTGCTTTAATGTTGGTTACAGTGATCTTAATACCTGACTGAGTACAGCTACTTTAGTCTCTGTTTCTCAAATATTTTATATTTCACTTTTTAAATAAGTGTGTTTGTAATACTTTCAGTTTACCGATATTTGGTTTTTTTTTTTATCTGGCAAAACATTAAAAACAAACTCATATTTACAGTGTTGGCCTAAAAGTGTCAGAAAAGTCTTGGAAGACAAAAAAAAAAAAAGAAAACATTAAATAACAATAAAACATTTCAGTGAATCTTTATGAATACAAAAGTAGTGTTAGATTTATGTTTACAAATGTCAGAAAAAAATTGTCTGTAGGTGGTTTTGTGTCATGTGTCGGACCCGGTTACTGGTACTAGGTGCAGAACCTGTCTAGGATATAAAAAGGTGAATATCAGAGCATGATACAATTTTTTTAAATCTTTTTTTCGAATTATTTCCAGCAGAAGCAAACAGTTACCGGCAGCAGGTCTAACGTCTTGGATCAGTTTCTGTTTCAGCAGCTCACCTAAAATTACTTTAAAATGCAGGACATCAGAGAACATCTAACAACTGCCTTTCTGCCCTTCCACAGATACAAACCGCTCATCAAAACATTTTCAAGGCCTCGTAAATCCTCGGGTCCTCAATTCTACCAACTAAAAATATTTTCTCTACTGAGCAGAAATCTACATTAACACTGTAATGTGTTCTTTCCTTCAGAGAAAAGACCATCTATGCTTGTTGCATGGAAGGGATTTTGGAGCTGGCTGTATTGTGAAGGACACATCATACTGCTGCTTCTGTTGAACCACTAAGTTCCATTAAGTTTTATGTGTGTGGAGTATTTGAAGCTTGTCCAACAGCTGGTCTTGCACTGCTCACTACCTTTAAGTTAAGCCACCAAAAAAATGAAACCAGCAATCCCAAGACTACTATAATCTTTTAAGGATTTGTTTGGATCCAAACCAGTAGAAATCATACTACAACAGTAGGTGAAGCTACATCCACTGCTAAAATCTGCTCATACTACCTCCCAATAACCTGAAAGTACCACTACTTACTAGAACAATAATGCCACTGGCACAGCATTATTTTATTGAAATCTTGCAATATTTATATTTGCAATACTACAGTAAGTGCACCATTTGCCTGCGTTTGGAAAGACTAAATGACTGTAATTCATTGGGGTCAGGATGTCTGCAAACATCTTTCATTTCATCCATAATATAACAACATTCATTTTCTTTATATTTACGTTCTCCTCACTGGCTGGATGAAAAAGCATGACAGAACATTAAATTCTTCCCTAATAAAGCTCTTAATAAAAGATACAACCTTAAGTTTCGGTGTCTTTTTTAACTCATTTAACATTTTGCTCCTACACTTCCTGGTTACATGCAGTTTGTAGTTTGTAAGCGTAGAATAGGAGGCAACATGTTCTCACTCCCAATGCTTTAACAGTCTGACTCATTGTCAGGGTTCCTTAACACCACATGCTGACTAATTAGGCAACTGTTTATCGTCATATTTGGACGAGTAACCAGACAGATTCACATGGAAGTTTGAACTGCTGATTTGAAGAAAATGGATGTTTACATGGATATTAGCAGAATTACATTATTAGCGAGATAAACTTTTGTTGAGTACCACAGTTAATTTGTATGATTGTGCAATTTATCTTAAAATATAACAATTTCTACCATAAATAGGGGTGATTATCCACCATAGTTTTCACACTTGTATCACTGCTGCTGATCAGGGAAGAGAACAGCCTACCGACCTGCTAGAAGGCACATTATGGGCCATATGAGTGGGCTGATAACCTACTGATGATGCCCATTGAATTGGGTGAGAACGTTTAAATCAGTGGTGTGCACTTTTTGGGAGTCCAAACTTGTCCAAATATGACGACAAACAGATGCCTAAGTAGTCAGCATGTGACTTTAAGGAACCTTCACCAATAGACTGTTGAAGCATTGGGAGTGAGAACGTGTTGGATTGGGTGACAGACACTCCCTGCTATCTTTCAGATTTCATTAAAAACTCTCACCTTTTTGCTCTCTCTGTGTGTATGTCCTTGTTGTCATTTTGTTTCTGCTATTCTTTTTCATTCCTTCTTGGGTTTTTGTTGCATTCCTTTCCTTTCACACCTAACCGGTCGAGCTGGTGACCTTCCTGAGTCTGGTTCAGCTGAGAGGGAGAGTTTCCTCATCACTGTCGCTTTGTGCATGCTCAGGATGGAGGATTGAAGGTTCAAGGTGATTCGTTGGTTACCATGGTTACCCACTGATATTTCATCAGCACTCAATTGAAATCGATGAATTAACCTAGATTTCATTGAAAATATTTGAACTATAACTGGTTCAAGTTGGATTTAATTGGGAGGGAATAAAGTGTTAAAGAGAGCGTTTGCACATAGCTTTGGACTACCTTAAGCTTTTATTCCTGGACTGTGCGCTACAGACAGAAGCAGGTGGGCTTGATGTAGGTTTGACTGCTGTGCTGTGCTTTGCCGGTCTGCCTGTGACGAGAGCTGGACAACCATGATAAAA
Source organism: Pseudomugil tenellus (assembly GCA_037177515.1). Classification (NCBI taxonomy): domain Eukaryota; kingdom Metazoa; phylum Chordata; class Actinopteri; order Atheriniformes; family Pseudomugilidae; genus Pseudomugil; species Pseudomugil tenellus. Next base: position 1,807,822 of record JBAMHX010000017.1, read on the forward strand.
GCTTCTTGAAACACTAACAGCTTGCTGCCCAGCACTGACTGACAGCTGGGATGGATCTGGGCTTTAAGTGGCTGACATTTTAAGTGCAGCCACTTAATTTTTCATGAACTGATTGTGAAGCCTGTCAAGAATGAGTTAGAGCATCAGGTTGGAAAGTGACTGGAGAGGGCCGATGCTGTCCGCCTTTAAACAACAGATACAGAGTTTTCAAGCCACAACTGCTATGAAATTAGTGTTTAACAGTCATGTGAGCAGGCAGTCCATCCCCTGCATCCTCTCTTTTATTGTTCTCCTGTGGAGTAGTGACACTTCAAAAGAAAACCTTTGGAGGGAGAGGAAAAAATAAAAACATGAAACCATTTTCAAAGACATACTTGCCGGGGCTTGTCAAGCAGCATCACAGGTCCCTGTTTAAGACAGGCTGTTGGAGGTACAGTAGGGGCAACATAAACACACCAATAAGAGATGCCGAGGGAGTTCCTGGACACATGTAGTTACTACGGTTACTGGGGTATGAATGTGCTGTCAACGAGGCCCTGGCATGACAGAGGTGCATCAAAGTGCTTACTGACCGTCTTGTGCGTCACAAAGGCCACAAAATAAGCCGCCACGATAGGATTTGATTTGATCAAGTGCTACTGTATAAAGCACCACTGTGACATTGACAGTTATCATCCCCACAGCTGCGGTTCTACCAGAATGGATTTAGCATCTTATCTGACAATCAGGACATTGCTTTTCTTCGAATCGCTTATTGGCTTAAGGGATAAGCTCATTAAGGGTGACCCACAAAGCTGAAAGAGCTAAACATTACAATTTCTCTGCAAGCTCTGACACAATAAAGGCTTTGTTGCAAATATTTACACAGTAACACACACACACAAACAAACCAACTCCAGAGACCCACGATTCGTGCTTTTAACTTGATCCCATAACATGTGGTCACCAGAAGGTTGGGAGCAGAGTTCAGTCTGCTGAATGATAAAACAGCCCCTGGCGGGCCTGAAAGCCATCCAATGCATCAGGGCAGGTGCAGTGAGGATTCAGCCAGTAAAATGATTCAGGGAGCCAGAGACCAGAGCCCTCTGGGTGTCTGCTTGGTCTGTTTAAAGCTTCCTAAGGATGCATCTTCAAACCCTGGGGCTGACACCACTCTGTAACCTTCTGGTTGAAAAATAAAAAAAAAATAAAATGCCCCACTTTGTCCATCAATTACGGCATCATTCCTTTAGTCTTCCTTTCTGTTATTTATTTCTGTTTAACATTTAATAAGATATTCAATAATCCTTGCTTCAGTTCAAAAATAATCTGTATACAACGGTATCTACGCTGATGCAGATGTACCATAAAAGTGCAATCATGTACAAGAAGGAACGAGACTACAACCTAAGCGCCACTGAAAAAGCTGCTTTTCAGTCAAACTGCTAACTTCAACATCTGTAAAGTTTCTCAGCCTCAGGCTGGTGTGAGCAGATTACAGCTCATTCAGATCGCTGCTCCTAAATGGCTGGAAGAAGCAGGCAGCCAGCCAGACAGGCAGGACTAGCGACCAGCAGACAGACAAGCAGGTGGTTGGATGGAGACGTGGGGCATCTGTGGAGGCAAGTCTGACCTACGCCCTCCTTTCTCACCCCCTCCACACTTCCCGTCTCATCACTCCCCCAGCACGGAGAGCAGATGGGCCTCACAGCACGCAATTCTGTTCAGAGCTACACAACACCGCAGACCACCACTCCAACATCAGCGAGTGGAGCAGAACTACATAAATAAATAAATCCATCACCATATAAAATTACATTAAAACCCCTGATGTGAATGTCACGATGTCTAGAAATGAAAGGCTGATTCTACATGTTCAGTAATAAATACGCGACCTTGCAGTTTGGCAGGAGTTTTTAACTTTGACAGCTTTTCTGTAAACTTTTTGGGTCTTTGGTCCAAGATATTAGAAATGCCACATAAACATTAAACAGTTTTTTTCTATCTGGGTTTTTTGCTCTCTGTAGTTGTTACATGTTGTACATTGCAGTTGTGTTACTGCAAAAACCACATTACTGTTTATAATCCTTAGATTTCTTCTGTCCTCAGTGAAACATACTACGCTCTTAGACAAACTCTGATTCAAACACATAAGCATAATTATGAAAACACAGCGTGGTTAATGGTTATTTTGATATATCTCCTGCTTTAACTTAACGCTAAGGAAAAAAATCTTAATAACTCTAAATTGCAAAAACAACAAAAGCCAAAACTCACTGGAATAAAAATTTGATCATAAAAAAGGAGCAGAGTAGGAGATTCATATAATGTGTTTTGCTTCTGCACTCTCATCTTTCTCCATGCAAGCTTTGCTCTATCTGGCTCCTTTCTCTCTCACTGTGGGGTGATATGTCGAAGTGCTTCTAAACATTTCTCCATTTTCCCTCCCTGAGCTTGCAATATCTTACAGTTCAGCACACTGGGTCATTGCCAAAGACTGAAACACAGTTGCTGTGATCCTTGAGCTCAGCCAAGAGGGGAGCAAAACAGGAGGATAACACCTTTTGCTTTGTTAAGAATAAATTCACTTCTTTTCTTCCTCTCTTCCTAATTCTGCACAAAGTCCGTTGATAAAAAATGCATAAAAAGCTGATAGCAGGCTCTTTCCAGACTCCATTTATAAATTCAGTTAAACATTTGAGACAGCCCTGAGATATTTAAAATCTAACCTTGAGTGAGGAAAATGTCTTAACATTTATTCATTGTGAAGCCAAAGAAAAAGATAAATGAGCAGCAAAGTTATCAAGTGGAAATGTTTTATTCTCAAAGGACAAAAAAAAAAGGTAGCGGAAGGCAGAGATGATGTTCATTTCAATTATGAATGTGTCATAAAGTGTGTGACACAGTTTGTTATGAAGCATCAAGGCTGATGGGTCAATCTACATCCTGAACGTAACAGAAAAGCTATTTTTCAGAGAGATATTATCTTACTGTCGGGGTCTCAGCCGCACACCAAACACATTAGGTCATCAAAAGCATCTGCCATATAATCATTAAAATCTCTTCAGGTATTTAGTGGAATTTACAAAGCTCTCATTGGTCACAAACTAAAAACGCTCACATTGCATCTGTTAGTGTTGTTGCTGCCGAGACAACAATGTGTGAAAAGTGAAGGTTCATTACTACCCAGGCTGAGTTTTTACTTGTGTGGGCAAATGGGTGAAAGGGATAATGGAGAGTTAGTGCAAATGCATTTTAAAGCTTGGATCTGCAGATATGATGCATGTTTGAAGAGCAAACCTTCCTCTGATTAACAGTATTGAACACACATAATAGTTCGAGTGCTGGTTCTACAATAAAGTCATGTCATCACCAATACAGGTAGGAGCATTTCTCTGGTGTAATCAGAATATTTACATGACTGTTCATAGTCAATTTATTCTCATAAAAACACAGATTACAGTGTAAAACTAGCTTTACCAGCAAAAGGAAGTTTTAGAATCAACAGGCTACTTTTAAAACTATATTTTAAGCTGCAGCCAATGTTCCTGCTCTAATGAACAGCAACAGAGACTAAATTCATGCAAGCTGGTTTGAGCAGGATCTATAAAATAGAAGCAAATGGTGATTAATGAAATGAAAAATACTTTATCCATTTTCAGGGAAATTCAAATTATAGTAGTTTTTTTGTAGCAATAATAATAAGAAGTAAAGAAAACAACAATCAAATGGTTTTGTTCTTGATGCTGATGGCTGCTGGAAGAAATTATCTTCTGTACCTCTCGGCCCTGCATCAAACCTCTCACTGAACACACTCTGTTGTTTGATCACTGTGTTATGGAGAGGGTGTGAACAATCCTCCATCATCTTCATCAGCTTGTGCAGCATTCACTTTTGGATGATGAGCTCCAGCGGCTCCTGAGTTACTCCGATTACAGAACCAGCTTTATTGATCAGTTTGTTGATTTTTTTCAAGTCTCTGGTTCTGATGCTGCTGCCCAGCAGATCGTTGCAAAGCTGATTGTACTTTTATCAACAGACTTGTAGAACGTGTGCAACATTTTGGTGCAGAAATGAAAAGATCTCAGCTTCCTTAAGAAGCAGAGTCTGCTCTGACCTTTCTTGTAGATGTTCTCAGTGTTGCTTTTCCATTCAAGTCTGTTGTCCAGTTGAACTCCCAGGTACTTGTATTCCTTCACCACCTCCACCTCCTCTCCCAGGATGGAAACAGTCCTGTGTGTGTTCTTGTTCCTCCTGAACTCAACAATCATCTCTTTTGTTTTGTTGGTATTCAAAAAGAAATTATTGGCACTATTCAACTAACTGAGCGACCAGTTCTCTGTACTTTGCATCTTGTCCATCACTGATACACCCAATAACTGCAGAGTCATCAGAGTATTTCTGCAGATGACATGATTCTGACTTGTACTGGAAGTCCGAAGCGTACAGCGTGAAGAGGAAGGGTGAAAGTACAGTTCCTTGTGGTGTTCCAGTGCTGCTGATCACCCTCTCAGACACACAATCTTTCAGTCTCACAAACTGTGGTCTGTTTGTGATGTAGTCATAGATCCAGGTGGTTGTGGAGGTATCCACCTGGAATTTATAGAGATTCTCACATAGCAGAGCAGGCTGAATCGTATTAAAGGCACTTGAGAAGTCAAAGAACATGACCCTCAAAGTGCTGCTTGACTGGTCCAGATGAGTGTGGGCTCTCTGAAGCAGGTAGATGATGCCGTCTTCAACCCCAAGCCAATTTCGGTATGCAAACTGTAATGGATCTTGAAAGGTGTTCACTTGCTTGTTGAGGTGAGCCAAAAAAAGTCTCTCCAGGACTCTCATGATGTCAGGGCAAAAGGTTAAAGGTTCCATATTATGCTATATTTACCAACTCACAGTCTATCCTATGCATATCTATGATAATATTATGCAACATGCACCATAGTATAGTTTTGCTATATCACTCTTTCGTGCTGTAAGATTTCTACCCGGAACTGTTAACACCTTGGTGTGTCTGTCCCCTCTGCTTTCTCTTCTGCTTTGTGTCTCCAGCATCTGAACAGTGGAGTCAGCCGTTTGCTCTGCTTAAGCTGCATACTTCTTTTAAAAGCGGTACAAAAACAAATGGATGGAAAAAGTACTTCAGGGATTGCTTTAAGGTATAATCAACACTAAAAGAAGGTTAAAAGCTCATAAAAGTCAATTTTACATAATTTGGCCCCTTTAAAATTTTTGATCTGTTCACAAAGGTTTATTTAGATGCCTTATCTAATTATTACAAATTCTGAAGCAAACTTCTTTACTTGAAAGTTCAAAGTTCTTTTTGGGAAAAGTCATTTGTAACTATAAGTAATCACTTTTTTTTTAAAGTAAGATGCTCAAAACTGTATATCGGTTTGATTCTGAGTGTGTAAAGTTTCTAACTCCACCATGTACTGATAAACAGCATCAGCATTTTCTTTTATTAAAAACTGTTGTGGTGACCATAGATGTTTAGACTCCAGTGTGTCACTAAGATCTTATGTTTATAGCTCAGAGAGCTGGGCTGATCTGTGGTAAGCTAGGAGGGCTACTGATAGAGTGAGATGGAGTCTGGTCCATCTCCACTCCATGTGTGCACCGGATGATGAGTTAGTGTCATAGAAATAGATGCTTTGCTGAATATTAACTTTTTTATTGTAGTAAATTTGCCAAAAAACAAGGATGCGCTTTTGGAATAATGCTGACTTGTTAATTAGCAGATCTTTGTTCAGCACTGCAATTAAACGGCTCTCCATGATGTCCTTCTTCTCTTTTTCCAGCTACATCTCATTCCTCTGCCATAAGAGTTGACCATTTATAGTCACACAAAACAAAATCACGTATATTAATATAAAACCACATTAAAATAACAGGTAGCACCATCGGCCCACACGACACAGAGGCAGTGGAGGTGACTCATATCACAGCTGCAGTGTCTTATTACCACAAATGTCCTAATCTGGGTTCAAGTATCAGATCAGGTTGATGACCAAGAAGTTCTCTGAATAATCTGCATCAGGGTCACAGAGTACACTTCAACTTCCAATCATTGCTTTATGTCAGGTGTGACAACTGTGCCGAATGAAAATCTGTAAGCAGGTCCAATTACCACGCAGACAGAGACACACAACCAAAATGTTTTCTCATAGTCAATAGTAATGTACACAAAGCATTTATTTCCCTTGTGTGAATAAAACAGCTGCAACTCACCAAAATGCCACAATCAGAGGGAAACAGGGGGATAAACTAGGACAGAGCAGCAAGTGCCAGTGAAGCAGATAAGGGCTGCACAGCATTAACATTATTTTATTTGTATGGTTTTCTTTGAAGACAACAATTAATGAAGATTTACTTTAATTGTTAAGAGGATCAGAATAGGCTTTATGAACACCTCAGTTCATCCAGTAATAAAAGACAGGAAACAAGGAGCTGTCTTAACTGCAGGAAGTAGTGGAGCTGTGAATAAAGCCAATTGGTGACATGTTCAGGATATCCCTACTGAATAGTGTGTTACATACATTAATGTAGATGCTTGATCATGTGTATTTAAACGCACCCAGGACACCAGCTAAAATCACTTAACTACAGGGCTTGACAAGGTTCTAATCAATCAATCTGTCAAATAGGAAGTAGACATATTTGTATTGCTGTAGGTGTTTAATTAAGGCTATATTATCTATCTACCTACATGAAATTACCTAGTAACTGATTATATATAATACAACAGGATGACCAACAGTCATCATCTGACCATGAGTAAAAACCAGCATCCAGATAATAACTGCTCATATTGTGTAAAATAAAGCCACCAGAGGATATTAAACCAAATTCTGTGGTTTGTCTTTGTCTTCCCACTTGGGCCTACTTGTCCTGCAGTAAATGTGTCCTTGAACATGTAGCTCAGTCTTTCTGAGCTGTTGTTGTCCAAGTCCTCGCTGGCAGTGAACTACCACAGCAGCAGAGTACCATAAATATTCATTAGTGACCTTTTAACCTTGCAACCCACTAAAAAAGTTTAAACATACACTGATTTACACTGGCATAACTGACAAGCTATTTCACAGGGCTGTTCATTTAGACTACATTTAAACAGTACATGTAGGACAAGATGCTACTAACTGTGGGTGTATATTGTTCCAAGTTAAACAGTAAATTAAATGTAAAAGAATCCTCCAAATGCTTCTTTTTTCCAGTCAAACACCCCTTGTAATGAAGAGTAATTTTGTTTCATATCTTGTCTCTGACTCCTACATGTCTCTGGAAAAAGATAAAAATGTAATCAACACACCCTCATGTCCTCATCAATAACATGCAAGCTGAATCATCATCAGAAATATAAAGTCTGTCAATATAAATGTGTCTCATGTCCACGCAACATAAACAGTACAACACTGCGTATAGAACCTTGTGTATTTTACAATTTTTATGTTTTTAGAGAAGTCAGAACAGAGTTTTAGAAGAACAATGTGAAGTGAGCAGTGTTGCTCTCAGCAGTCTGCAAAGCTTTAGAGCGAATTCAGCATGTTGTAAAGTGTGTCTCCATGTGTTGTTGTGTAAACAATAATTCAGCTTTTCAGCATCGCTGGTGCTTTTGGAGATAAAGGCAGTGTCTAACAACTTCCCTGCAGAATACAGTCTATATGAGTATTCCAAGAGTTTTATAAATTAATAGAGATTCAATCAATAAAAAAATTCATTGCAACTTGCTAGGATAAGTTTCTCTCAAATTTTACAACCTTAAAAAAAACATGTGAAGCACCAACTAGAATCAGTAAAATAGTGTACTAGAGGAAAATATTTCAAAGAACCTGAGAAAGAAAATTATGCATTTTATGACCCAACATGTGTTCTGAATGAACAAACATATCTAAATGGCCCGACAGAGGAAGCCATTACCGTTTTCCAAACAGCCTTTTCTACATCCTGGTAAAATTAACTGAAGTTATAAAACCAGATTCTGTCCATTGCACTACGACACAGTTATATTTTCAGTGCAACACTTCAGTAACTCACCATTTTGCGCTTCTTCTTCAGGTGTTTCTTCTTCTTCTTGCCTTGTGTGTGTGCCAAGCGGGGGTTGTTCTCCTGGTCTGATGACTGGTGGTGGTAATTGTTCTTACAGGGATCCAGGCTCAGACCATTGGGGACTTTGGCAGGTTTTTTCTTGTGCAGGGGCCCAGCCTGGTGGTCTCTGCTTTCCTGGGGCTTCAATGTCATGTTTTTCTGCAGAGGACACAGCAAACGCTTTGATTAGACACTTGCATAAAAGTAATACATTTTAAAAAGTTTCTTAACCCTATAGGTACCAATTTGAGAAATTAAAATCAACAGAAATATCATTTTAGATATCCTACCAGTATTTTTTTATATTATTTGCGTTGTCCAGCACTAAAGCAGGCAGAATGATGGTCTGGCTGCTAGGTTGTGCTGAGCAAATTTGTTTTGTCAAGAAAATCCTTATTTTTGAAAGCATAGTTTCTACTCAACTATGTGCCCATCTGACCAGAAACAATCTGTTTGAGGAATTTCAGTCAGGATTTAGAGCTAATCACAGTACAGAGACAGCACTGGTGAAAGTTACTAATGATGTTCTTATGGCCTCAGATATAGGACTGTCAGCGCTTATCTTGCTACATCTCAGTGCTGCATTCGACACCATAGATCCCAACATTCTGCTACAGAGGCTGGAACATGTTATTGGTATTAAAGGGACTGCACTAAGCTGGTTTAAGTTATATTTATCTGCTAGATTTCAGTTAGTTAGTTAGTTAGTAGCTGCAGTGTATATAAATCTGTCTTCTCTGTCCTCTCCTCCCTCGGCCAGTTGAGGCAGATGGCCACCCGCTTTAAGCCAGGTTCTGCTGAAGGTTTTGCCTTTTTGACTTTTCCTTCCCACTGTCACCTCATGCATGCTCAAATTGATCTCTGTTAAGCATCTTGAGATGTCATTGTTGTGAAATGGCACCATACAAAAAATGGTGAATTGAATTGAATTCTGTTTATTTTGCATAAATCTTTGTTCTACAGAATTTTCATATATTGGTGGATCTGACTTGAGAGGATAGAAAAAAGATAAAAGACAACAGAAAGGAAATGAAACCAAACAGAAAACAAAGAAGAGACAGAAATACACTACAAACGGAATAATGCAATCCAACCACAGGTTCTAGACCATTTACTACACCTTTACAGAAACATAAAGTATATCTCATGCCCCCCCCCCCACACACACACACACTAACTCCACACCATAAGTTCCACTGACCTGTGTATTTTTGATGTTTCCATGCTGCAACACATTTGAGCCCATTTTAAAGGGCTTCTCCAGAACTTAGGATGTTTTAAAATAATTTTATTTGAGTCAGATGTGTTGCAGCAGGGAAATATCTAAAACTTGCAGGACCAGTGAATCTTAAGGTCTGAACATGATGAGAGGAAAAAAGAAAAAGCTGTCTATCATTCCGGACACACGTTTCTTTACCCAACAGAAATGTGGATAGTTCAACAACTTGACTTAAACCCAGTTAAATCCAAAAACCGTGATTCTTGACCCTTGTGCAGTCAGGACACCTACAGTAGGTACAATCTGGCTGCCAGCCATCACAGACATTGAATTGGTTCATCAAGACAAAGAAACTCCGGACGGTGGCCACACTCTACAACACACACTGTTTCTGGGTAGCACACATAGTAAGGCAACAGCAAAAAGAAAACAATTCTGTTGCATGAGCTGAGTCAGTGATCCATGGAGCTGCTGCTGAACCGAGGATGTAAAATCTATGAGATGTAAAGGCGCAGTCCATGAACCTCAACACAGACACAGCAGTCACATAGCAAGGGAAGAAAGGAGTCCATTGTCACTATAGCTAGCTCAATGAACTGAAAGCTGATGGCAAATTAATCTCTTTGTTGTGAGAAGAGGCATGTCAGTAAGTAAAGATAAAAGCTCTTATACATTTCAGGCTGCATGGTGGTGTGGTGTTTACTGGTTTGGTGCCTTGGCTGTAGAGAAGTTCAAATGGGAGCCTTTCTGTGTGGAGTCTGCATGTTTTCTCAAATATGCTTCAGTTTACGTCAAGTACCTAGACTTCCTCCTACTGCCCAAAGGTATGCAGTCAGGTTAATCAGTCACTTATCTCTGCCAAGGAGCTGAATGTGAGTAAGATAGTTGTTAGTCTCTTTCTGTTGGCCGTGTGATGGACTGTTGACCTGTCCAGAGTCTCGCTAGTTAATTGCTCCAGGCTCCAACTTCTCAGTGAGTCTATCCCAGTTACAAGGCCTATGCCGTCGGAAGAGACAGCTAAGGGTATATCCCCGAACGCCCCCAATACTCCTATTCCCCAATCCTCAAATAGACACAATAATATAAAGACGCACATGTTCAGTAACAAAGCTCAACCTCGTGTTTAAACTTTGAACCAGCCTGGTATGACATCAGGACAGGATGCATCCTGAGGTCATGACATTTTATTTGCACTTGAATGAGACAAATATTTCCAGAGATATAGCCAAACATTAATTTTTGTTCATAAAGCGCCACCTGGTGGGGAAATTGTCCTCTTGGGGACTTAAACAAGTTTAATGAGTATCAAAATCAAATTGTAAAAAGTTCCAGAGATATAGGAAAAAATCTGATTTTACAAGCATAAAGCGCCATTTACTAAGGAAACCAGAAGTCCCAAAATGGTGAAATTCTAGCCAGGTCACTCCCTTGGGAACCTAAACAGGAATACTGAGTATCAAAACACAACAGGGAAAATTGTCTGAGTCATCGCGCTCACACGAAGGATATCCAACAGTGGCTGCGGTAATGATGAAACCATTATATCCCAGACACTCCATGTTCGGGGATATAATGAATGAGTAGAAAACTTAGGGCTTATAGTTTATCTGATGAAATAGGGTGTGAAATCTGAAATTTTAACTAAATTATAGTCTACTGTATTCCAAACAACCCGTATAAGAGTGATGCAGTAAAACTACACATATCTGGTACTTTATAACTGGACTACTCAGAGTAGTTTCATCCAACTATTTTCTCTGAAAAAAGCCTCTAGCTAGTCTAAAGTGCTGCAGCGAAGGTTCCGATGACAATTAGGAAAGATAATTTTCCCCCAATTTAGGCTCCTGTCTAAATTCAGAATAGAATTGAATATTTTTCTACTCACATATTAAGCTCTTTCTGACCAAGCTCAGACGTACCCTAAAGGTCTTTTAGCTTCATGTTTCTCTGACTTAGCACTAACTTCTCAGGCTGCCGGTTTACTTGTGGTTACCAAAGTTTCTAAAAGCAGAATAGGGGTGTGTATTTTGTAGAACCAGACCCTTGTTGCATTTAGAGAAGACATCCTCTGTACTTTTTAGATAAGATTTAAAAATGTGATTTTTTTTATTTATTTATTTAGTTCACATTTAGAGCAGCAGGCCTAAATATGCAACCTTACTTTTGCCTTTTGGTTTTCTTGGCAGATATATAGAGTCTAGAATAATGATGCATCTCAATCCCACCCTGAACCGCTTCAGGAAGATAGCTTCCTTTCCTGAGTCTAGTTCTGTTAGAGGTTGTGCTTCCTGTCAAAAAGCAATTCTTTCCCCCACTTTCACCTCCTGTTCATTGCTTATCTGGTTAAGGAATTTCAAAAATAACTTTTGATTTCTTCAGGTATGTATCTTCTTATAACTTGGCTTCAATGAACACTAAATAAATTGGACTAACAGGAATTATAATGAAATTATTTCAGTTGGATCAAAACTGGGAAAGTATTTTGATATGAGCTTTGGGAATTAATGGGATATTAATAAACTTCTCTAATGGTGGCAAGAAGATATATCTGTTTAAACTTCTGTAGCATTTCTGGATATTTCATTTGCCTGTTTCACTTAACCTTGACTCAAAGACCCACTTCATTCACACTGAAGTCCCCAGTTTATACACAAAAACAAGCAAATAAACTTTTATAAATACTTAATGATCTTAAATATCACTATCACACTGATACACAGTGAAATTAATGGTTGCCGTACAGTAAATATAACACAGTAAAAAAGCATTGCATAACCATTCCAACCTTAAAATGCTGCATTCTAGAATCATTCGATGGCACAGTAACACAAATTATAAGCATTTTCTTAAACTGTTGCTGCCCAGAAGCAGCTCAAAGCTGAGACACTGAACTATACAACTTTTTCTTCCAGGACACCATATGATTATATAAAGTAGATATAAACACACAAGCAGTTTGCAACACCCACCAAAGCTCATGTATTCATTATTGGAAAAAAAGAGGAAGACTGGACAAAGTAGCTAGGACCCAAGATGGATGCTGAATTAACAGTCAATAGAGGGCGTGTCATTGAGAAAATTGCAAAAGTTCTGTAGCGTGATGTAGCACCTCAAAGCATTTGTAGCGTGCCTGGAGAGAATTACTGTCCCATTGTTCCAGACATGCTCTGCCGTCACACAGATCTTGTTGGGTGTGCTACTAGCACCGGCTCGATTCGCTTCGAGGAAAACAAGGACATGCACCAACTAATCTTATTTGCCTTTTCAGTCCACAATAATCCTGGACCAGTAATGCAACATGACATGCATTGACAGTGTGGAGGATATGTGACAAAGTTATGATGTGGCTGAGAAAGCTTCCATTGTTTCAGTCTTCTGCATGCTTTCAAGCTTCCAAACCAACTGATTGCTGGAATAAATGATGAAACATATGCCTTGCCCGCTCACTAAACAATGGCAAGACAAATTTCTTACTTCAGAGCATGACAGTGACATTAAAAGGGAAACTAATTGCTGAATGGCTGGTTCATACTTCAGCAGATTTATTATAGTGATTGCCAGTGTACAGATAAATTATGATGTGCCTTTCAATGCAAACAGTCACAACAGCATACATTTTAAATTACTTTAATTACAAACAGATACAAATAAAATGTCAATTTATAGCCATAGTTCAGGTGGAGGTGTGACATTCAACTGACTGATAAAAAAAAAAAAATATATATATATATATATAGAGTCGTGGACAAAATTGTT
>JBAMHX010000017.1:1824432-1849396 GCA_037177515.1 Pseudomugil tenellus
TATATATATAAATATAAATCTCTAGAACAGAAATTCTTTGTTTAAAAAAAATGAATATTTTTATTTAGCCATATATCATTTATCTGCAATGGTATAGTGACCTGCCTCTCGCCTTCTAATTGCTGGGATAAGTTCCAGCCTCCCTGCAACTCTGAACAGGATTAAGTGATTAAAAAAAAAAGAAGAATGAATCATATTTGTTTCATCTATTCATATTTATGACTATGGAGAGTTCCATGACTGCTTGAGTTGAATCTACTGGAGGGTTAACACAAAAAAAGAAAACAGGTTGTAAATCACAAGTCGGTGATTACATCACATGTTGAGACGTCACGATTACCTCGCTTCATATCAAATCACAAAGCACAACACGCCGTTTGACCTTTGTGGGACTGAACTCAACCTGACATTTACATGGTAAACTGGAAGTAATCTGCTACAAAGTGCCACACTGTAACATTTCCACATGAAGTAAAACAATACTTTCCATTTGTTTCCATTAAAAGGAGATTTAGTGGAAACCAGGCTCCCATTTAGCCTCAAACTAAATATCTTTTAACTTTGGAAGAAAACCCAGTAAGGTGCGGTCTGAATGTGTTGTCGGTGCAAATAAAAGTCCCCCTTTAAAATAATTACTGTATGAACATACTATTGACTATTAAATCAATTTGTTTAACACAACTTGTATAAAATGGTACTCAGTAATCAATAAAATACTAATAAGCTTCTAGCAGAGCTGATATTATATTTAAGTACAATTATGCTAAACAGAGTTGAGCCAGTATAAAGTTCACACACTGATATAATTCAAATGTTAAATGGAGGTTATTGATCCATGTGCCAATCTGTATATGGATCATAACTCCATACTCTTAAAGTTATTATTTGTAAATGTTATATTATAAATCTAAGCTTACAGCTCATAGCCTTTTTTTAAACCTTTTAGAACCACGGGCATCACCAGACATACAGTACTTAAAAGCTACAGACTGCTACAGACTAAGAGGTCTACAAGCTGAGCATGTCCTTCGTTATAGAGGAACTATTAACTTCACAAACCGATTTGAGAGGTGAATTGTCTCATTCTTTAGGGAGTCCTTGACCTGATTATCACATTTTCAGTAGGTGAGAAACAGCATTAAACCAGCTCTAAGTGCTGAGTGAAACCAATCACTGGATAATTCACTGCTGCTGCTTCCTGTGACGTCAACAAGGACTGTGATTACAGCAGCTGATATGTCAATATAATGGTCTAAAGCTAACTACGCAGGAAATGTGCATGTGGTTGTCATGGCTCTGTACCACATAACAACCAGACCTATGTTTGCACAAGCACTCTCAAGACTTTCAGAAGACTGATACAAGATGCGAGTGGTCTGTAGATTTGACACAACATCTGTAAATTCATTTTGAAAAGAAAAACATCAAATGTTTCTCTAAACCGGGTTCTCAAACTCTGGTCCTTGATTCGTTATCCTGCAGGTGTTTGTTCTGTATCTGCTCCAGCACACATGATTCAAATTAAATGATCGATTTGACCTGCGCTCTGAATTATTGGAATGGATTAAGACTTGTTTTTCCCTATAAAGCCCATCATCCTCGGTTGATCAAAGCACTGCACAATAACAATCACACATTTAAGATGACCAGAAATGGGAGCAACGACATAAATAAGAAACTATGTAAAAACGAGAAGTTCAAATTTGCCTCAAAGGAAATTTTTCATTTATGTTGTAAAATACATCTGCAGGAATGAGATTTAAAATGCTGTTCATACACATTATCAGGTTTGTTTGATTTTTCCTCTTGTTTTTGCTAATGCAGCATAAAAAATACCAACCATGTTAGGAATATCAAACCACCAGATACCTGTTGGGGTATCTAAAAACTAGTTTAAAAGGTAATTACTTCTTTCAAAACAAAAACAAAAAAAAACAGTAGCTTAGCAGCTGTTAAGCTTCTCCAGTTGGATGAATTGAAACTAAATCACATAATCAGAATATTCCTGAATAAATACAAATTTAAATATTAACCGAGTGAAAATCAACAGAACACTTACATGGATTTTATGGATTGCGTGAAAGCTTTGAGGAAATGTTTCAGGCAAAACGTAAATGAGGCGAAGTTATTCCGATGTGAGAATGAGTTAAGAGATACGAAACGAATTTGCTTCTGTAATGCTGCGTGTGTGAGGAGCAGAAATTAAGTTCTCAGCCTGACTTGGTTTAATTAGCTATTTTAGATTAAATAGTACACCATGAGAAGTGTATATAACTACCTGTATATGTACATAAAATCTTGTGTTGAATGCAAAGTCAACACATGCAGAGAGAATGTCTACACGGGGTATTACACCTATCATGAACTTTATTTTATCAATTTGTTTTATTGTCACTGCTCTGGATGGCTTTTTCAGAGAAAAATTGTCCACTGCAGGATAAATAAAAAGCATGTATCCAGCTTATAACAGCCTGTCTGTGTAATCTCTGCAAAGAAAACACTAATGGGAAAAGTTATGACTGATGTTACTCTTGAATTACAGCAATTTTCACAGACACCTCATAAGCTCTCCCCTGCAAACAAAAGAAAAAAAATACATTTGGTTGCTTTAAACCAGTGTAATTGTTTACTTCAACATGACAGCACTCTCACAATAGCACGAGCTGACAAAACACTGCTTCTTCAGACATTTGTCTCACACGCACACAAAGACACATAACCAATTTTCTGGGTCTAATCTTGTCATGGTAGATTTTTCTTCCTTAGAAGAGTCAGTAAAAAGACAAAGAGATATCCTCTGTATGGAGATCAGATTCTTGGCTCTGTCTGCCCATCTCAGTTTCTTTCAGAATGAGGGCTGCAGTGATGGGACTTACTGAGGGAGACACAACTGACTTGCCCAAATAAAACAAAGCAACATGTCAAAGATGCTGATCAAAAATGTGTAATAATGGGGCTCGAAAACAAGACATGCCCAGAGTAACAATGAAGACTGAAGCTTTAAATGAACTCTAAACAATGTCTGATCTCTGCAAACAGCTGCTTTTAAGCACCCCTTGTGCAGACAACGGGATATCTCAATATGCAACAAAGTCAACAACACAACGCCTTTGTGCATCTTTCTGGTGTGACATATGCATGTGTGCAGAAATGTTTCTCAGTGTGCATAGGAACAAGCCTTCTGCAGTGATGCCTGCAGAACACAGGGCTTAATGAAAAACAAACATCCAGTATGAGCCATGAGAAGCCACAATATTTACCCTGATTAAATAAACATGAGCAGCAGATCCAGCCTGTCAGCCTGGCTTTTTTCATGTTAATCACAGAGTAAGCAGAACAGGCACAGTGGCCTTTTAATGGGAGCAGAACGCTGTAAACCAGCATGTCTGTATCTTTGTGTTACTAAACCAGAACATGGATGTTTCTCTTCCCTTTTCTTTGATGAAAACCTAGAAATTGTAGACTTCGGCTGGCAGGTCAAGTGTTTAGATGAATGGAACAATTTCAGCAAAAAGCAGAACGAGATGCACACTGGCTATGTGGCAACAATGTGAATAGAAATGCACATTGTGAAGCAGGACATAATGCAGACTGTACTGATCAAAAAGCAAAGAATGTAATGCGCCAATAAAAATCCCTGAATGAGTGTTGTTGTCAGGCCCATTTCACTCTTTGAAGCTCCCTTTGATGGCTAGAATAATTACACCTAATTGCTGATAGATGTTACAACAAATGAGCAGATTGTTTGAACAGGTAGAGGGCTTGCAGATGGCAACTAGTTCAGAGCTTTTATTAATGAGGAAAATTTTCTTTTGACAAAACACACCAATTTGTTTAAGTGTCAACAATGAATAACTCCCTCATGATAATAAAGAGCAACGGTTTGAAACAAACAGCATCCATAAAAAGAAAAAAAACACTAAAAATTACAATTCAACACAAATATTTCAGTAATTTTCAGATTGAGTGTCAGGCATATGGACGGATGTGTAAAGTGATCACATTTTTACCGTTTTTGTATTTAACCAATTTGGTTACCAATTAATTTTGTAGTTCAGTTTCCGTTCTCCATTCAAATTCAGTCTCAAATTTAACCTTTTGTACCACACATCTGGGACCTGTGGCTGCCAAATCCAGTGAAACACGGTAGGAGTAACCTCAGTCTTTTGCAATGGCTACCGGCAGGGCGAAACAAGGTCAAAGGGAACTTATTGGACTATTTGGATGTCCTTGTCTAATATGTGTGTGTATAGGGTGTTCAGAATTATTAGCATTTAAGCATATCAGATGATGTGCATCTGAGATGTGTAATGAGAAGGGGTGTGGTCTAAGGCTTGATCATCGAACAATCAAGTGTTTTATTCAAAATAGTCAACTGGGTTGAAAGCATGTTGAAAAAACAAGGTGTAAAATAACTGCCCATGAACTGAGGAAAATCACTCACAAAGCTGCCAAGATGCCATTTGCCTCCAGTTTTGCAATATTTCAGAGCTGCAACATCACTGGAGTGACAAGAAGCACAAGGTGTGTAATACTCAGGGACATGGCCGAGGTAAGGAAGGCTGAAAAACAATCACTGCTGAACAAGACACACAAAATAAAACATCAAGACTGGACCAAGAAATATCATAAAATGGATTTTTCTAAGGTTTTGTGGACGATGAAATGAGAGGGAGTATTGATGGGCCGGATGGATGGCTGGTCCCGTGGGTGGACCAGTAAAGGGCTGAGAGCTCCACTCCCATTCAGATCCCAGCAAGGTGGAGGCAGTATACTGGTATGGGCTGTTATTAGGGGTGTCACGATTCTTCAAATCCTCAATTCGTTTTGCAATTTTTAAAAACTACCAGTCTTACTGCCAGTTTCTGGAAGACACATTCTTCAAGCAGTGGTACGGGAAGAAGTCAGCATCGTAAAAAAAAAAAAAAAACAAAAAAAAAAACATGATTTTAATGCAGGACGATGCTCCATCACACATCCAACTACTCCACTGCATGGCCAGGAAAGGTCTAAAAGAAGAAAAAAAAAAATGACATGGCTGCTTGTTCACCTGATCTTATCCCTCATCAATTGTGAGATCTACGGGGAGGGAAACCAGTACACCACTCTGAACAGTGTCTGGGAGGCTGTGGTTGCTGTTGCACACAATGTTGATCGTGAACAGATCGAGACACTGACAGAATCTATGGATGGCAGGTTTTTGAGTGTCATTGCAAAGAAAGGTGGTTATACTGGTCACAGATTTGCTTTTTGTTTTTTTTTTATGCCAAAAGTGTATTTTTGTACAGTTTGAGTTGTTATATTGGTTTCCCTGGTGAAATTAAACAAGTGAAATGGTCTATATTTGGTTTTTTGTTAAATTGCCTAATAATTATGCACAGTAATAGTCCTGCACACACAAAGACACTAAAAAAGCCCCACTCCAACTTCCAAACATATTCAGCTTTGATATTTATGAGTCTTTTGTGTTTATTCAGAACATAGCTGTTTGTTCACTAATAAAATGAATCCTCAAAAATACAACTTCCCTAATAAGTCTGCATACCCTGTACATATCCATCCTACCATGGATAGATATCAGCATTTTAGAGTAAATGTATTCATTTGATGATACTTAAATATTACTGTTGGAGTAAACAAATACGTATTTTAAGTTTCTCTTTGTGCCAAGTTTTGACATCAATTAAAAGACTCATTCAGCTTGAATATTGTATTATTTTATTATGTCTCTTTCAGTTTGTTCCATTTCTGTCTTATTTCATGAATTCCTTTCAATTTCTCAGTTTCTAATGTATTTTTAAAATATTTCTTTTGCACTTTTCTTTTATATTTCATGTAAAACTGAGCATGAAATGTTCTTTACAAATGGATGTGTGTTGCTTTGGCCACATTGTTAGAGAAATTAAAACAGTTCAAGTTCAGTATTTGTACTGAACACAGAATTGGTTCATGTTAACTACAGAGATTTCAAATAAAACAAGGTAGCAATTTTGAGAAAAGAATGTTTTACAAAGACTAATATAGCACTCAGGTTTTGAGAGATTTAATTAACTAAAAAGGCAGAGGTCGAACAAACGATTAAAGATGTCATCAAAACAAATGAGAACGTTGAATGTTGAGAATCTCAAACAGAAGCTGAACTCAGGAATAATCACTTAAGTTAAGATTTAATTAGTACCACAAAGCTAACATACTGATATAGGGCCTGGTGACTTTACAAAGTTTAAACAACATTCATGCTAATTATAAAAGTGATCTCTTTCTATGGTGTCAAGTAGAATTATTCAATTCACAGACTGCTTCAGCATTTTTCTTTGCAATATTTTTTTTCAACATTGTGGTTAAAATTCGTTTAACTTTTTCCATGCCATCACTCCTAATGCTCGTAACGATGTAGTAGGGCTTAATTCAAGCTGTGTATTGGTGGAATCTAGAAATATTATATGTTAAGAGCAGGAGATTCCCATTTTCCCTTTCTTGGACAAACTTCCAGATTCAGAGTTCATTAGTTACCACGAAGGTGGGTCTAAGGACAGGAAAGTCCTGGGTCTGTTTAGTTTAGTATAGTCACCAATTGTGTGTATTGTGAGTCATGTCTATTGTTTTGTTATTACCTGCATGTGAAGCCCTCTGGAGATAACTTGTTGTGATACTGGGCTATATAAATAAAATTGAATTGAATTGAATAGTTCTAATACATTTCCCAGATATTATCCAATGACCTTTGGAACACCTCAGTAACAATACTTCCTTCATAAAGAGTGGGGAAAAAGCCATACTTCGATCTAAAATGTTTAACAAACGTTTGTTGCCCTCTGTCCAGTTAACCAAGAACAACCACTACAGAAGGAAAAGGTCATTTCTTGGAATTTGGAAGGAGGAGAAGCATAAATGCTTCTTTCAACTCGAGCAGCATTTTTGCAGGAGCAGCTATAAGTTGCTCTTATTTCCCTCCAACAATAAAAAAAAATCCGCTTGCAGGGAGTGAATAGCTGCTGAAAGCAAGCTGGTCTGTCAATCCTTCGTCATTTACCTGAGAACCCACAGTAAACTGGAATGTTGCCTCAGATTAACTCAGAGGCGCAGCACAGAATCAGGATGATGGAACATGTCAGATGAAGGCTTCTTAAAGGACCTGGAAATGCGCCAATTGTTGTATACTTTCAGACAATTAGTGTCTAAAATTTAAGTGATACATACGTCTTTAAGCCTTGAGGTCATTTAAGAGTTCTCCTGTTGCTATATCCCATTTCCACCAATAGATCTCAGTCAGTACAGGATGGTTCAGTGCAGCTTAATTTAGTACATTCAATTCAACTTTATTTGTACAGCGCCATTCCACGACATAGTCGTCTCAAGGCGCTCCACAGAAACCGCCCAATTCATAAAAATAGCCTTATATAAGGGAACCAGCAAGATTGCATCCATATACATGCCCATTTATTGTTTCTTTGGTCAATCGTATTGTTACCTTCTAAGGGGTGTATTAGTCAGATGGAAAGAGATGTGACCAAGGCATTAATATCATGTCATAGTGGTGTGACGCCTTCCTTCAGTTCTTTCTTCTCACCATGTGGTTTTAAACGTCAATGTTTTGACTGGTAAGGCTGAGTTCCTGACAGAAGGATCCCAAAGAAGTAGGATATATTGGATCAGATATTTTCACACTGGTTGGGGAAAAAATGCTCTGACCCATCCAACACCAAACTGGTTGGTAAAAATGGTGCTTAAGATGCCATTAGGATAAATAAACAATTTAGTTGTTTCCAAAAGGAAACTGCATCATGTATAATTCACATCTCAGTTAACATTAAGTTAAAGCAATGAAGCAAACTGTGGTTGTGTGATTGTGCAACATTATTTCCCACGTTTAAAACGTCTGAGCAGAAGCTGCTGTTCACCAGTGTTGATACATGGATGGTAGACTTGCTTCCGTGTGAAAGCCCTCCATGTCCGCTACAGACATGGAAATACAGGCTCATATAATCATTACAATTTGTTTAACTGCTTTTTTCTGCTGCAAAGAAAACAACATAAACACAAAGGAGGATGAGCCTCGTACCTCAGAGAAATTAGGATTTAATCATTTTAACATCTGAAACATTTGATCAAATCTGTATTTTTTTTTAAATCAGAAACTTTTAATTTTAGATAGAAAAAAAATTGTCCACTTCAATGACACCAAACAAAGTACATTTTCTATTAAACAGCACATCTGAAGATTTAAGAACAAGAGCAAACAGATTAAACATGATATTCAGTTTAATTGAGCTGCAATAATTTATCTGAATGAAGAGGAAGATGAATTTAAACTATGAGTACAGATAAGGGTTGTCAAGAGCTCAGCGTTGTGCTTCTGGCTGATATATATCACATAGTAACAACAATATTTCTAAACACTGCATCTACACATAGATGATTCCCTTTACAAGATGCATCCCACTTTTCCCACAAAGGTTGGGATAAAAGCCAACACGATGGCGAAAATGGACATCTGCCCACAAATACATAGGCAAATAGAAGCAAGAAGATAGTGTTTTAATCATAATGTAAACGTCTGACATTGTATCAGTGCTGTTTTACCAGCATCCCACATGACGAAGAGAGACCAGACTAGCAGCTGATACAAGGAACAGATGTGGAGTCACAGCTGCTGAAATGTAGAAAGTCTTTTCATAAATACTGAATACTATTAATAAAAAATATACTATTACTAATACTATTTTTTACCTGAACCACATTAATGAGAGTAATTATTTAAGGTTGACCAACCATCTTATGTTTGTCCCGCTTAACAGTTTGCAAGATATGCAAAGAAGAAAACACATCCTCCAAATTAATCTTATGAACAGATCAAATAAAAAAAACAGACTGATGTTTCAAATTTTTTACTTGGGACTATAATATTTGGTTAAAAAAACAAAACAAAAGGAAACTATATGTCAATGGTGTGAGCAGGTTTAACCTCCGAGTGCAGACCTGTCACAGTCCTATGCGAGTAAAAAAACTGCAATGAATTATTTAATCGTTTTTGTGCTGTTATTTGGAACAGCAGATAGTTGAAACAGCAGAACATTTTTATTGGAAAAAAGGTTTCTGTATTTATTTATTTAACCTTTACTAGCGCAGGTGATGTGGTTCAGACGGGGTCTCGCTCTTCAGAGAGAAATATTTCAGTCCAACGATTACAAACATCATCAGTGCAGTACATGCAACATTTCAGAGGAGGCATCCAGTGAAAGCCAAAAAAATACATAAAGCAGGAAGATGTATTTACAGATGTATTTTCATAGTTCTTTAAATAGCTTTAAAATCCCTCAGTGGGATCAAGCTGGACAGCTGTTACTGGGACCAAGCTGAGGGACCCAGGAAATGCCTTTCTGCAGAGAACATAGTACTGAGATGCAATGATCCTCCTGTTAACTTCATATAGAGATAAATAAGTTGACAGCAAAATCAAAAGATACATTTCAGTAATAAGATAAATGAAAGCCAAAGTGGATGTAGGACGGTGATGACCAGGTGACCACTGAGCATACAGATAGGGTTAGAGGTTCAAAAGCTGATTTATTAAACAGACACACAAATGTGCCAAACACCAAAATGCAAATATTCATTCATGTTTAATCCAGCTAGTTTGATACAGCTGAAGAGTTTTAACAAACATTTTAAAAGATTTGCTGAATCGAAGAGTCAGATAATTAATTGTGTCACTATGAGAATAAAAAGAGGGCATGACTTTGTTTGTAGCTCAACTTAAGAGGCTTAATGTCCACTTTTAATAACAACCTCTTTGATTTATAAGTACTTAAAATGTTTGTACAACAGTACTAGAGTTTATTGGCAGCTGATGTTTTCCACACACCCCCCTTGAGAGCAGCTGAGGCATTTGAAATACAGCAGAGAATAATGTATGCAGGCGATCATTACTTGGTTCTGGACAGCTCCAGAGCAGGAGTTGCAACACAACCGGCTCAGTCACAGCACCATGCCGCTTTGCTTTCACTCTGATGGACTGCATTCTCCGGCTCCACACATAAATCTCCACTGGAAAAGAATCTACAAGCTTTTGATTTATGCTCCTACATATCTGCTTTATTTCCACATGTATGATCATAATGTGCAACAATTCTTTATCTTTATTACAGTAGCATTAAATCACGTTTCATATGCATCTGATGAAAAAGAAAAAGGATTGATCTTGAGAATTGGAATTGAATTTATTCTTGAAACATTTCATTCTGGGGTATTAAGTGTGTGATTTAAAACTCTGCAAAACATTCTCATGCGTTGCGAGTAGGTTTCCCAACAGAAGCAGGTATTTAATCTGATAATTGCATTTAATCGAATCACAAAAAAATGATTAATTAAAAGTAGTAATCGATTTGCGTGAGAAGAATAGAAATATGAATACTGTTCCGTTTAGCGCATCACTTCTGGTGTGTATAAGCTACTATCAGTATCATTACCTGCTGGTAAATGTTTGTTTGATGACAACAGGAAGTCAGAGAATAAACAGAGCAAGCAGGAAAAGCTACAGAGCCAAGGAAAGAAAGAAGCAGCCAGTGAAGATGTGAACAAGTCCCAAGTATGGGAGGATTTCAAAATTAAACCAAAATGAAAACAAGGTTTAAAACAAAGCAGATTTTTTTCTCTTTTAGATGTCTACTAGCAGGCACAACCTCTAGTAGACGCATGAAGGAATCATGTCATCCTCCACCAATAGAAATGGATCACCACTTTATCAATTACTCCTATTTATTCTGTAAAACATATTTAACTTGGTTTATGGTAAGTTTGTGAAAAGAGTGACTTACACGAGTGAATGTTCATGTGGTTGCAATGCTAACTCAATCCAACATCTTGGTATGCAGCACATTCACTTTTCTTTCTACTCCTACTTTCCCTGAATGACCTCTGATAAATGTTACTTCCCGAGGTAACAGACAGAAGAAAAGAAATGGCTTTACCCGCAGTCTGACGGTTTTCATGTGAGGCATGCCATTTTGGTTCTTATCATGAAACTACAATGTAAATTCTAATTTTAGCATTTATGCCCGTTTGTCTCATTTGCCTGTGGTGTTAGCCCCATGATGGGCGGGTGACCGGGATGTGCCCAGCCTCTCCAACTTCGGGGGCAGGTTTAGCTCCCAGTGATTGATAGTTAAACAGAATAGTTTAATGGAATTCTTTTAAGCATGCTATGGTCCGATTAAACTGCACTAATGGTTTAATCAGACACATGAGAATCCTGTGTTTACACAACCTGGGTGTAATGGCATCTGAAATAAAACTATGCTACTTTTTTTATCTATACAAGTACAAATATTGTGTTAACTTCCAAAACGTGAAGCCTACCATGCAGGCAAATCCAAATTCAAACATGTTTTATATCCATCACAACACTTAGTCAACATAAACCCTCTCGGTTTCCAAACACATCTACCAAAAGAAAAACGCCTGAAGCATTGCAATGGCTAGCAGAGGTGAACATTAGCTAACAGTCTGTGTAATTATGTTATCTCAGTCAGTAATGTTGCTCCAGTCCCTTGAGGACTATGCTCAGACTGACTTTTTTCCGCCTATTGTCACAATCCAACTGAATATAATGATCAAAGTACAAGATGCAAGTGGAATAGCATAATATGGGCCTAAATACAAGACACAAATAAACCACATTCAAGTACTTTCCACATAATTTTGTTTTTATTGAAACTAACTCAAAACTCTATGCTGCTTGAATGAGAAATAAGACTGAAAAACTTGAAAAACCTTGACTGATGTGACTTGTTAAATGTGAAAAAAAATAGATGTAAACAGGTAAAAAATAAGCTTCTTCTCAATTATACTGGTGATGAAACATCAGAAATAAGTCACATATCTTTACGCTACTACAGTGGTTCAGTCAAATTAATTATTTATGACAGTTTTTGAAGGTTCAGGAATGTGTATTATGCTTTTATCTGCCTAAACGCAGCCCAGAAAAAGAGGCAGTAATATAACAAAAAAGACATGGTGTGAGGAGGACAGAAGAAGCAGCTAGAAAAAGCTCTTCCTTTTGTAGAGCTTCATATAGAACATCAAAAGTATGAAAAAGAGCATCTTGTACTTCATTTGGACAAATAACCATATGTAGCTCATCTCCCGCCTTCAGAAACAGGCAGATATGCAGGATCTTGTCTCAAACATAAGTCTACACACTTCAAATCTTCATGTCAGTGGCAGTCAGGCACCTTAAATGCCACATCACAGAAAAAAATCCAGTTACTTAAACAACTGCTTTAAAAAGACAACCACAGTCAGTTACCTTGTGTGATGTTTAAATGTCATGTCTATCTTGAGCTCACCGCAGAGTATTATTGTGGAATGTGGGTGGGACAGAGCAACCACACAATGTGCTGTATCCACCGGCCGTCTTACACTCTCCGTCTCCACCATGCATGGATGGCTGCTTGGCTAGCTCAAAGCATTAATGTCCATGGATCTGCGCTCACTGAATAAAAGCAAACTGGGCAGCTCCAAGGAAATGACAGCTTTTACAGCTGCATGGAACTAATGAAAAATGCACTACAGGCCTGATGAACCGTACGCTGGAAGGAAATATGGGTTGTGCCATATTTTATAGTCAAATTGGTGTACGTTGTGCCTCTGCATGTGTGTAAAAGCAGGATCTGACACATGCTGTGTCTGTTGTGTTTGGACATCTGAGGTTGCCCTGAAGCAATGCTCTCTCCTGGTAGCAGGGATGTCCCAGGGGAAGACAGGCTTTACGACCAAAATATGGCTTTGCTTTGTGACCTTGATGAGAGTCATTTCTGCCCCTTGCACCTCCCCGTTATGCATCGCTCAGGTTGCTGCTAAACGCAGATGACAGTTTTCAACACCAGTGAGAGGCTAGAAGAGCTGCGATGTCAGCAGGAGGTGAACATGCTTTTACACACACAAGCTATCAAATTATCAAAGCAGTTACGTGCAGCTGATATTGCCACTGATTGCCAGTAATGGCTTCTTTTATAACATAATATTCTCTTGCATGTCAAAAGAGGAAGACGACACTTTGCAGAAGTGACACCATGTCCAACTCAAGTTTGCGTCACCTGTGAAATGTAGATGAAATGGTTTGACCAAAATTGTGTGCTTAGATAAGAAGTTACAGATATAATACACTTGTCAGATTTGATGAGTGATATGCTGATTTTAATCTAAAATTCAACCAAACCTACTTTTGATACTGATATAATGAGACACACATCATGGGAATATTTTTCTTCCCTGCAGTATGTTTTAATTTGGCCACATTTAGGTAATAAATGATGCAGCAAAAAATCATGAGTTGATGTATGGTATACTGATACACACCAATATGGAAAAAAGGAAAGGGAAAGTACATAAGACATAAACGACTACTAAAATACAGGCCAAGGAGACAGAGGAAATGAAAGATGTAGAGGAGGAGCAGAAGATGGCAAGCACTAGCACTGCAAGGGTAGCGTTCCAGCCACTAAACAAAACTAGAAATTCTGCCGTCAGGGACGACGGCGAGGGGTATATCCCTGAACACCCCCTCCAATTTTCAATTTCCCCAATCCTGGAAAACATACAAATATAGAAATATTCAGGTATGTCATTTTGCAACACACCTTCAGGTCATGACCTTTCATCTGCACTTGATTTGAGGTCAATCAGACAAATAGTTTCAGAGATTTAGCCATAACAGGTTTCACATTTGAGCGCCCTCTGGTGGCCAACCTGAAAATGATAAATCACTCAATATCGTGGTTATCGCATTAACACGCTGTTTAGGGATATGATAATTGCTCAAATAATAGAGCCACAACACATGAGACAACTTCTAAGAAGCATGTTTCAACCAAAATTATATAAGTTAGAAGGAAGCCCGGAAAAAAAGCTAACACGTGAGATCTGCTGCTGCATCCCGGTTGCTTGGCTTTCTGAACCTGAGGTCAGTCCCTCTAGCCCAGGGGTATTCAATTCAGTCCTACGAGGGCCGCAGTCCAGCAGGTTTTCCATGCATCGATGTTCCAACACAGCTGACTCAAATTAATCACTCATTGTCCAGAATCTCATAGGCTGTTAGATCCATATAACTTGAATCAGGTGTGCTAAAACAGGAATAGATGGAAAACCTGCTGGATTGCGCCCTTGTAGGACTGAATCGAATACCTCTGCTCTAGCCCATCACTAGAGGCCCCTTTTTGCATCCTTACGTACGTAAAAGGCAATGTTCGTTTTAAACTTGTCATATGTTGCCTCCTTCGAACTTCCACGAGTTCGTTATGTCATATCCAGTTCATCCACTAGGGGGCATAGCTGAGTTGAGACTTTACTTCCAGCGCTTGGTCGCAGTAATGCACTGTTATGACATTATTTGCAAACGTCCAGAAACACCAGAAGTAGTAAAAGAATAAAATCAAATTGTCTTTTGCTATTTTTAAGGACTTTCATATTTTTTAGGCATTTTTTGTTTGGTTTTGTTTTTTTGTTTTTTTTTATTTGGCAGTTTGTTTTTTTTCTGTTCCTCTTCTTCTTCTCTGTTACTTCAGTGGTACGACTCAACACTGTCCCCGTAATTTCCAGTGGTACTCCTCCATCCTCTGCATCCAGTTATAAAGGATGGAATAACACCTATAAACCAGGAGATGGAAGAAACTGTCCATCTGTCTCTGCATCAGTCTTCTGTGATGAGTACATAAGGCGCCTGAAGGTGAATAGCTCCAAAAAGTTAATCAAGTACCAAACACACAAAAGAGAACCCCCACGCTTACAGACATGTGTAACAGGTAGTTTCCTTTTGCTTCAGAAACAGCTAAAGAAATGATCAAGACCATTTGTGGAAGAGTGAGAGTAAGGATCAGACAGCAGCGCTAAAAATGGCCAGACATGGACAGACAACACATCTGAGAGGCATTCGGGGCCTTAGCAGGCACTTGACATTTCATCTGCAAAGGAACTAATGAGATCAGAACCAGAGCGAGTTCAGCATCTCCTGTTTTCTACAGGTGCCAGAAAAGTGTTTCTTTTATCTAATATTCAACTGGTGAATTATGTTATCATGTCAGTCAACAAAAAAATGAAAAGGTTGATGGGAAAGGTTTTGTCTTTTGACTAGATGGTGGAGAGAAACATGAAATGAACATTCACTCCACTTACAGCACTAACAGAGACAAGCTCATGGACTCAGGAGAGGAAAAAGACAAACACGGTGAATGTTTTTTTTTACAAGAAGAGATAAAAACAAGACATCCAGCATCATGGTCTTTCCCGCTCTAACTAAATTAAAACTGCCTAAACTGAAACAAACATGCTGGACACTGATCAACGGCTACACTTCTTACTCTAGAATCAATATGGTTTCCAATGAAACAGAGCTATGTTGGCACAATGAAGGTGTGTTAACAATGTCTCTAGGGGGACACATTGTTTCTGAATATGCATGTTTGATCTGTAGCATTATCTGTTTGTAAATTGCAGTTTTTTGGCTAAATAAAAGCAATATTTGTTAAGTTTAAACAATAACTTAGACATAAAGCATTTTCCACCGCAAATAGGCAGCGATTTTCAATTCTTTTCGACGGCATGAATTGTATGAGAATTGTGGCTTCCACCAAGTAACCATGTAGCGTTGGGGTATCCTACATGTCTTCCTCATTTTTCCTTTTAATTTATTGTAAAATGCTTTGTTTTCCACTTTTTTTGCTTCATCTTAACTTGTCACAGGGACATGTAAATGCAAGTGTTATCAGGTATAGAATATGTGCAACATCCAATAACATTTTACATACAGAGAGACTTTTGCAGTAAAGTGTGATATACTGATGAATGATAAAGCCTCTCAGGCAGAAAACAGTCAACACAAGACTGCAGCGTGACAATCAAAGCAAGTGAAAGGGCAATGAAGACGGATAACTGCGGAGGAGATAAGGCTGTTGGAACACACAATTATTGAAAGCCTAGTAGTTCAGCATTTCATAGAGTAAACAGAAAGACAAAACCGTAGTCCCTGCATGTCGGACATAACGGTACACACATCCTATATGTGTGAAAAAACGGGCCTACGTCTTAAAAGGTTATAGGAACAACTAAGGATCCTAACAGCCAGAAAGGGCATTGTATCATATTTTGTAATATGGTATATTAGAGCTTTAAGGATAAGTCATAGTTGACTGTATGAAACAATA
Source organism: Pseudomugil tenellus (assembly GCA_037177515.1). Taxonomy (NCBI): domain Eukaryota; kingdom Metazoa; phylum Chordata; class Actinopteri; order Atheriniformes; family Pseudomugilidae; genus Pseudomugil; species Pseudomugil tenellus. The sequence goes on from JBAMHX010000017.1 coordinate 1,840,632, forward strand.
TTTACATAACTGATTACCTTTATTCCGCTCATTGAAACTGATGCTTAATCAGATTTTACTGACTTCTGATAAAAGCTGGGATCACAGGGTCATGACCCCTTAAAGACCTACTAGCACATTGCACTTTCATTTACAAAAGCTATCTTTCTTGCATAGGTGTGTTTAATACCTGCTAATTATACTAATTAAAAACAATGGTACTAGTATATAATTAAACAGTTTTGGAGGTGAATGCATGAAAAATTATTGCTGTAGTATTTACCTGAATGTAAGCAAACAAAAGCAGACAGGAGATGCACAAGTTGGTAACAGACAACAAAACTCATCTTAAAATGCACAATTATGCACTAAAAGGTCTTTTAGCGGGAGGGGGATTTAACTCCTTGGATTTATTGCTTTTAACAATCAGTTTTTAACAAGTTTTTTTTTATATAATAAATGAGATTTTGAGCAAAAAAGAAAAAAAAAGTACATTTTAGTTTTTCTATAAGCCAAATAACAGAAATTGATGGCAGCTTAGTCATAAAAAGACTTTTGGTCTTTTCTTAAAAGATATAGTATCGACTACTACGATAGTGCCCGCAGCACATCTCCTGCACAGACTAAATCTGCTTATAAACTGGCAGAGAGCTGGAAATTAACCAGTAGACAAATCTCAGAGCAGGAATGTTAACTTGGCAGACAGATTAAAAAAGGAGGAGAAATCAATCAGTGACTGTGTAGGCTCAACAATGAATCACTGAATTTATTGAAGGCAGACGTGAAGTAAAATGAAAAGAGGGCGAGAGAAAGAGAGAGAGAGAGAAGCGAGATGTAGCTAGAAGCCATTTCCATTTGTTATAATTTCCCCTCTGCCCTGTGATAGACTGAGAGATGTCTTAAGGGGGGATTAAGTGGAGAGCAGCCCCATCAGCTGAACTCATTCAAAAACTGAAGGAGCTACTGAAGGTGTTCACAAAGGGTGTGTGTGTGTGTGTGTGAGAGAGAGAGAGAGAGAGAGAGAGAACAGTGATGCAAACCATTGTCTTCAGACCACGTCTTCGCTGTCAGTTGGATGTAGCTCATTACCTGTATTTGTCTTGGAACAGGGTCCAATTTACCTGCAGCCAGGCCTGTAAAATCACTTGAACCTGAACCCTGAATGTTCCGGCCCCACAGATGTCAGAAATTTACACAAAAGAGGATGTTTTAATGGAGCAGATCTCAATGGCACAACCATTTGAGAACCATTGAAAAAAGTACACTCTAAATAAATTGGTGTGTGTGGTTTCCATACAGCATGGCAGTGTAAGCAGCAGCGTGAAAAGAATGGGTGTGCATACAGTATCTAAAGCAGGCATGCTACACACAAAACTACCACAACACCATGCGTTGTGTTACTGTGTAGCAGTAGCAGAAAAGTTACAGCTGCATTGGGCTGAGTGAAAAGCTAAAAAACACATTAACTATTATTTCCTACATTGATCAATCTCAATGGTGATGATAGTGTGCGAGTAGTTTATTTCCTTCTCGGTTCATAACTCTGCTGGTCATTGGGACACATTTAAACTGCTTTTGGCTGGAAACTAACATCCATGCTGAGATTAAACTAGACAGCCAACAAGGAATCCTGGACAATCTTCTATTGTCTACCATGTCAGCTGACATGTGACATGACATCTTTGGGCACATGGCCATTTAACTACAGATCTGCTGGCTGCATGCTAAAACCTCACTGACCGATGTCCCCTGATGAATCCTAGCTGTTAGACTGCAGCAGATGGGCTCCCAGACTGGAGGGTTGGCCTGTAAGATGGCACCACTATTTTAGCTGTTTGCTGTTTAATTTTTAGATGCTGCACAGACTGGTGACATTTACTCATGCTGGTTTAGCTGAGACTATTCTGGTTTTTCCCTCTTCACCATCTGTCTTATTATTAAAAACAATTATGTAATTCTGGTCCAGTTTCAATCTGATTTCTGTAGATGTACATTAAAGTCGTCTGGACGTCAAGCAGCTCCAACTTTAATGTAAATGAAGAAAATTTTGCCAACATGCTTACTCTGTTAGAGAATGTAAAACTGCATCAATCAATGCTATGACTTCAATTGTTTTGTTTTGTTTTGTTTTGTTTTTTTTAAATGGTTTTTCTGGACAACTGGAGCAGCAACTTCGTGTTTCTTTTTAAAAAAAGAAGTGTATTCAATTTTTATTTATCTATTGCATGATGCCTATTACAAGACACAAACCTCCAATTTCCCCAATTCTGGAATACATATACATATATAAAAACTTTCAGGTATAACGTTATTATGTGACACATCTTCAGGCCACAACCTCATTTACACTTGATTTGAGGTCAATAGGATGAATAGTTTCAGAGATATAGCCAAGACAGTTTTCAGTTTTCATTAGCTAGTCGAAGTGACAGCTAGCTACAGCCTCGCTGCTGCTGCAGCAGCTTGATATTTACTTTGGCGAGCTGCCAAAAAGTCTGTGTTTCTGGCAGAGATCTAATGTAAATAGGATCCTATTTATGGTTTTATAGTCAATTTCTTCCTTTTTATTAAGCTGTTGGTCCGTGTTTATTTACTTCACTTCATTTCACTGCGTCATACTTGTCTCCACACGGTTCTCATGCTGTCTCTGACAGCTGCTCTCTCAAAGTCACACAACAACACATTACACTTAAGTCCGCCCTATGGTCATCAAAATATGGTACAAAATAAAATATATTTCATGAACTAATTTGCACTAGTAATCAGAGTACTTAGAGGCTCTTTGTGTTGCACTGCTGCAGGTGGAAGCAGGTGTCATGCTAACTAGTTAGCCTTCGCATCTTATTTGCTGCTGATCGTTTGTAGCTCAGATATATTTCTCAATCTGGATGCAGTTCTGTTGGTTTATGATCAGCGAAATAATAAGTGCAGATGAAGACCCACTTGGTGGGTGTTTTAACTTCAGTGCTGCAACTCATTGTTGTGAAATCACCTCATCTCTCTGCATCATCTTGCGAGTGACTTTATGGTCGTAACATGCTCTATTTATAAAATCTGGAAGATTCCTCGAGTTTTGTATGTATCCAACAACAGCACAGGTCATCCCAGAAGACATTTCTGTAAATATATTGAATTAAATCGCCCTTCTAAAATATGCATTTTTCCATGCATTTAGAGAGGACCCGACCTGATGACCCAACAGGGGAGAAAAGGTGTCATGGCAGCCTCCAACATTTTGCTCGGAATGTGGTGGATAATAGCTACACATATGCAAAACAAGAAAACTCTGAATTGAATATTGTTCAAGTTATCGCATTAACACGAAGGATCTGGAGCGGATGTGATCAGGACGAAAGCATAATGTCCTCAACACATTTAAGTGCTCAATGTAGCTGTGTACAGATCTTACATACGGGTAAATGTAATGAATATTTTTAAATTTAATCTTCCATCTTGGATTTTCTGGGTGATAGTTTAGTATGCTCACAAACAGATATGGCAGTTTGACGTTATAAAATTGCCAAATAAGTGTCTGACGAAGGAATACAGCTCTTTTAATTTAACTAATCAGATTTGCCGCAGCAATCCTTTCCCATTATCTGGGCTTAGTCCCTGATGAAGACTAATGAAAGAACCTCCTGTAAATCCAGACAGTCGGGTCCCATCAGCCTGCAGCTGAGAGCAGTCTGCCAATGTAAATACAAACGTTCACCACAGAACAATGTGTGTCAGCCAGCGGAGCTGTGCTTGCTTAAAACAATCAAGAAAACACACAAGCACTTGAATAAACCACAGAGCTTGTGCCAGTATGCAGATTTATAACAAGGAGGTACTGAGAAAAAGCACAGTAAAAGACTATCTGCACAGCCATGCCGTTTCATATACGTAGATCATCTTCCTACATTATTTGCTCAAGTTATATTTCTCAAACATATGAAATAAAGCTTTAATCTTAAATTCAGTTTGGACTGAAGATTATTCATGCTTTGCAGTTTGTAGCATGAACAAATTATCAGATTTACCTTGAAATGGAAAATCCTCTAAATGGAAAGAGTAATATTTAAAAAAAAAAAAAAATCACATCCTTTATTTTGTTTATTTCTTTTAAAAAGGTAATACTGCACAGTAACGAACATGAGTAAAAAGAAAGTAAATGTAAATTTACACAGCTTGCATATGATGTCGCTTGGCACTTCATCCTGACATTGTTAAAATTAATTATCAAAATAAAGTTTATATAAAGAACATCTGGTGACAAATTTCAAAGATTTTATTTGTAGACTTAAATTTAAGACCCACAGGCTTAAATAGCTAAATTTGTAAATCATAACTGCAACTGAATCAGGAACTGCATCATCTTTATCAATCACTGGGTTTCTAAAACATCCAGACGTGCAATATAACAAATACATCTATGCAACCATTCAATATCAGTTGGGCTGGAACAGTAAAGTAAATGAACATATCAGTTCAGTGAAATTAACCTTCCTGATACCCTGAACTGGATTTAGCTGCATGAAAATGAATGAATGAATGAATGAATGAAAACTTCACTCTTCTGTCTTTTTGAACACCGTAATCACCTCATATCATAACAAACTGCCTCCGTCTGTCTCAATTATTCAGTAATAAATCAGGGGACCGTTAAAGCAGTCAGCTGAACACCTGGCAACTTGATATATCTCACTAAGCAGAAGTGATCATCTGTTGAACCCACTCATATTTATTCAAGAGCTGCTTATAAAGGCTGTGGTAATGCGTCAAATTATCATAAATATTAACATTAACAATTAGTAAATATTTTCCTCAGGCACTACCTTCTATTTTCTATCTTACCTTCGTAACCTATAGGCATAAAAGGAAACCTATGACACGATAGAGTTAATAACTGAAAGAATAAAAGAACAATTAATCAGTTTTATTAAATCAGTCTTAGAAGCTGTTTTCACAAGTTCTAGTTTTAATTGACCTGAATCATGACCGCAAAGGAAATCACGACAAACGGCCAGATAATAAAATGAATGTTAATTAATCAATTCTAAAGTCTATACAAATGTAAAGGAAATAAGAAAACGTAAGACCAACAAACAGAAACCAATGAGTTGTAAACATACCGATTACCCTGCATTTCTATGGTGAAGGTAAAGCTGTGGAGAGAACTGAGCATAAATTCATTAAACTTTGATGTTTTTTAATTATGTCTAAAAATATCAAACCAACTAAGACCTGAAGTAGATTCATAACTCGTCACCCATAATCAGAGATAATTCCTCGGATGAGGAAACCAGGCGTCGTTTAGAACCGCAGCTTACGACCTGTGGACTAGACTGCTCTGAGATGCGTTCTGGGGCGCTGACAACTGCGCCGGGTTGGAACCAGTAAGCTTGCTTGTCCTGGAGTCGCAGTCAGGGTTTGGAGTCCCAGCCTATCTGTCTCCTGGATCGATGGCTTTGTGGTGATGATGAAACAAAATGGTGAATGGTACCAAGGGTCGAAAATGGTTTAAATTGTGGAAAAATCAAATACTTTCATCAAAGGTCCTTTGTTCTCATTGTTCATCTCATCGTCTTCTCAGCTTCTCTGAGCATCTCTCCAAGTCAAACACAACCCGAACTGATCTCAACTGAAAGTGTGTGTGGTTTTAGTCTACGCGCCTCTTCTGGAGGCGGAGCTTTGAGACAGTCCAGCCAATAAGCATTCTGGGAGGTCTGACTCCAGCACAGGTTCTGCATTTGCATCTCTCTTTAACCTTCTCAGAGTAACCTCTAAAGATACAAACTTTGTTAAACATGATCAAAAGTCTAAAATGAAGAATATTAATTAAAACATAAAACAACTTAGGTAAAACAACTTAAATGATTAAAATAAATATTTTTTTTAAAAAGAACACGTAACAGATTAAAAAAAAATAACTCTTAAAATGTGAGGATAAATGAACTCTAAGTCCTGGTGGATAGAAAGTGCATGAGTTTACAAACCCAAGATGTTAAGTTTGATTCAACTCTTGGTCAATAGTTGGAGTGAAAGCAGAAAGTTTCACTCGAGGTGGGAACAAAGCATCCCCCTCTTTCCCTTGTCTCTGGTGAGGAGAACCAAATGGCTTTCGTTATTTTGCAGTAGGGATGTTTATTAAGGAGGTTCTAGTTTGAGTCCTGTCTCGGGTGCAGGAGACTGTTTGTGGACTCCTGTGGAGATGCAGAATCTTGTCAAAAGAATCCAGTTAGTTTAAAGGATTAAACCTAATTTACTTATCCTCAGGAACAGTCTTAAAGCGAGCAAAGAGATGTGTCTTCCGGTTGTCTCCAAGAATCCGATAATCCACATTTCTCTGTGAAGATTCCACTACACAAACATAAATATATACTTGAAACTGGAATGTTTAATTGCAAGTCAACAGTCCACAGACTTTGACTTAAAAAAACTAACAGATGAAAGTTTGATCTTTGGTCATATTAAAGATAAAAGAAAAATGTTTTTAAGATGGACTGCAGTGCACCATTAGATTACTGCCTCTAGACAGCAGGGCACCCCTAAAACGCAGATTCTACTGCACTCTGTGGGCCTATCTTGTATCTTATATAACACAGCAATGTGTACTGGTCAGCCATAAACAGTGCCAATGTATCATCAGATGCATGAATTGTATAACCTATGTGCATTGTTAGAGCGTCTACGGGCCCAGTGGTAGAAAGTGCATTATTTATGCTTCCCTGCTCTTTGCGATGAGATGTATCCACGATGAATGAAGAGGAAGATTGAACGCCTTGTTGTGACTGCCAAGGGTGAAGGGCTCTGGAATGAAAAATCTACCTCGTCTGCCCCCGTTTTCTCACGCGCACACAATCGCACACATGCACAAAAAACAACCAAGCTACCCCATTCAAGCATTCCCATCCCTCGCCATCTCCTAGCCTATTTGAAGGTGACATGGAGAAGGAGATGGATGTGTGGTTTGCAGCCATTAAAATGTCCCCATGAGGCGAAAGAGCTGTTTGTGTCTTTAGAAGAGTTACAGAGCCTGAGGTGAGACAGAAACAGGAGACTCACGCTGCAGAGTTGTTTTCATCATAACAGGATGACCCTTTGTCACTCCTGAGAGGAAGCTAGATTTATTCCACACATGAAAAAAAATGGAAACTATGGACATTTGATAGCTAGTTTAGCGAGCAAACCCTCATAAAAAGTAAATTAGTAAAAGAGAGTAGAGATGCTGAGTCAGTCTGCAAACTTAGGTTTCCTAACTTCTGTGGTGAAAACAAGCTTCATCATTCGTCATAAAGTGTAAGCTGTGCATAACCTGATAAAGAAACATATATAAAGCGTCACATCTCAAAGATCTCTTAACACAATTAGCACTAATTTCCAAGTAAGGAAAGCCTAGTTTTACAAAATAAAGTGGAAAATTCTGCCAGTTTATTTTTAAAGGGAGGCTGAAGATCCTTTTTTTCTATTGTACATTTAATTAGTGTCTTATTTATTTGTTGTAGTTATCTTTATGTTGTTAGCCTATGTAAGTTTTATATTCTGGTGTTTCCAGAATGGTTCTGGCCGGGATGCCTCCGTTTCATGGTGGGGATCGGCTTGGCTTAGTGGGGGTCTATTGCAGTGCTTCACTGCTCTGGGCCCCTTGCTGACCAGTAGCAAGGAGGCCCACCAACTGGAGGTGTTTGGGTCTTAGTTTGTGAACAGGACCTGGTGCAGGCAACCTCCTGAAATTATGTTTCCTGACCTTGTTTATTTGCATTCACTCAGGTTTTTACAAGTCAAAGCTTTTATCCCTTGGTGAAGAAAATCATTAACTTGCATAACTTCTACAAGTCCGAGATAAATAAAAGTTGACTTTGGCTTTAAGCTAATTCCATTCATCAACACTTAGCTTTGCTAGTTGCAAATAAAAGGTTTTTTAAGCTTTTTAAACCCTTATACACTAATCACAAAAGATTTCAGGTGAAACGTTTATGTTGCATTTATATCATGGACATAGGCCAGTTAAGTAGATTCATGTAACAGTAATTATATCTCAAACAATTGACTGAACAAAGAGCAACAAAAGTACCAACTTTGTTTATGCGCAAATCTCTGCATTAATGACCGAATTTTGATGGAAAAATCCTACATTTATATATGTAGGTAATATTTTTTTTAAATAATCTGGCAATCCCACTTGAGCCCTGGCAGTAAAGTAGTTAACATTAGGGGTCTCCAAGTTGGGTCCTCAACATCTACCATCCTGTAACTTTTACATGCAACTAGGGATGGGTACCGAAACCCAGCACTTTATTGGTCCCGGTATCATGTCATCAACCGAAAAGTTTCCACCATAACGGTATTGTAAACAGTAGCAGTGTAGTGGCGTGGCAACAACGTGAACACGATATGCACTACTTTGTTTTGATCTGACTTAAAAAGACGGGCCCTCTGTCAGTCTTTCCTCCTCTCAGCAATTTTCTCCCACACTGTCTGTCTGTCCTTTATTTTTTTCCTGAAAACCTTCATAATCACCACGACGGAGTTTTAGGGCCATGCTGACAAAAAATGTGGAGGATTAATTATTTTCTTTTTTCTTTTCGGATCAGGACATTTGCTCCATTCGATCATGGCCAAAAATAACTTTATTAGTTCCTTCTCATTGCTCCTAAAAGACACAATCATATTTCATCACTCATCTACATTATTCTTTTTATTATTAACAATACTATGTCCTGATCAGAACCAGACAGGCGCTCTGATCCAAAGCGGTGCTGTCTCCGCCTGTCGTTGCAGCTCCGCTATTTTCTGATGTAAAG
>JBAMHX010000017.1:1849496-1871611 GCA_037177515.1 Pseudomugil tenellus
GGTATTGCTTCCCTTCTGTAGCCGTTTCAGTCCGGCCGCAGTCACGTTTAGATCTGGTGGCATTGAAATGCCGACAAATGTTTTCAGTTGGGGTGAAGTTGTTCCTCCGGATCTTCCTCAGTCACTCAGCTCAGATGATCGAATAAAAAGGGAATGAATGAAAACTTATCAACTTGTTGAAACGCGAAGAATGTGTACAAAAAGGCACACATCAATTGATAGCTTACGTTCTAACTCCTTGAAAAGTGTGTCTTTCTTTGACTTTTAACATAACAGACAAAGTTAAATGCACAAACATATCAATGAAAGAATGAGTAAACCGGACGTACTCGGCCGCACACTCGGCCTCACAACGTAACCTGGCACCATATTGTGCACGTAGTTCATTGTTCCTTGATAAAAGTAACTACCCGACAGAATGTAAAACTAATTCAAATACAACATTTTATTTTAGTGTTGCAAAGGACATTAAATATATTCTGTTTTAAATTGTTCTAAAATAAAAGGTTTTCTTGTACATAAATTTTTTTATTTGTCTCCTCCCTCCTTGTTTTCACACAGAAAAGTATTGATAAGAATACCGATAAGATACAGGATCAAAAAGCAGTATCAATAAGAGGAATAGTATTGATAAAATCTTAACGATATCCATCCCTACATGCAACCTTGTCCAGCACACCTGAATCAAATTAATGGCTCATTAGCAAGCCTCTGCAAGGTTGGATAACATGCAGAAAAGCAAATTCAAATTGGAGAAAGGTTGCATGTAAAACGTTCAGGATGGCAGATGTTGAGGACCGGATCTGGGCACCACGAGTTTACATACCTGAACATTTAGTGGTCAAGTCACGGACAAGTTCAGCTGTCATGGTTTTAGTGCAGTTTGGGTTAATTCTGATGTTATTAAATATATTTTATAAATATTATGCCAAATCAGTTTAGACAAGGGGCTAATAAAACTTTTTAGAAAGTATCTTGTATTCTTTCTCAACCATTATTTGGAAAAATAAATGACAACTCTTCACTTATGTTTACTGTGTTTCTTTCCAACCGAAGATAATTACAAGGAATCTTTTTAAGTCAGTTATAAAGAATGTTTCAACCTCTCTTCATTGGTTTTAAAACAAATGAGTGAGAGGACGGTTAAGAAGAGGCTGCTTTATCCATTACTGTAATGAACAGAGCAGGAGCAAGAGACAAACTAAGCCAGTGGCTCTGGTCACAGTACTAAAAAAAAAAAAAGAACTAAGAAGTCAATTAGGGATGTTGTGATTATTTAATAATCACAACATGAATAATGTTTATTATGGCCGAACTGATTTGCAGAAAGCATTTTCACACGTCTATATATAAATACGTGTATAAAACTATTTCAATCAATCTTATCTGATGATAACTTCAAAATGTGCATCAAGAAATACTGCAAGAAGTCCCAACTAGTAATGTGTGATATTAACATTTGTCCAGACTCTCACCATCCAGATATGATCACAGCCATTTCAATGAGTTTCGAGTACGGTATACTTTGCTCCTAGAAGGTAACTCCATAAAGCGTTCCTTGTATCCTTAGAGGGCTAATTAAAGTACCCACAGAGACTCACCACATATTGAATAACCACATACATCCTCATATCAGTGCAATGTGCTGAAAAAACACAATTGCAGCGTAATGAGGCGAGCCAAATACTTATCGTAAATACAAATGGTTGAACAGGGATTATGAGCTCTTAATGAATACGCTGCCGCCAATTACTGCAATATGATCGAACACACGATGGAAATGATGAGAGGTAGAGGTGGAGAGAAAAATGCAGAAAAAGACTTGCAGGCTGGCTGTGATGGGACATCATCACTGTCCTTCAGAGCATGTGAATGAATGTTGAGGACATTTTGGAACGTGGCTGGCTGGCTACCAGCAACACAGCCCCACTGGCAGGCACACCTGCCCAAAACGCATGAGAAGTTCAAGGCTTCCTGCATGTGAATGGACATCCAACCAAGTGTTCCAAGACAGCTGTGGATTATTGTGGTTTTAGGCAGCACAGTTTTCCACTAAGGCAAAATTGTCCAATTTTATTTGAAAAAATTCTATTTTAAACTCGTTTATGGAATGACAACAGATGACAAATTCTCAACCACAACATATGTAATTATTACCAGTGTTAAAATTAATCAGTTTGACTAATCATAAATCCTTTACATAGTGATTATACAAGACAGTTTTATGTGTTCAACGCTGCTGTGACTCACTGTGAGCCATTCTGGTCAGACCACAGCTGTGGGAAGAAAGAGGTAATTAGGGTTTAGAAGCGGTGTCACATTAGGACTGCCATTGCTAGAAGGCGTTAGCAGTGGAAAGTTAACTTATTCTGATCCAACACAATGCAGATGACTAAGAATATGAAGAACGTGCTGTAACAAAGGCCCTTTCCAACCTTTTTATACATTTGATTATTTTATTAACTTTTAGAAAACGGTCAAACAAATCAATAAATGAACAGCTGTTTCTTTTGTTTTTGGTATTTGGGTGAGTGAGTAAAGCACATGGTAGCAAGTCATGGTAGTATATAAAGCTGCATGCAATAGAGGAAAGGATATAGTTAACCTCATCGTGAAGGCAGAGCATCCATCTAATATACTAGTATAGGAAACACTGTATAATTTGAATGAAATTAAGAATAATATGTGGCCTCAGATCAAACAGATGATTATAAGTATTAGTATGAGTAATAAACTGAACTTTGAACCAAACCACTAATTAGGGTCACTGCTTTAAAATGCAAGCAAGGATTTCATTAAAATGGCTTTTTGACAAATACATGGATAACTAGAAGCACTCACTGAATGCAGACCCGCACCAAGACATTGTAAGCTTTAGTGCAGAAGACTGGGATTTTAAGTTAAAGGCTCTAATGATAAAACTATTCTTATCTCTCCATGAGCAGTCGCGGACTTACATCAGGGTGGTCACATTTCCATGAACAACTTGAAAGCGGAAAAAAAAAACCCTTGGGTCATCCCATTGTCTGTGTTGACGTCCGCAACTTGCACAGATTTCACCATAATGGTACACAAATATCTTGACACCGTCAGTGTCAAGGCTAGAAAAAGATATAAAGCAAAGCTAGTGGCAGCAGGACTGAATAAATGCTCTTCTGTACATCCACCATTACATTGTGAAAGAGCGGCAAACATTAAGAACTTCACAAAAACTACAAAAATATCTTTGTTTTTGTTACTGTAACAGGCCTTTTCATGATGTCTTTAGCATCTAAATTATACCATGATATAGGTTTAACTCACCACTCATAAAATAGTCTGAATGTACCGTTCTATTGTAATTATAATACAATACATGCAATTATACTGTATGGAAATATTTTGAAGGACATGCTTGATTAACCACTAGCCAGTCACATCCTTCTGGGATAGTTGTGTCTTTTTGTTGGTTTAAAGAGTTATTTCTCATAGTCTCTGAACAACAATGTTTATGGCAGCAAACTAAAACAACATTTCAGCATAGTTAAAGGAAACTCCTAAAAATCATGTAGTGCTACGCTGTAGCAACCTCTTGTGTTAAGGCTCAGATGTGACAAAGATGTTTGCAACCGCCATGTGTCTTTAAGAATCCTTTTGGATCCAGATCACCTCTCAAATCCAAACACTTACTCCATTTTGGAGATTTTCTGATATTTTAATCATAATTTATTTTTTTAGTTATGTTGCAAACACAGACCAACACTGGTAAAAATTAAACGGAAGAAATTTAAACATGCAAACTTATTTAGACAATACTCTGTGGAGGACAAACATATTTAGAGAAATTCATCAAAAAGTTATGCATTAAGAAAGCATGAGTATGAAAAAATGTTTCACTAAATCGTCGAGTCCAACTGTTAAACTGTTTCTTATTGGTTTTCTGCTCAGAATTTTAGCTCTAAACCCCAAGTCAATAATACCGGGGGTTTGTGGATATGAGCAAGTAAAATCCCAAGCAGCTTGTAAAAGCAGGTTGTGCATATCCTCAGATTGTATTTACCCAGTTGGTTTTCTTATTGTACTTCCGAAGTTATTGTCATTTATAGTTATTCTTTTTCTGTTACTGCCTCAATGACATTACAAGAGAGACTATGTGTATCCCTTGTTTCAACATTTCTGCTGTTGCTAGCTGCATAGAAACTTAGTGACATCTATCACCCGCTCTTGCAAACAACATCTGTCGTCTTTGACTGTAATCAAAGAGTTTTTGTAAGCACCCAGATAATTAATATTATTTATAAGAATAAAAAAACACTTGATTTCTAAACCAAATTCAACCAAAGTCACTTTTCTTAGGAAGAGCACTTCTGCTGCTTTCTACCCAATTACAACATGGATTTGGTTGCTGGGCTTTAAACGTTATTGATCAATGTTGGTTTGTTTGAGAAATCGCCTGCCCGAATGGGACCTTTTCCGCTGGATACGCACAGGACCCATGGGCGCGCTGGGGCCCAGTGTGCCTGGGGATTCTCTCAGTCGAGGATGTTGAGGATCTTTAAATCTTTGGATTTATGATCACAAGGTTTTTCATATTTGTGTAAGCAGATTCCTTGTGTGTTCCACTCAACTGTCTCACTTCATGATACAAACTGAAATCCCAACGAATAAGTGAGAACGATAGAAAAACATGATTAAATCTGCTTACTTTTTTTGTTGACTTTGGAGTGTTTCCAACTACCCAAAGCCACATCGGAGAATCACAACTAGACAACAAGATAAATCTGGAGATCAGAATACCTTCTATTGCTTAAAAGTCTAATCTTTACACTCTGTAGCGAACAGAAGCCTTTTTGTTGCATTCTTATCTTTTCCATGACCATAAGATGTGCCTTTTGACATGATTAATTGAAATGAGAAGCTACACATTGCATCAGTTAGCATTATATTATTTGTTGCCATTTGAAAGACAATTAATCACTGTTTGCTAGTTTAATTCAGGCAACAACATTTTGCTGGTCCAGGCTGTGTATGTGTAAATCCTGATGGTTTTAAAACAAGTCAATAATTACACATTATATTGTAATATCCTATTTCCAGTCCACATTAACAGTTGTGAAAATTATGTTTTCATCTCAGCAGTGGAACTTAATCATACTAATTCCTCTCATTTGTGTACATGTAATTAGGCCTGTTGCAATAAGTAACAAGTCAATTAAGTGCATGTTAAGAAAAAATGAGTGAAATAAGTTTTTTTGCTCGCAAATAAGTTTTAGTTTTTTTTCTTTTCTCTTTAGTTTACCAAAAACTGGATTGCAATACGTTTCACTACAGTGCATCATAGTGCATGAGGGCCTATTATGCCTTTGTCTACAACGCTGCCTACAAGATGACATACTGAAGGAGATCAGACATTCATTCAGTTTTACTCTGTGGTCAAATAAAACATGACCCCTTGTATCAGCAAACACTATGTAGCTGCTGAATGCACCCTGAACTGCAAGTGTTTAAAGACCAGATATGTTCCATATAACCACACTGCTGAAACCCTGTAAGACCATAAACTAGTCTGCACATCAAGCTAAATGTTCTTTAGAAATGAAGGTTTATTCCTAAAAGAGTGTAGTTTGAATTATTATTGCTTTATTATTATGCTAGTTGAAAATTGTCTAAAAATCACAACATTAAGCACTTAGCGCAATATTATCAATTAATTGCACAACAAAATTTGTTATCGTGACAGGCTTACATGTAATCATTGAAATAAATGCAATGAGCCACTGATCAAACTAATACTTTTGTTATTCTTACAGGCATTGCAGCCACACAGATATATTTATTCTATGAATACTTGAAAAACATTTTATGGAGAATATCATTTAGACCCTCAGTTTTCATCATTCCCAGGCAAAAGAAATCCACTTGAGTTACTGGTGATTCACAGGCATAAATACTACATGCAAAAGGGTGCATGCAACGCTGGGTCACGGTTATAGCAGGTTTGAATAAAACTTCCACAGCAGACAACAAAATAACAAGACAAAAGTAATAAACAGCAGCAAGCACACAGGATTTATTTAAAAAAGATAACTATAAAAAAAAAAGGATAAAAGGAAAGTGTGGGCTCTAAAACTATTTTATGGACAACTCTGCAAAGTGTGAAGAACAGAGGAAAGAAACGCATTTATACTGTAATGTGAGCTTTGGTTTTGGCCTTGGCACAGACAGCTGGGCTTTCACAGAGTATGCCTTCTATTATGATGCTTCCACACTAGATTTGATCACACATGACTGCAACTCTGCTTTCTAGGGATTTTATTTCTTTTTTGGCATTTCTCTATTTTTAGAGAATATTTTACTGTTGAAGGTTGTTTTGAAATTATATATTTTTTTTAATCAGGAACTTTTTGTTGCTGGAATGTTTACTGTGAGATTGAACTGCATGTCACTCCTCCACTGCTTGCTGAAATACTTTAATTTGTTAAGCTGACTGGCATGCCTTGACTTGGAAAAGGGCAGACTATTCACTTATCAGTAAAGCAAAAATTGTCATGTTCTTGGATGGGTCGGGTCATATGTCAATACGTCCGGTGGGGACTTGTTGCACCAATGCACCTTAGAGCTGGGCTGTATGAGCAAATTCACATTAATTTTCCCTTTTTTCTGAAAAACAATAGCTTTTTTTTTCTTGTTTAGTTTCATGTGGTAGTGAGAATATGTTTTAGGAAGAAATGCAAAGCTGCTATTTAATCTCAAATAAAAACCTATGTTAAGAAGTGACAATCAGAAATAACATCACTCCAAAACTCATTAGTCCAACAGTTAAAACATGTGAGTATAACAGTTTGACTGCCTCATTTCCAGACACTTGTGTTCATGCTCCACTGATGCTGTTTGTTTGCTGTACAGCAACCCCCCTGATGATATGAATCATGTAGAGCTGCGGCTGCAACGCCATTTAAATTGGGCGACTTGTTAGTTTTGTCAGGGAATCATTTATTGGAATAATTGGAGAAAATCTAAATTTAATGAGCAAAATGTGAGTACCGTATAATGGTGTAAGAATATTAAAGCAAGATTTATGCTGCTTGAGCTTAACAGAACACAATTAAAGCCAAAGAGTCCAAACTGACCCCCACCGGGATCTCACATATCACATTCCTCCTCAGCTTTACAAAAGGTTAACTCCTCTAAATGGGTTTTAAAAAGTGTCATTAAAGACAAGTAGTGCTATTTCAGTCATATGTGAATGAGGTTAAACACTCTCCCTCTCAGGACTCGGTCCTTACAGCAGATACCAGAACATAATATGAATCAAATCTGTCTCCCAAATTTAAAACTTCACTGCCCCATTTCCTATGAAAGGAATTACACAGAGGAATACGCTGGACTCATTCTAGTCGTATCCCAGTGGAGACATAGGTAGAAGAGGAGGCTGTGTAGCTG
Source organism: Pseudomugil tenellus (assembly GCA_037177515.1). NCBI lineage: Eukaryota > Metazoa > Chordata > Actinopteri > Atheriniformes > Pseudomugilidae > Pseudomugil > Pseudomugil tenellus. The sequence continues at coordinate 1,856,919 of JBAMHX010000017.1, forward strand.
AAATGGGACTGTGAGTATGCATGCTGGCATTAAATGTGTTATAAACCATCTGTTACTGCATGACACGCTACAGCAAACCCACGTGGTCGGATTTCTTTTCAATCTGAAGAAAATGTGCTTATTGTAAAGTCTGTCACCACCAACTAGCAGGCCAATGTTCTCCCATGTCAGTGACAGAACTGCTCTTCTGGAGGGGGTCCAGGAAGTGAGATAGAAAGTACCAATCTAATAGATACTGGGATACTGCATAAATTACTCATCTGAAATTCTATTCAACACGCTCAACAGCACTAGCACTCTACATGCCGCTTGGGTTGCCGTCAACCTTACAAACCAAACTGTTCTTGTGTACACACACCAACAGTTCACCGCTCTCAGAAACCACTTCCCTTCAATTGAAACAGATACTGCAATTACCTGGAAGGCATTGCTGTGGAGAGTGCTCGTTTCTCTGGCTGAAAAAGCAATGCATATGCTGTGTGTGTGTGTGTGTGTGTGTGTGCGCATTCATGCATGTATGCCTTCACACTTGGGGCTGAGACAGCAGTCACACTTCATGATTCAGGCCATACAAGTGTGATAAGGCACCACAGATGAGCAAGCCCAAGCAGTGTCATCAGTTTACAATTCACACAGCAGTGACCCACAATTTGAATCAAAAGTAGAATAATAAAAAAGTAAAATAGCAAACAAAGTCCAATACCCCCCCCACACACACACACAAACACACACACACACACACACACCCTAAAGCTGTGCATACGGGTCAGTCTTAATAAAACATTTAACTGGGATAAAAAAAATTATTTACTGCAATGTTAACCTGATAAAAAAGCAAATGACACAAAAAAGTTTGTTTTTGTTGCATAGAAATTTTGTTTCACAGAAACAAAAACAGAAAAACTAGACAATGTTTTTAAAAGTCAGATCTGTAATAATCTAAGTTAACATGTTTTTTACAGCTCTGCCGCCGCTGAATTGACAAACTGACGTAAAGTAATAGTACTGTAGTCATACTGGTTAACTTAAGAGATTATATTTATTCTGAGTAAAAACAGGAACTGCTACTGCTGCTTGCTGTAATAGATACACCATAAAAGTGTAATTAGCTTTCTATAAAGGCGTTCCCGATTGACGTGCAGTCTGATAGGAACGGGCTTGGCTCCCAGCACCAGGGTGAGTCAGCTCGTTCAGTATGTGGATGGGATGACTGCTGAGCAAGCCTTCCTTTACCACGGAGGCTGCTGGGTCTTACTGTAAACACAGCGGTATAGCTTCAAGTGCTTCAAGTGCTTCCACTGCTGATGTTTGTTTTGCATCAGGTGCTGCTACAGTTGTGGGTGGAGAAGACTTATTTTGAGCAGACACTTTTTTTTATTTGTCTGAAGATGGGATGAAAAGGCAGCTCACTCATTTCTCTCCATCCTGCTATTTTTGTGTTTTGTCACTGAGTGGAAAGCACAGAAAAAGGGCTGCTCATCTTCACCAGCAGAGAATGATGCACAGAGATGAGCCCACAGCTCCACTGACTGTCAAACGCTGTTGGTTAGTCTGTCTGCCTCTTTCTCTCTGGATGCTTGCTTGTCAGTCTCTGTTTTCTTTCCTATCTCCTCTTGTCTGTTCACCTCTGTCTGCTTTCTGCCACTCTTCCGTCTGCCTCTCAATGCTGGCTTATCTGCCACACAAACAGGATAGTCTCTTAGAAATACAAACATCTGTCTTTCCTCCTCTTCATTCTTATGGTCCACAGAAGCCAACCATACAAAGCAAATGATGCAAACTAGAGCTAAACCCTTCCCATTCTGACCCCAGTACCCTGCTCTGACCCCCACTATACACACACACACGCAACTGAAACGTGGTAAGATCTCATAACATTTTTCTCTCTGCACACTAATGCCCACTAGGCTGTGCAGAATTTAATTTCTTTGCTAAACTCAGCCAGAATTACGAAGAATTGTGCAATTTAGAGCTCAGGGGGCGCGTTTCTCCTAGTTTAAGGCAATTCTTTCAATTAAGAACAGATTAGCACCTGAGGGCTGGAAAAGAGGCTATTTAATTAACCTCAGCCTATTAGTGTAAGAGCATTTCCTTTGTTTCGGACTAACTCAACACATCCAGTGTGTTTCACGTGACTGATTATGCAGTTACTGTAAGTAAAATATGATCGTCTTCAATTATCTAACTGCATCAAACTGCAGCTGTTATGATGTGTTTGTACAACATGAATATTGTTGAGTCCGTTTCATTCTGCTTCATCTTTTGGATACTTGTTTGAAATCTTGGTATTAGAATAAAAAAACAGTAATGGTCCAATACTTGTGATCCAGATTTATAAGGAATACTCCAAAACATAAAATAAATGAATAAATCTCCTTACACTAATTCTATGGAATCTTCAACCAAATTAATACAATTAATCAAAGGTTTAAGACATTTGCTAGGATCTTTTACAAGGATTTGCCCTGTGGTTAGACCTGATCAAATTACATATCAATCATTGGAACAAATGTTTGCAGACCCTGATCCAAACTCTTGATGTTCAGATCAAACCATTTTTGTCTTAGAAACAGACAGTAGTGTAGAGGAATTTCATGTATTAGCTTAATTAACTTGCTCTTAATTAATGTCTAGCTGAAAGGTCCGACCATAAGGCTCCTAAACTCTAAAAGCCTTTAAACAAAGCTCCCCTATCTGACTAGGGGAGAATAGTTCCAGACTTCTGTGAGGCCACAGATCTTTTGGAATATTCTCCCCAGGTTTATGATCTCGTACCATGTCTGTATGTCTTAATCTTTGTCCCTTTGTGTTTTAGTGTTTAATGTATGTTCAACTTCTTTTATTCTTCATTATTAAATTTATATTATTCTCAATCTAAAGAAACCAGTGTCCTCGTCCTTGACAGGAATAACAGTCATCTACAGTAGGCATGTTGTTTTGCTGCATTGTTAACTTGTAGTCAGGTTAAAAACTGGAATAAGCAGTGATTATGAGCCCAGCTTTAACACAGACATGGAAAAGTTCCAAGCAAAAGAAACTAAACTCAAACTGTAGATTTTTTAAAAAAAGCAACTTATTCTGGAATAAAGAAAAAATCATGATGAGCTCAAGAGATTAGACCAGGGATCCCAAATTTTGGTCTTCAACATTCAGTCTGCAGACTGTCCATGTTTCCCTGTCTGCACACCTGACTCGGCTCAACTGCAGAGCTTATCAAAGACACATTTCATTTGAATCAGATGTGTAGCAGCAGGGAAACATGTAATACTTGCTGCATAGTGGACTTGAGAACCAGGGTTAGGGACCACTGGATTAGACCATAACTAAAAGTGTTTTTTGGCATTCTAACATATTAACTTTGAACATAAAACAAAATGCAATCAGTATGAAAATGTTGAGATTTGCAGGCATGAAGTCAAACCAAATTCCAAGATAAACTCAAAGTTTCAACTGACTGAAATAAAAATGAAGACGTTATTGCATTCATTGCCTTTCATCACCTCCACATCTTTCTCTGCAATTCTTCAAATAAATTCATCATCTAGTTGTTGAAATACAAAGTGCATGATTGACAGCTTGATCAATGTGCCAGATGAGCTCAATCTGCTAGAGAGACTCCAGCTCCAATTTTGAATTCCCCTGAATTATGTGCTGCTTATGACGGTGCCAAACTGAAAACAAGTCAAGCTCATCAGCAACAGAGCGCACAAAGTAATTAGCCGTTTCATTCAGTTAGAGGGTAGATCCAAAGGGGGAGTGGCATCTTTTTAAGAAGAACTTGCAAAGACTGATGAGCACATCTGAAGGCTATGTGCAGAAATGGGTGAGTAATAAGCATGTGCTTCACTCACATTAGTCTTCAGGGCGAGTTTGGAGTAAATGCAAGGTAAGTTCAGGGAAACAGCATTACAATGTTTGTGCAGAAAAAAATCATTCCGTGCAAAGTTTTTTAGTAAGATAGTGGAAAAAATAAAAGTCACATTTATTTCAGTGACTGATTACACAATCATTTTCAAAGCTAAGAGACAAGTACATGCCAATAGTCCTTATGCTCATTACTAACCAAATGGAATTCTTCCGCTGCTGGGAGTGATCAGATGGATTATTGATTGAAACCACATTGGGGATTGCAGGAGGGCACATCAAGACCACTTCATCCATCAGGCCTGTCAGGGCTCCACAGCAGGGCACAGGGCAACAACACATTATTACAGACAGCGGGCACTTACTCACACATTACTCACAGCACTTTTAGGCTGTGATTTAGGAGCACTTCCTGCAGAGGGCATCAATATCAATTACTGCTGCTAAAAGAAGCCTTTAAAAAAATGGGAGGAAAAAACACTACCACTGGGTCTGGAACACCTCCTAGCAATCTTTCAACAATAAATTTCCTACTTAAGTGGTAGTTTTTAGTCCGAAAGGAAGTTATCTGACAATGTGTCAATGGGTGAAATAAATCCATTGTGGAAAGTGGCTGAGTTTTTACAAACAGGACTTTTTATGAGACACAGACAACAATTTAAATATTCCCAAATATATTTTAATCTGTGTTGTCGAAATTTCATACATTAGCTTAATTACCTTACTCTTAGTTAATGTTTAGCTGAAAGGTCTGACCATTAGGCTCCTAAACTGATGTCATTCTGACCTTAGTAAACCACCTGCAAGGCCAGCGTCCTTCCATCAGGAAAATGTTTAGACGAGACCTTCGGTTTTGTTTGTCATATCATAAGAACTGACTCAGACTGACACACGCAACCAAAGTCTTCAAACAAAGGTGTCTCTAAGTGACTGGGGAGGATAGTTTCAGACTTCTGTGTGACAACAGATCTCTGGAGGGATTCTCCCCAGGTTATAACCTTGTACCTTGTCTGTATGACTAAATGTATTGTCTCACTGTAATAATAAAAAAACCAATATAAATATAATATACAATATAAACATGCTCTTTTCAAACAGGAGAGCCAATTACCATGGATCGGATATAGAAAGTGTGAAAAAGGAATAATGAATTTATGAACAGCTTTTAGAAGCGGTTGTATATGTTTAGAGATTGATATTGTCTCAATGGTTAAGATTTCTGTCTTCATGCTTGTTGTCGTCTCCTTTACAGTCTCCTGGTGTTAATCAGCTCCTGATCAGGTTTACTAGTTTCCTTTTTCCCTTCAAGTTGGAGCATCACTCCAGTTTAGGGGTACTCACTACAGCCCTACAGGACCGCAGTCCAGCAGGTGTCCCATGTATCCTTGTTCCAACACAGCTGACTCAAGATTAATGATCCTTTGTGCAGAACCTGATAATCTGTTGGATCCATTTAATTTGATTTGGACAGATTAAAGCAGGAATACATGGAAAACCTGCTGGATTGCAGCCCTTGTAAGCTCGAATTGAGTGCACTGGTTCTTTGCCAGATTGTTATGTCCCTCTCAGCTAGCAACTTTCCAGAGGTCTGTTTCCCGCCCCCGTCTGTTTGCCTTATCTGACCGTTTTGGACCCAACCCCATTTTCTGCCTCTGCCCCTTCTAGATTCATGAGTTTTTGATGTCCGGCTTGACAGTTTTAGACTTTGATACTAGATTGTGAACTTTAAATGCCTGCTTGGTTTGGACCCTGGACTTGTTCTGAGTGGACCTTCTCCTGGATGTGGGTTACCGTTTCATGTATGCTTTGTCTGCCAGCCATGCATGTTCCCTGAGGAACAGATTGTACCTTGGGGATCACATTCTGCTTATTCTGAGTTCCATTTCACCGCCTCACCCCACACCACTACCTGTGTTGTATTACACAGTAGCTGTGCTTCAGTTTACCCAGTCTGTTGGCTCTTAGCTGCTTTTTACCCAGATTCTGACACCCATGCATCTCACACAGAGTTCACAGAGTTGCACTGCTGCTACCGTATTGGACTTCACTGATTCTGCTTTACACATTCACATACATCAAGAACTGTCTCACTGTTCACCTGACCAGAGCTCATATCAACAATACAACTAACTTAACTTCTTTCTTTAGCTGTTGCTGCTCCTTTTAGAGTCTTTCACTGAAGCATTACAGAGCAGAGAAACTTCAGTTTTTAAGAGGTATTTGCATCAAGAATGAAAATGTGCAATTTGGATGCTCAAATATCTGCAATTTGTGATGTAAAGTACCTTTAGAATTTCAAAGAACTTCACAGAAGGAGGAAGCAACATGCAAACTCACAGCTGATGAACCCACCAACAAGTGATGTGCAGTAAAGTGGGAAGTTTTTAATTTTGTTCTATGCCAATTTAAACTAGTGAATCCAGAAAACAAAATCTGAGTCATATCAGAAGTGCTTTTAGGGCTGATCTCTATCAGATATTGGAGGGAAAATCACCTGCAGGGATGAGAGGCTGGCATCGTTTCAAACTAAACACCAATTTACTGCTTGCCAAGTAACACTGGGTGTACTAACAGGGTGTGTGTCACTTTGCTCTCCATGTCTGAAGCTCCGCGCAGTCAGTTCCCTGCTTTTTGTTCTTTACTAATTGGATCACACATGAACACACACATCTGCACATTTTTCTTTCATATTCATTTAGCGTAGCATCCTACTCCCCAAACAGCACGTGTTGGTTTGTGCTTTACTGTGATTATGTGCCGGTTCCTACGGAGCTGGATGTCGACTGCCTTCTCCAATATTTGGAGATTTCAAATATTCATGATGGTGAGAGTATTCAGTCAGTGGGCTGGCAGACTGTGGCAAGCCAGCTAGTTCCCATTCCACTGTGCCCGATTATAATTTACAAATCTGTCTGCGAAAAGCCAATTTCCACCGCAAAGTAGAATTTTCTTTCTTTTTTCTTTTTTTTTTTACTTCCAAAGATGAAAGACCAAGTAAAGACGAGACAGACTTTGAACAACTAAGGTTTCCAGGATCCAGCTTTGCTGGATTTGACATTCATGCTACAATAACTTACAGCATGTATATGGGGGGCGGGACTAAAAAGGAACACAACTATTTAAGCTGACATCCATTGCAAATTATCTGACTGTAGAGCAGCGAGTCTGCTACTGTTTCCATGCTGTCTAAACAAAACTCATAGAATACATCTTTTATGGCAACATGACTGATGTGTTCAATAATTTGCCATTGCAGCCCATCACTGTAAAATTCAACATACATAACATCTTACTAGAAATACATCTTTTATATTTGTAAAATCACAAAATGCTGCACATCAAAATAAATAATCATATATTTTAACTTACAAATTGAATTTATTTTATGGCCATAAAACATAATATGAAAAACACAATAATTTGGCAGTAGATTCTATCAATACTTTGACTTAATTCTACATACTGTATATAGGAAGAAACGCTGCAGTGATTCATTTGCATAAATCTGTGTTGCAAATACACACTCATAATGAGTCAGTCCACTGAACGGACACTGTATTGGACATTGCTAGCAATAAGACTCAGATAAATTCAGTATCTTTTACGTGGGATTACAATAGACTTATTTTTTCCATTACAATTTCTTCATTTTTTTGACAGCTAATGAAGAATGTCCTAACAGTAGTCCTCAGTGTTAAACTTATTGCTCAGCAGGGCTTTCAGTCCAACCAACACTTGCACCCAATTACAATCATTCTACAAACACACACATTTGTGCGGCACCCTGAGTCTCAGTCACTCCCTGTCCTCATCAGCATGCAAATGTACAAATCTTAGTCTGACAGGAGGGTGAGAGGCTTGTTTAAGACAAAGAGGAAGATGAGGGTAACTTAAATCCTGCTCATACACACAGTGATTGTTAAAGCTTGCCAAGCAAAGCCAAAGTCTACAATTTGGAACAACATTAGCATTTTAGCTGTAGAGGTTTATTAACTTACAAAATAAGGCGGGATGGATGATTTGTATGTTTGCCAAGCTGTATTTTGAATATCTGACTTTTCATATACTTTTCAGATAACAAGACATAGGTATAGACAAGCAGATACTTTTCCTGCAGGCATCCTAAGTGCCTCTAATACAGCGATAATTCAGGTCTGTAGAAGGGCTTGTTAGTATTTTACTACAATTTAGTAAGATACGGTTCGTCTCAGACAGCTAGAATAAATAAACAATATTAACCATTTTAATACACAACATTCTTATTGGAAAGTTAATGATTATCTAATTGAAATTTAAGGTTCTACAAGAATACAATGGCATTTAGTTTGGGGACTAAACATCTGAACATCCATAAATAGACCAGTTGTCATCAGTCAAAACCAGAAAAAAGTCTTTTGATGAATTTTAAGAGCTTCACACGAGTCCAATTTCATGTAGCCAACAGGAAATTTGTCTGCATTTACAGTGATCCTGACATGTTCTCATGCAGATCATAACTCAGTCGCCTGTTCCTGTAAAAGAATAAGGCTTTCTTTGTTCCTACATCCAACAGAGAAACTTTGAGTGCTATGTCTGATTTCGGTCATAAAACAACTTTACAGAACAGCGAACAAGAGACTTATGAGAGATTGTGGAATTCACTGCTTTAGCAGATGCTTTTCTCAACACTTCTATCTTTTTACCAGCACATTAAAAACCACACAAACCACAAGTGGTTGCAATAAAATGCTTGAGAGAAAAAGCTCCATGTATCAGAATGATAAACCCTAGTGATGATTATAACAATCACGCTTCTGCAACACAGCTTATTGACATTGCTCATTTCTGCGGAGACAGAACTGTACCACCACCTCCTCACACCAGACCTGAAGATTCAAAATGTGGTAACTATGGTGTAATGTTGGTGTTCCACCAACACTATATAAATTTACAGTGGAGCAAAAAGCACCTACACCTAAGTAAGCATTGCACACATATAGAATGTCTTCATTAACATATTTTCCTTTTACTGCAGGTCTTCCTGGATAAAAGCCGCAGTGTATGTTGATCCGTCTTTCCTGTCCTCTCTGACCCCAGCGAGTTGAGGCAGATGGCTGCCCTCCCTGAGTCGGGTTCTGCTGGCGGTTTTGCCTTCCTGTTAAGAGACTTTTCCTTCCCACTGTCGCCTCATGCAGCTCGGTATGGGAAATTGGATCGAAGTCAAGATTTGATGCAATCTTTTTGGTTGCCTTACCTAGGCTATTTATTATGAATTGACTTAATTTGATCTCTGTAAAACGCCCTGAGACGACATTTTCGTAAAATGGCTGACATGAGTCCTAGCAGGACCAAAGTAAGCTAAAATCTCAAAGATGCCCAAACACACTGCAGTCATGGCTCCACTGGGAACCACTAGAAAGAGAGGGGCAGAGAACATTTCAACGAGCTCCCCAAAAATGGAAGAAGATGAGAGTGAACCAGAAACATGGGTTAGTTGCTACTTTATCCGCACCAGCAAGCTCTCCACTGCCAGCAAGAAAAGAAATATTAAACAAAGAAACGTTATCAAAGCTTTAGCCCACTTTGTATTTGCACTGACATAGAAGTGCAGAGCCACCAGTGTGAGGCGTGTGGTGTTCTGAGCAATGGACGGATGAAGATATTACTTCATAAACAGCATCCGTTTAACAAACCCAAACATGACAAACTGAACAAAGACCTGCATCCAGCAGGTTTTGTTGTTTCCTGCACTAACACACCTGATGCAAATCCAATGGTTCCAACAGATTCTTGTTAAACTTTTCATTAATTTCATTCAGCAGTGTTAGAGCATGGAGATAACAAAAACCTGCTAGATACCGGCCCTCGAAGACTGGACTCTGACACCCCTGTTCTAAAGCAATAGGTTTCTTTAGAAGCCAAATCTAGGAGGTGTGGCTTGTTTTCACAAGGTGACACGCCAGATCCACTGTACTCACTGCAGCATCCACTGCTTGGCATTGAAAAAACAAAGTCATAGTATTTAAAGTCTGCACGTTCACATCTTTCCCCTGTGCTCTGATGAGATGGCCAGTGAGCACATCCTGATCTTGCTACACACGGAGGTAAGACGGCTACCAAGAAGGAACCAAGAAGGCTGTTTACAAGCCTTTTTGAATGGCACAGGGACGTCCAAGTGTTTTTACATAACAAAAACTTCCAGTTTTTTAAATGTTTTTGAAGATGCAGTGAGGCTGCTTCAGCTAGCATACTGGAATGAAATGAATCTGGGACTGCAGGGACTTTCCAACATTTTTAACATTCATAACAAAATCAGTGCAATCGCAAGAAAAAAAGATGGAGTTGTTTTTTATTGCCATCAAGGTGGGAGATGTCTGCTTTCCTCATCTGGAGTAGTCCAAATAACAGTTTGATTTCCGATAATGGGGTCAAGGACAACTTTGCTGCTCTCACCACCTCAAACAGAAGCTCTATAAATATTTTCCAGCTGTGTCCACATCAAACAACAGCATGAGAAAGCTTTTCAGCAGCAAAACCATTCACATCCCAAAGGAATGAGGTTTCTGAAAGCAGGAAACTTTATTGGAACTCTTCTCCAATGACAAAATCCATTTTCAGAACTGTCATTTTTGGACTTTTGTTTGCAGTGAAACAACAAATACCTTGTGGTTTTAGAGAAGACTGTATTCTTTTCTCATTTGCAACATCATATCTGGGTGAGAGAGGCTTTTCTTTACTCAGACAAAACACAGAAGCAGAATGGATGCAGTGTAGCCTGACAACACCTACTAATCCAAATATCACAGAACAGTGTTCACAGACACTATCTCATACCTCTCATTATGCTTTAAATCAAGTGTTTCTCAACCGTGCTACCGCTGCCCTGCAAGTCTTAGAGGCAACCCTGCTTTAAGACAACTCATTCAAATCAATGAACTTTCTCATCAAGTTCTTTGCAGCCTGTTAAAGACCATTTATTTCATTCAGGTGTGTTAATGCAGGGTTGCCTCTAAGACATGCAGGGCGATGGTACTTAAAAAGCCTGGTTGAGAAACACTGCTCTAAGTAAAGGTTTTTCCAGCAATTACTATTGCTAGTCACCTTTCATATTACTGGTGAGCTAAACTTTTCTTAAACACATCATTTAACTACACTCTGTATACAACATACAAAGCATTGTAATGACCGAGGAGTTTTTCCTTGAGTTATGCAGTTCTGATGCAATACTCACATAAATGCATATACTCACATAAATCATATTTGCATGTGGAACTATCCCGACTTGTATCTGAGAAACTCCTGATGTATAAATGTAGATTTTATCAGGTATTTTCTGCACTTTAATGTCAGTCACTTTTGGTGAGTGAACGATGGTTTAACTGGGCTCTAATGTGAAACTAGAAAAGAACATTTTGCATGATTTTTTTCAAAGATTGCATTATTATAAACCTGCTCTGCCACCACAATATAAGCCCATTTTTCACAAAGCACAAAAACACTCCATCTTTTCTAATATTTCCTTTTGTGCTTGATTTAATTCTTCCTGAAGTGCTTTTGTGCCACAGATTTGAACACTTCATAGTGTAACGCAACTCTTGAGTGTCTTGTAGCTTTGCTTTGCTTTGTGACAATCTGTACAATATGCAGAGTATGGCATCAGTCCTAGAAACACATAACATGAAACCTTGTTTTGTCCCAACTGAGGCAGGTTGATGGCGTAAAAAAATGAGCATGCTTGATGTATGCTGGCAGAAAAATGATTGCGATTACTGCTCGCTAACTACTTTTTGCATACCTCAGTGTTCTTCAGAAGCATATGTAAACAACTATGAATTGAAGAAATCAATTTTTGGCTTGTTTATGAGTATGTCTCCTGTAGGCATGTGTGTATCATTTCCACTTTCCATGTCCTGCGGACCAATATTTCCTCACTACATCACTTTCAAGCAAGCCATTTAATACAACTGGCAACTAGCAGACAGGAGCGCACCACATATTTGTCACTACAGAACAAATGGAACCGTGATCATTTAATATAAACATGATTATCCTGCTTGATGGTGCTATCTTTTGCCCTGAATCTTGGTAACATTATCCCAACGATACAAAGTTCATCGCTTGCTAAAAAAATAAAGATTTTTAAAAATTAAATAATCTTGATAATGACTTTCTGTGCAACAAAACACAATCTATTTAGAAGAAGCACACTTAATGCACTGCGTTACAGCTGATGGCGTTATAATGGTGAACATTTTCTATTTCATGCAGCTCCAACAGGTTGAATAATGCTTGCCTGAGGTCAAAACAGAAATGTTCAATAATTTATTAGCAGAAGCAGGAGATTTTTAATCAGGAATGAATGTAACAGTGTTCAGCAAATCTGAGTTGGGACAGCCAACTGATTCTGGATAAATGAACCTCACTGTAGCTATTGCTGTCTTTTAGTCATATGGACAACCACATTTTTGGATGCCACAGCACTGTGAAAGTGTGTCCTCCTGTTCCAGAGTCACCATTTTGTTTGACTTGCTAATAATCACCAAAAGCATCTGTCGGGAAAACTCTGAGAACAGACCAAAGACTATATTATAGAAGGAAACTGATATTTTCAAAGGTAATTTAAAGGCCTAATATCAGCCAAATTGTCCATGATGGTTTGTCTAACCTTTGAAAGAGTGAGGTGGGAAGCAGGGCAATATCATTATGTATTATGCTCTGTCTGCACAGGGGCAATCAATGCTTCATTTCACAGCAGTTCTAGTGGGGAAAAGGCCACTCAGAGGAGGAGGAAGAGAGGCGGCTGAGTGGCAGAAAGATCGACAAGTTCAGAGATACACAGCACTTGTCTCCAGTGTTGAGCTAAAGCCTGAAACCCTAAGGGAGAATCCAAATGAAGATGGCCATGCAGAAACTGAAGAACCACCAACAAACAGCTACAAGGATCATAACAAACACAAGCCCTCCTTTACTAAGTGCTGCAGCTACTGGAGTTATTTATGCAGCACTGAAAATGGGGCCATTACAGGCAGGAACACTCTAAGCTAGTCTATAGAAACCACAGAGCATCTATGGCAACACGATATAAAAGACTGATAAGACAGAGCAATAAGGCAAAAATGTGACAATGTGGAAAGAAGCATGTTCAGTTACAGTCTCGCCACTCTTCGGCAACACTTTGGCTATGTCTTCTTCCTCTGCAAAGTCATGGTATTTTAAACTTCCTTCTCTTTTGTGGTTTCTTGTTGGTTACCAACCAGCTTAAGCTTATGACATACTCTGTGAGAAGCAAGATTTTCTTTTTTCCTTTTCTGAAGGCCGCAATAACAACAAAAAAAGTTTATTTTGTTCTGGTTGATTATTCACTCCACTAAAATGCAATGAACAATTGACCAAGTTATTTTATACTTAACCCCTTAATGCCTGAAATAAGAACAACTGCTCAGAAAACTCCAATTTTGTGTTTTTTTTCTTTAGAAAGAAAATCTTGAAAAAAAATAAGATATTTGGCACTTTTACAATTTATTACTATTTGATAGGTCAAAATATTGTAACGTATGGTCCCCTGCTTTCTGGTGTTCACCAGGGGGCAAGAGACCAGTATCATATAGTGTCCAACTTAGTTTTGAATAAAGCTTGTACCATAAAACTATGCAAAATGTCTCAGAAAGGGTTTGTATCAAATATGCAACATCAGGCATTAAGGGGTTAAGGAGAAACATGAAGTCGAATTTTCAATAAACATGAATTTGAACTTGGATGTAACAGTGAAGAAGACATCCCTAGTTTTCACTTGACAAGACATTTTCTTGAGTACACAAAATGGTGAATAATGGTACACTTGGGACTCGCTTGTCTGGCAATCCCAGTAAGGCTGAAGATTAATGGCTTAGGGAGAAAAAGAAAAATCCCTTTTTCTGTGCTTAAGAGCATGTATTTGGGTGCATAAAGTAACTATTCATCCATTTTCTATACACACTTTATCCTATTCAGTGTTGCGGGGAAACTGGAGTGTATTCAAGCTCCCAGCTACCCTGAATGGGTCACCAGTCCATCACAGAGACAGATGAGAAAACCATATGACTTACAGCTACTTCTACAGTCAATTTAGAAAAAAACTGTTGCCCCAACATGCATGTTTTATGGATCATGATACATAAAAGCGGCTTCATCTGAGATTCATACCAGCAGTGCCAGTACTAACAATCACAGCACAACAACTAAAAACATGAAAAAAACATGAACAATTCAGATTATGTTATGCCACATCCCTTGTTTGGGGTAGATGGGCCACCCTAACACGGCAATTTTTAACTAGAGAGGAACCTACTGGGAATTCCTGGGAAAATTTGATAACCCCTTTCATTAATTTCCGATTTTTTTCATTTATCCCAGAAAAACAACTAAATATGCTTTATGAAAAATGGAACAGTTTAAAAGTTCACTCCTTGATCACACCATTTGAATTGACACTAATCCTTTCCCTAAAATGTTTAAGCAAAATTTATTTCAGTGTCCAAGAAAACCATTTCAGAGAAATCTGTTAAAAACCAGTTAAATCAACTCAATTATTTTTCACTGCATTTTAATTTACATTAAATTGTGCCTAAAAAAAATGTATGAAAATAAAACCAATGCAACAGTGAACACACACCACTGAGTCCTCAGCCTGCCACAAGCATAAATGTGTACACAATATGATACATTTATGTAATCTTGGATAAATAATTAAGCTAGGACAGGGCATAAATTAATGTGGATCTGATCATTCAACTTTTCAATTCAATTCAATTCAACTTTATTTGTATAGTGCCATTTCACGACAATGTCGTCTCAAGGCGCTTCACAGAGAT
>JBAMHX010000017.1:1871675-1881974 GCA_037177515.1 Pseudomugil tenellus
GCTTCATGGATAAGTAAATCTGAGTATCATCTGCATAGCAATGAAAATTAATACCATGTTGCCTGATAATATTACATTGTCAACACTTCAAGCAGTTATGTGGGAATGTCAGTAAATCTACTTTTGTATTCGGCCAAAAATTGTCCCAAAACCTTGAATCCAGACATACACCTGCTACTCTACTGAACCATCATCATGCTTTCGAACTCTGAGTATTACAACAGAAGCTTACACACCACTAGCACACTCACCCAGTGTAATTGGCAGCCTTGGGTTATTATAGCATGCACTACAGGGAAACTGCACAAACAGGAGAAAACAGAGCAGACTATTGTGAAAAACATAATAGCTTATCATGGGGTCTGCTGGCTGAGTGATAAGGCCTGTATGGATAGCCTACAGGCTGCTTCCACTATACAGCTGCTACCCTGCTATAAGCCAACAAAACTAAAACCATCCTAAAACCTTACTGGAGAGAGAGTGTGAATGCAAACATGTCCTACACACACACAAACACGCACACCCTAGGAAGTGCTAAATCAACAAAGACCTGCTGGCATTTACATTTTGTGTCACCGTTAACCTCCCATTTACAAAATGCCAGAACTCTGTAAATGCAAAACTGTACCAACAAACTTAAGTCTGGCGGTAGAGTACTGAGTTTCAGGTGAGGACGCTCCAGAGCGACAGGACGCAAGAGCCTGTGCAAAGCACAAAAGGATCATCAGGAGAAAACGAGCCAAACTTTTACTTATAAAGTAAGCAGCAGTCAAATACTTTCAGTCTAGCAAATGGATTAAGTGTTGAGCTATATTTTCCTGTTGAGATTAGATTTTTTTATTCCACATTTCATCATACTGGTAGCATTGCACTGTTCCATCTGTAAGACATTTCACATTATTTCTGGTTTTATAGATACTTTATGGATGTTTATTTTAGGGTAGGCCTTTGAGAACTTCTAAATACTCTTTTTCAGAATATAATAATTTAAAGAAAATGAAAAGAAATACGGATTTTAGTTTTAATTTTCTTTTGTGATAATTGTTCCTTTATTGTTCCCTTTTTCCCTTTTATTATGATTAAGAAAATAAAAATTTAACCAAACTATCAAACAGAAATTATTTTTATTTTTTCTGATATATTGTCTAGACACTATTTTATCTAACAACTCTTTTTGTATACATCTATCGTAGCAGTACTTTTGTCTACATGATTTGTAACATTTGCAGCTTAAAAAAATTTTTACAACTTTGCTCCATTTATGTTAAACTTTACCTTTAAAAAAGTGTGAGTGAACTTTAGGCAACAGTTTAAGCAACAAGGAAATATCCCACACATCAAGCAGGTCAGAGATATTTTTTTTAATAATACATGTAGAAATTATATATTATATTTACTTTGGGATAAAGATAAGACTGCTAATGCTAAGCTGCAAAAAGAAAATTAAGCTGACTAGTGCAAAACATTAACACCCTGATTTTTATAGAATTATTTTCGTTTTACTTGTTAGTGAGGTTAGGAAGTTAAATGTACAAACACTGTGAAAGCATTAAAAAGGTCCCGATCAGGCAAGCACTTATCCAAGGTTGGGTTATTTCCTTGAGTGGTGTTCGTAGATATGGAGGGGTCTCAACTCTTCGCCCTACAGCAGAAGGCACAACCCAAACACCACAAACTCAAAATAGTTCAAGCAAATGTTTTTTTGTCATTTGTGGTAGAGATCCAAATCCATCTGGCTTTTTGAAATACAGCAATCTCTGCTTCAGACATTTGCACAGCAACGCGTGGACACACTTAAATGTCCTTTTCATTCCATGTGGAGCCCGTCCCATTTCCGTTTACCACTGCCTGCGTTGGAGCAGTTTAAACATGATGGAAGGTAACATTTACTCAGGACCTATCACAGCAAAAGCAAGCAAAAAAATATAAACTATAAAACTCAAATACAGACAAAAAAGAACATACTTTTAGCATTCACAAAAAGGGTGTGAGATCAGAGCAAGCTGGCTGTCAGCATGACAGGAGTGCAGCATAATTTAAAGTCATTTTTGTCATCTTTTGAAAATACATGTATTTTTTCATTTCTGTGTTTTTGTGTTTGAGTAAAATATTTATCATGCAAGGTTTAAAAAATAGTCTGACTTTTCAATATTGTGCAGCCCTGACCTCTATATTAGACAGACACACACTCAATTTTTCAAACTCTGTAATTTCATGCTATGTCTGTACAAATACACACTACACTCACCCATAAGCGTGTGAGAAGTACTACAACCTACCTGACAAACTGGCCATAGACAGAAACGAGATAAATGCAATACATACTGAATATTTTCTTATTTATTTGTTAGATAACGGCCTGATCAAACAACCATTAAGGATCTCTTTAAACAACAGATGCGTGACTAATACAAAAAAATATTAACAGAGGGTCATGTGCAAGCATGAGTGAGATGTTAAAATAAACTTTGATACAAATTTTCAGGTAAAAGACAATAATTTAAAAGAAATATATATATATAGTCCTTTTTTAGTAATGCTGACAGGACTATGCCTGCAACTTTTCCTATTGATTTAACTCTGACACAGGATGTAAAGTTCACCCCAGACAGCAGAAAATTGTGCAACAATGCGACGGATCGAAATTAGGGTCTGAATCAAAAATAGTTTCTGAATCCCAACAGGAAATGGTTGTATTGCAATTCTCCTTAAAAAAAAAGGATTAAATGCAGTGATACACACACAAAAAGAAGTAGAGAGTAGAAAATAAGGCCACATTCAGACCAGGATTGTCGAGGGGTGTCTGTTTGTGTGGAGAATTCTGTAACGTTTCACACATTGGTTTGCTTTGCTGTAACAGTCCAGACTGCCTCCATCATGTCACACAGCTGACCATGCAAGACAACACCAACTACATATCTGCTGTAGTGTTGCAAAACGTTTTATCATTTCTGGTTCCCTTGGTCCCATTTTGGTGCAAAAGATATTTGATTATTATCTTTTTTATGCACACGGTAAATAAATCAGCATAATTTTATACATGAGCACCTGACAGACTGTTTTTTCATCCATTTTTCGCCTTAACAGCAACTTCACTTCCTCTTTAAAAATGCATCCATTTATCATCAGCATTATTTCATAAGGAGGCTATGAAACCAAGGAAAATAACTTGCAAATAAAAAGAAACTTGATTAATAGATGTGACCACTGTGCACCACTCAAATTATTTTAGAAAGTTTTTTTTTGTTGTTTTTTTTTTGCATAAACTGTCCAACATAGCCCACAGAATACTGTGCATTTCCATATCTTCAAGTTTTCATTGCTTGCAAGATTTCAGTCTAGGAGGTAATGGAAGTTATAGCATATAATGTGTGTGTGTGTGTGTGTGTGTGCAAAGTGTGTCCTAACTGTGTGCAAAACCCATAATGAACTGAGGATAAACGCACTGCTACTTGCAGTGCAAAAGGATAATTCCATTGATTTAGCAGGTATATCCACATATTTAAAAAGGAAAAAAAAAGAAAGAAAAGGCTCAATACACTACTTTTAACATCAGAAATTTCAAAGTAAACCCATTAAGAAGAAAATCAGGAACGGCCAAGCACAAGAACCTTGTTACCGTCTTCTGTTCTTATTAATCATATAACACATCTGCTTTCCGAGAACTAGTAATGTATGTTATTGGAAATATCATAGTAAGGATCATAGTAAGTGAATTTTAAATCCATCACATAATGGTAGTGTAAATAAAAGTCAGAAATAAAAGGCATTATTTTCTGCTCTAACAGGAAAAAGTACAGTCTGCTGCATCTTAAGTAGCTCATCATTCAGTTTCCCAGCACTGCTTTCATACAGCTGGCTAAACCTAAATGAGCCTAAAATGTTAGTCCAGATGGGAAGATGTTTTTATGAGAGATAGGATGCAACTTTTTCTCTGCCTGACCACAGCTGAAAACAGGCTATGAAGTTTTATACTTTAACTTAAACAAGTTTTTGGCTATTTATACTTTACAGACCTAAACCTGTATTTCCAAATTGACTCTATCAAT
Organism: Pseudomugil tenellus; assembly: GCA_037177515.1. Lineage (NCBI taxonomy): Eukaryota > Metazoa > Chordata > Actinopteri > Atheriniformes > Pseudomugilidae > Pseudomugil > Pseudomugil tenellus. The sequence goes on from JBAMHX010000017.1 coordinate 1,875,725, forward strand.
TCAGTAGCTTGTGTAGTTGTTCCACTTCTATTTTTGTCACCTGACAGAAGACATAGAAATGACTATTTCATTAACTGCCGTGAATACAAAAAAAAAAAATAAAATAAAAACGGGAAAAGGAAAAGTGAAAGAACAGTTTACTGCTTGGACATATGGATGAATGTTCTTTAAGCTGAACTGGATGAGAAATGGATCTGAGGCTAACTTGTCAAAAATTCTGCATCCTCATTTTTGCACAGTTAACATTTTTTTAGTTAACTCCTAATCATTCCATCGGTATATTTGGCATTGCATAAATAGATGACTAAAAAGCTGGAAACAACAACCAGGAAATAAACACATTTAGCAGGATTAACTGTGTACCGTGCGTCCACTAGACAACATACTGAAAGACACATCTTCTTGAAGTGGATTCCAAACCATTTTACCGTAGATGCTGAACTGAAGTCCACAAAATGGCAGGCTGAGAGACAGGAGTGACTTATATACAGCAGCTGTAGTCCATAAACTCCTGCTGAGCATCCAGAGCAGATAGGTCCACAGGCAAGGGCAGGGGGTTGACACCATACAGAGATGTAGCCATGGAGCATCTAATTAGTATTTCAGTATCACTGACCTGGAAAAGATGTAACTAATTCCTGAGCTATGAAGCCAAATCTAATGTGCTCAAAGCAAAATAAACCACTGGATATCAGCTTCTTTGATTAATCCTTGTTTTATTTACTTTAATGATTTAAAAAAGCCAATTACATGCAGGCTCCCCTGCAACTGTAAACAATGTTTTCTTTAAAAGGAAAAAGAAAAGAGCTGAAGGACTGTAGTTATTGAGTACAGCTTATCTGAAAGTGCAGGAATGGAAGCAGTAGCAGGCAGAAGCCGTGGTGGGTTGACTCCATTTTAAAAAGGAGGATCAGAGATGAGAGGACGGATCAAAGGTTCAAAGCTGCAGGTAGAGATCTCAGCAGGGGTCTGTCCGTAAGTCTACAGGCACCGCAGCGCAAAGACAAGACACAGAGAAATGACAACTGCACCACTATTAGTATGCAACATGCAGTTAAGCTTTAAACGGGTCTTCTCTTAAAAGGAAAATTCTCTCGTCAAATGCAACACATTACACAGAGAAACCAGTGTGATTCCAGCCACGGTTCTACTTCAAAAAGCCGTTTTAAAATCAGTTTCTGCAAACATTTCTTTCCTTTTCTCTTCAGATTTTTCTAGAATGCCTCCAGAAAAAGCAGAGATTAAAGGGGAAAGAACATGTTCTGCATAGACTCAACGAGCTGGTGCCACACAGATCAGGTACCAGCAGCCCCCATGTATTAGGAGGAGGATTCACTCCCCCGCCATTCACATATTAAGTGAAATTCATTTCATTTAATATGTGGATGGCGGGGAAGCGCAGGGGGGAGGGGTGGCAGTGATTTCATTTTGGATATTATAAAGGTAGAAGATTTAGGTCTGAAAGAGGTTGAACCTTTAGTTCCATGTGGGTGGCCATTAAGCAAAGCTTAGCAGATAAAGGTTGAGTGGGATTCTCCCCCCCAATCACAGCCAGTTCATTAAATGCTTCAACACAAAAATAAAAAGTTAAGGTTTCTTCACCTTGTTGGGGAGGACTGAACACACACAAATCATTTTAACCGGCCCGCTCCAAATGATTAAATAGTGACAAATCCCTCCCGCCTCATCCTCTGGAGGACAAGCGTTGCATGTTTCTGTGCTTTGGAGGTGTGTCTTTAGAGCAGGGGTGTCCAAAGTTGGTCTTCAAGGGCCGCTTTCCTACAGCTTTTTCTTGCATCCCTGCTCTAAAACACCGGAGCCAAATCAGCTAGTCATTGTGCCGAACTTAATTGGCTGCTGAATCCAAGCCAAGTGCTTTGAAACAGGAATACATTAAAAACTTGCAGGATAGCGGCCCTTGAGGACCGACTTTGGACACCCCTGCTTTAGAGAAAGGGGGTTTGGACTTTTCATTTGGGCATTTTCAAAACTTAACGTTTCTCTAGGATCTCCTCTCCTGCCAATGTACACGTCAGCTGTTTTCAGGATATTTATTGTAGCGCTGTCTGCACCACTATCAGCTAAGCTCTCCATTCTGACCTTAAATGTTGTGCTGCATTTTTACATGTCATAAGCATTTAAAACACAAGCAGAGTGCAAAAAATACAGGATTACAATTATACCTTAAGATGAGAAATAGTTTTCATACCAGCTCCCAAAATTCTATTCCAGCATTATGAAGGTGCCTTCAAAGCTTTTCTGGTCTAGACTAAACTGCAGGTGCGAAATGTCCCCTAAACAAGATTCTTGACCAAATGCAATTTAACTTAGTACATTTAGTCTATCAATTTCCTACAATCCGTTAGTCATTTACTACAGTTATACAAGTCTTTTCATGGCTTAGTTCAGTTCTAATCCAATTAAATTTGGCTTAATTCAGAAGCTGAATGACTAAGAAAGCAACAGACTGTATCAAAGATTCATCTCAATTCATCCTCAATCAGGCAAAAGAAGATTCAGTCTGAATAGAGGATGACATTTAGACTAATTACACAGAGTTATGACCATCACTAGTAAAAATAAAAGAGGGAGTAAATGAGCAGTTTTTTAATCTAAAATATGGTCCAAATGTGTGAGAAGACTCAGGTGTCTGCTACAGCATTCAATAAAGTACAGCATTAACGCCGCTATTTTTCACTGAAGCTGTTTTCACTTGGGGGTTTCTCCTGAAACAGAGCTTTTGCATGGCTCCAGGACTTCTTGTTGATCAGAAACTCTTGAATTTTCATATCGAGGATTGAGTCCAGCAAATTTCAACAAGCCTAAAGTACCAAGCTTATAATTAAGGTGGTGGAGGTCTAGTACAGTAATAGTACACCCTAATAAACAATTAGGACAGTGAACAAAATTAACAAATAAAATATATCCTCTTAGCCCGAAAGTGACACGATGTCAGGAAAGAAAAAAAGTCCTACATTTCCGAGTTGTACAAAAAATAAATGAATACCATATGTTTGCTAGATAGTTCTCCTTAGCCTATATATTTATAAACATGGAAACCTAACGTGAAATATCAAAGTTTGGAATAATATATGAAGACAGAGGATGTCTCTACATTGCTACATTACATTGTCTCATTCGTCAGCTTTCTGCCGTGCTGAAGGCATTTCCGGCAGGGCTGAGATTTGTGTTGCATCTGTTAGTATCCGTTTCTCCTCAACAAGTGGAATAAATGTGTCAGCGGTGGGCGTTTATAACCTGGATTGTACAATACGTCACCTACAACCTCAATTCTAATGACATTGGGACATTGTGCAAAACATACATAGCAGAATATAATGATTTGCAAACCCTTCTTAACCTAAATGTTAAACAGAAATACACAACTAATGTTGCAAACATTTTCCTTTCAAAAAAGCTGAAGCATCAAAAGCAAAGATGGGATGCAATTCACAACTGCATGAAGAAATAGTCCAACAGTTTAGGAACAAAGTTTCTCAACGTACAATCGCAATTAATTTACAGATTTTATTATGTACAGTTTACATACAATTTATTTTATTATGTACAGTTTACATACAATTATTAATAGATTCAAAGACGAAATCTGGACATAAGCCATTGATTTTTGGACAGTGACCTTCTACCCCTCATTAACTATTTAAAATTAATTAAGAAGAACATCACTGGGTAAAGGATATGTGGAATCAAAAACGCTTTCAATAACCTGTCAGTTAACAGTTTACAAGTGCAGAGTAGATGTACCATGCCAACTAAAAACCATCTAACAACACCCAGGAGATAGACAGACTTAATGTGGAAAGGTTTGCTGTGGTTTGATGGCTCCATATTTAAAATAGTTTTGGAAATCATGGACGTCATTCTTCCGGGGCCAAAGAGCAAAAAAGGAAAAATCCAGAGTGATTTTTCAGCACAAAGCTAGCATCTGTGATGGGGGTGTGTTAGCATTTTGCCTACATTACAATCACAAGGCTTTGTAAGAAGAGAGTGCAGGTACTACACTGACCTGGCTGCAGTCCAGACATGTCTCCCATTGAATGATGTGACACAATATGAAGCACAGACTATGACTATGTAAACCACAGATATATAACTCTGAATCCATCTATGTATGACTCTTCCTCTTGGTGATCAGACCTGATTACACCTGGATTTTACAGCCTGTTGCAAGTTACAGTACATGCATTTTAGGATGAATGTTAACGACCAAACACCTATTAAGTGAAGAATAATTAAAAAATAAAAAATACCTCCAAGTAAACGCGTGTTGAGCCTGTACAGTAATATGATGCGGCAATAAGAATTGTCCAAAGTGCGCTCAATCAGCTCTGGCTTAAGAACACCATAGTAGAATAACTGCCTGAGAGATCCATTACACAGCCAGACTGCTGAATGTACACTCACAAGAGATCAGCAAGGCTCTAAAAAGAAGCCTGACTCAGCCCTGATGAAAGACATCCTCAGCTTTTAAAATGACTGTACATCCCAGAGGGCAAAGACACTAGAATTAGATGAGAACCTCAATGTTAGTCTATGCATTAAAAGTTTTAACTGTAGATGCCATCAAGCAACTGCAAATATAAGTGTGATTATATTAGTTTTTACAGCCAGAAATGACTTTTTCATTAAAGTGTCCATCACAGAGCTGTTGGAGCAAATTAATGCAAACAATCACTCCAGCTCAAAAATACAGATAAGTTAATGATGTCCTAGCAGAATAGTCAGCCAGGATACTGGAAATAAATATATGTGTAGGAGGTGGAAGATTAATTAAAAGAATGGTGAAGTGGTATTATCCACTCTGCTCAAATATCTGCTGAAGCAACTTGGCACATGGCAAGTCATTTCTCTGAAGAGGTCCTTGTTCAAGCAGCTTTCTCTCAGAAACGAAGCTTGATGAAAGCTTGGCTTGGTGTTGAGGCGTTTTGACCATTTAAAATGTCATGTTTTCAGAAAATTTGTCTGAAATAAGCTGTCAATACATTGGATTTCATATTAGTGTCTTTCTTGCAATGAAGTACTAATCAATGTGTTCCTCACCCCCTGCACTTCAGTCCTCCTCCTGCCAGACTTCTGGGGGCTGTGCCAGAGAAAATCAATTGTTTTGAAATGCTGGCAAGCTGAGAGCATCATCCCACGAACGGCATACCAAAAGAGAAAATGCCAGACTGTTAAATTGCAATTCATCATCTTCATTTGCCCATATGAGACAAATGTCCTTTGTTCAATTAAACTCCACCGTCGATCATCTAAACCAAGGTTTGGGACCCCTCCTAACTAACTCCTGCTGAACTCCAGTGTCACACAATTATTAGCTATTATAAGCATTGAAACATCTGACAACTCATCAATGAGCTTATTGAAGTTTGGTTTTAAGTCTTTACAGCAATTTATTCCCATCATCCTCCATACAAACGCTGCTAACTCAACCTAATGTAATAACGACAGCTCCACCATGCCTCAGCGTGAATGTGTACCACCTACAAGGCAGGTGTGTGACAGATGGGTGTAAAGCTAAAATCCAAAAAGGAAAGGGGTGACGGGGGCAGCAGAAATCAAACCGAACTGGAACACAAAAGGAATAAAGTAGATCTGATGGTGCATCAGTGGAAATGAAATAAAACAAACAGCAGGGATGGAGGCGGAGCTGGAGGGTTTCTACAGCTGTTAGGAAAACATTTCTCCTCCACCAGACACATGGTTTATACATATCTCTCTTATGGACTTTTTGTCAGAGTGATTTGCAGCCTGCAGTGAGATGCATTAAAGCTCTTTGTAATCCGACTGTCAAGCTCTTCCCACACTGGTGGTCAGCAGCAAGTGGTGTGGTGTTTGGTCCAATAGAGAGACAATAAACCCAGTGCTGGTGCACAACCTGATGCAATATCTACTATATGTTTCTCCACTAGGTAGGTTGCTAAATGAAAAATAAATCTCAGGAAAATATAAGAGGTAACAGTATTAGGAACTGTATGAAGTTTGCTATAATCACAAAAGGAGAGAGAGAAGCAAACGGAGGCTAAACATTAAAGGAGATCTTCGCTTTTTTTAACCTGGTGTCTGTTGTCACCTTTCCTTCCATACATGTGAGTAATGTAGAGATGAGATAGCAAGATAGCTCCTGTATTTAGCTGGGCTGGAAATTAACAGTCCAGCTAATGACAGGTAGGGGGGCAATTGTTCATTCGTCTAAATTTACCATAAAAACGTGATTTTTTTCCACGCTGAA
>JBAMHX010000017.1:1882074-1896706 GCA_037177515.1 Pseudomugil tenellus
GGCAAATTTAGACGAATGAACAATTGCCCCCCTACCTGTCATTAGCTGCACTGTTAATTTCCAGCCCAGCTAAATACAGGAGCTATCTTGCTATCTCATCTCTACATCACTCACATGTATGGAAAGAAAGATGACAACAGACCCCAGGTTAAAAAAAAAGCGAAGTTCTCCTTTAAAGCCAGTTTCTATTTTAATCTGCATATGGAAAAGGTATAATAAATACATAACTATCCCAGTAGTTTGAACCAGTGTAGCTCAATCCCGCTGCCCTGTGTGTTTTAGTGGTAAACTTATTTTACACAGCTGAATTTAATGAATGGCTCATTAACAGCTTTGCAAAAAAGTTTAAGTATTTTTTAATCTGAATAAGGTGTTTTGGTTACATGCAGGACAGTGGGTGCTGGGGTTTACCTGGATTGAGAAACACTGTCTAAAACTGTTTACTTGCTCATTTGCATATATGATTGTTTTATTCCACCTTTATTTAGCCAGGTTTAACAGACAAATACTACGAGTAGCTCCCAAACTGAACACAAAACTCAAATTAAATGTCATATAGTAAATATTAAATCAGACAAGAAGTGGACAAAGGATTTTTCCATAAAATTACAGCTGTGCTGCAGACAGTCGAATTCTACAGAAATAATCAGGACTAACATGTTTATCATTTCTTTTACTTCATATCTCAAGTTAAGTAACAGATGAAAAAAAAAAACATTCCAAAGGAAATCCCCAACAGCGTATGCTATATCTGCATGTCCATCCCAATGCAGGGCTCCTTTGCAAGGATTCCTGCAACCAGGAGGTTTTCAAGGAACATGCCCAGCAGATTCAAAGAACCTCATGTACTTTTATTTTAATCAAGTGTAGCAAGCAAAGCATGTCAAAGAGAGAAATCACTTTAAGGAGCAAGTAAACCTTCAGAAGCTCTGAAGTATAGTAAACTATAGTTAAATTCCTGGGAAAGAAGCTGTAGTGGTTTTATACTAGAGTAAAGTAAAAGTCAGTGTAGATTTAGGTCCAAACCCTGAGAACCAGTGAGAAAAAAGGCAAAAAACGCACGACCAGACAGAACAGATTTCATCAGCATACAACTCTCTGTAGAAAAATATAGAAATAATAATATAGAAATTATAGAACACTAGAAAGCGAAGTTCTCCTTTAAGTGCAAAAGTGTATATGCTCATTGTTTACAGCGGCAGCCCCCATCATCTCTTTTTACAAGCTTATGTCAAAGCTTGTTTAGTTTACTTTTACTATAGGTCAACTCCTAGGTTGACTGCAATAAAATACTTTTTTAAAAAGTTTAAAATCAGCAATCAGCATTGGTTTAAAAGAAAAGAAAAAATCTGATATTTTATTTTTAGGCTACATCGCCCGGCTGTAAGAGGGATGCTGAAATGCGTGAAAGCAAAGCAGCAACCACAGAGGAAACTGAAAACAAAATCAAATGCTGGAAAATCTTGCTGTTTAGGTTTCCTGCAATAAAAATCTGTCTCCAAATTAACCCTTAAGAGGACATCTGCTGCTTTGATCCCAGTGCAGTGAGTAAAAACTCCTTATTATGTCTTTGTAAATCCTTGGTCAGAGTTTTTGTGTAAAAAGAGAGGACAAGGCACGCTCTGTTAGATAAACTCATTAAAAACAAAAACCACACTCAAGTGGTGATAGTTGCACAGAGTATCTCAACACAAGCTCGATATTCTTCAGTGCTACATTATTACACTAATAAATTCATAACTGAATATTTTCTCAGTATGAATGAACTCGAGTTTCTATCCAACTACAATCACACACACAGAAAATCAAAGAGGATGAAAGAAGATAGTTTTTCTCCACTCAGAGGAATATCTAAATGCCTTGAAGCTACAAGTTGACTCAGAACAGCAGCGTGCTCATAAAGAAAGCGCTATAGAAGCAAACCTGCAGCCTTACTTTCAGCATTGCACATGGAAAGCAGGCCTGGGAGCAGTCTAGCAGCACCATGATGACAGATGGAAAGCACCAGCCTTTACCTCCAGGTAGTGCAACACAATCACATTTTAATGACATCTTCACACTGACGCAGGTTAAATTTACATGTGCAATAAAGAATCAGACAGAAAGGGAGAAATGACAGGTTGCATTCACTATTTGGTCTAAGTGATAAATGTCTTTTGACTCTGCTTCATCACAACATGCTGCAGTCTGGCTCTGCATAATGCAGGGCTCACACAGTGGACATCTGGAGCCTATCCTAACACAAAAATATTGGCTCTGCCTATGAATTGGCATGGTTTTGGCTGTTTGTCACTTTTTTTTTTGGATAAAATCTGCTAAAGTCTGAAAAGTATTTGAATCTGATGACAAATCCCCAAAGTTGAGAACAATGGATTTGTCTAAGTTAAAAATGGCACAATTGCAAACAGGCTGCATTCTCCACTGCTGTCTCCACTGCTCCACTCAAAGCAAACCAACAGCAGCTGGAAATTTGGTTCATCTGCTTTCTCAACATGCTCTTCAAGGATGCCGACAACAAGGAACACGTGATACTGCAAAGGGGATGAGATAGAGCGCCGCTGGAGACTCATGATAGGAAGAGAAATAGATTTTTAGAAAAGAAAAAATTAAAGGAAGTAATGGAGCAATAAATCCAAGCTGGAGTAGGATTGCAGTCATTCCCATTCATCAAATATATTGGGGTTTTTTTTTTTTTTTTTTTTGTTTGTTTTGTTTTTTTTTAACTTTGGCATCAAATTTGTGCCAGTTTTTATATCAGGTTAAACAGAAAAGTTTTAGCAACGTAACCCTGTGCAGGACCCAGACAGTCTTAGATGAAGTCCCAGGTGGGTCTGGATGTAAATTATCTGGTGTTCTCTGTTAAAAGCTAACAAAAAGTTAAAAGCCTCAAACAAAAGCTAATTAGATCCTGTTTGAGTTTTTTTTTCCTGTAAGAATAAGAATAACTTATTGTCATTGAAGCAGCATTTTATAAAGTTTTGTAAAGACTTGGTGTTTTGTTTGGACAGACTTAACTGTAACAGGACACAAAAGGAGACAGGATCCGTCCAAACAACCTTCTTTCCACTGTGGATGGAGATGGGGGCGAGTCTAGAAGAGCAGCACAGGCTGTGATGACAGCAGGGTTTCATTTGCTTGGTCTTGGTGATGTTCGGATGGTCTGATCCGAGGCTGAGCAGCAGTTTGCATAATGAAACACATACAGGACATTCTACCTGCTACTCCATGTTCCTTCACTTCCATGTTCTCCTGTTTGCAGCACATGTGCAAGATGCTACACATCCATCGCCAAAAGTAGTAGTTTAAAAAAAAATCTGTGTTGTTTAACAGCCCTGAGCACAGTGAATTATGCCCTCAGGGTGTTTTTTCTTCTTTTAAATGCTTTATTTTTCCTGTTCAATATCATTGCTAAAAAAGATGTGAATATATCACCTGAGAATCTTTGGACTTGCCCTTCATTCTCTACTCTCATTGTAAAAAAAATGCTAATGAACTAAAATATTTAAACAGAGAGTACAGAGTTTGGTCCCAAGCAGTCAGAAGCAAGGTAGAGGTCATACGATGGGTTTCTGTCCTGTAACAGCACCACTACACATACAACAAGTGTTCGGGTCACATATATCTAACATAACACAATCTAACATAATAAAAAACTACTCTCAGAAATATCATTACATGTACAGAAACAACGCAAAACACTATATCTAAAAGGTCTCCAGCGTGGATTATTTATATTGCACTTCAGTAGTGGCACCTTTACTAACACTGAATAATGAGTTCTGTCATATTCTCTCAAACGCATGCCTGTGTTTGCGAGCTGGCACACACACACACAGACAAATTTAATTGGTTTACACCACCGTGCCAGGAACATTGCTTTTAAAGTTCTTTTTAAATCACTTGACATTTCATATTCAATCTAGATTTTTAACTTTATTCTTGTATTGTTGTTTATCTGTGTATTTTTTCTCATTTACTGCATGCAAGGAAAGGCTCACACTGTTTTTTTCATGGTAATAAAACAGAAAAACCTGCCACTCACCAAAGTAAACACTGACTTTTACAGTATAATCTGATGACATAAGGATCAGTGAAGAGAAAAAAATCAAATATCCCTGGATCTGCATACACAGTTCAGCAGGGAGAAAACATACAATGAAAGCTTTTCCATTGCCAACGCCGGCTTGAATTTCTACACACACAGTATGTGCAGCGCAGACTGAGGCAGGAGACATCAATGGAAAGAAAAACTTAGAAAGTCCAGCAAAACAAGGAGAAAAGGAAACAGGAGCACAAGAGCTCTTGGCAGTTCAATACAGACGCTGAATAGAGGGAAAGAAAAACACGATAGATGCTCTTGAGCTGTTAAAGCGAGACAGTGAAGACAAGTGGAGTGTACGTGCCCTTGATACAGGTCACGTCAGTAGCCAAGAGACTGTCATCTCAACTATGTGAACGTATTATAAACTGAAAGGGCGAAATCAGATGGTGGCACACATCACTCCGTCTGACCTTGTCAGGAGACATTTTCAGACGTTTTCTAAAAAGACACAAAGGCAAACTGCAAAATTTAAACAGTATTTGCTGGTTAACCAATTAAAAACTGCCATTTTGTTTACAAGAAGCAGTAGTAACAGGAAAAAGCAATCTATGCAAATGCCTCCTGTTAAACATATGTTGCTTTTTATTTCATCATGTCTCATTAGATTGACTCGAAGCTCATCTGCAGACTAGCGAAACCTGCCACATTTTTACCCCCATCGGGTTTAATAAGGTATGTAGAGTGCTTTGTACTCCAGAAACTCCTATACCAAAACAAAATTACTCAAACAATATGAAGACTTGTGGTACCTTACTCGAATACGTTTCTTTTGACGTGCCACAATTCATTAGAGAAAAATGTAGCAGCTGTGCTGCACAAGTCATAATTCAGATGCCTGGAAAGTAGCCTGGGCTCAGTTTGCATTCCCAGGAAAACAGCCAGTCGGAAATAAATGAGCCCCGCTGAATAAACTGCTGTAACGTGGATCAAATTGCTTTTTCACTCTCAACTATATAAATGTGCAAGAGCCACTCGTGTCATAGCTGAACATCGCTGATCGGGTGCAAGGCTTTGCTTGTGGGGAGGTGGGGGGAGAGCATACACTTCAACAACATAACACCCTCTTGGTTACACAGACGGTAATCTTTGGCTACTGTGGTGCATTTAAAGATACACCACAGAGAAATATGCACTCAGAAGCCAGAAATGCTTGGTCTGCCGGTTCAGAACAATGCCTCTCTGCCTCTCGCAGCACTGTTTCAGGGATCTTCCGGCTCATGTCTAACGCAGAAGTTCAGCACACGACACGCAAAGCTAAAGGTCGAGTGAGCTCTCCCTCTGGTTAATCACTCACCTCAAGAGCCTCCAGGGTCACGAAGCCTGCGATAGAGAAGCCATCTATGATGTCCTCTTCAGCAGAAGTAGAATCCTTTCGCTTTCTTCGCGGAGGTCGAGGGCGCGATGAGGAGGGCTCCCTTTCACCCTCATGCTCAGAGTCGGAGGAAAGGTGAAACATTGAGCCTTTAACATGGTTGTTTCTTATCCCATTTGATCTCCTCCCCCGATCTCTCTCCGACCTCGACTTCCTCTTCTTCCGGAGGCCACTTGATCGAGGGCCATCCATGTCCTTCATGGGAAATATCCAAATAAACCCACCTCTTGTAAGCAAGCAAACTGTGCAAGGATCAGACACTGATGCCGTTCAGCCTCTGCTTGAATGAAAACTCCTTTCAATGAGAATCAGCGTAATATCCAGGCGAGTGTTTTCAGTGATTTAGATCCAAGGTAATATTCCAAAGACAAAGCCTTGAACAGGACACGTCGAGTCACTTAAGCTAGATTCCGCTTAAAGATTCCAAAAGGCAGTCCATGAAATCCCAGAACAGAAATGTAAAATGACTGACTTGACATGTTACCACCAAATGTCTTAATCCATCAGTGGAGGGGCTTCTCAAGTTAAAGCAGATGTCTGCTTTGTGGACATGTCCCACCATGGGGAGGTGAGTAGGTGGCACCACATCTTTCTTCCCCAAGAACTGACTCCTTTCTCCCCCCCAAGGTCAGCAAACTCACCCTCCTGGAAGGAAAAAAAAAGACACACAGAAAGAGAAGGCGCGCATTTGCAACATGTTCACTCAGCAAGGTCAACAATGCATTTAGCCAACGAGCCATTTCCCAAAAGGTTCTGCATACTAGGCAGAAGGTTCTGCTCGCCGCACATAATGCAAGATTAATGTTTTATTAGGTTTGCTACCGTGGCGTCTGGTAAGTACACCATGATTCCTCCCACTGCCAGGTCAAGCAGCTCCGATATTACATGCTACGAGTTATAAATGCTCTTTCGGTGATTCCTCAAAGACCCTCTAGTAAGCTTTAATCTAAAGTGAGTACCGAAAGATAACATTTATTTTGTTTTAATGAGAAAAATTATGCAAAACATTTTTACATGAATTCTTTATGGGAAATCATTGCAAACATGCAGAGAATGTCAGGAACATACAGTATCCAACTTTTAAACAGGAATATCATTTAAATTAAATCTACTTTTAACATCATAACTTTTTAAATACTCCAATTTGTCTTGCTGTTACTTTCATTTAGATCCCTTTCCTAGTGTGACTACCAGAGACAAATCTACAGATTCCACAATCGCATTTAAAATTCACTTCAATTAAATTTCATAACATTAAATCATGGTGTAATAACATAAAAATCAAATTGGAAGCCTAACAACAGGGGGTTGTCTTCTCAAATTCTTCATGACAAACTGCCTCAATTCCCATATCATTCTTTCAAAACTGCTCTCTGTCACAATAAACAGACAAAGGGATGATATCTATGTGTTTCTCCAAACAGGAGAGCTGTCCTGGAGCTTTCACACATAGCGATAGGAAACCAGGACAAATGTCACGACCCTTCAGTAATGTTATTCTGCACTTAACTCAGAGCTCTGCAGGGCATACCTTCACTGTCTGACACAGAAGACATCTGGCTGCTTTATGATATTAGGATGCAACATTCAAAGGCTTGCAGTCCTAATCTGGATCTTTCTCCGTGAAAAGCCAAGAGTCTAGGCCAAAAGCCACTACAAGTCATCCTGTCTCCCGAATAACAATGTGCATTCAGCGCATTACATCACGGAAATGGGAAAAAGTCACAGAAAACTGCAGGATTGTGAGAGTATTTCCTCCCAGTAACCCACTTGAAGGTGGTTGATGTTTCACAAGCAGAGAAATCACACCTTTTCTGCATCACCACACAAAACCAAAAGCAATCTGTCACAGTCAACCACCATCTTCAACTTTACATTGTCTCCTTAAGCACATTGTGCCATGAAATGTAGCTCATGTGGATGGCTTCTGCAGCACATCAACATGCTCTGCTACACCCTGCAAAAGTGGGAAATGTTTTAAACATCCACAATTTCTACATTTTCTTTTCTAATAAAACAGCTGAAGATCAAATGGATGCATAACAAAGACACCTCTAATAAGCCAGCAAGCCAATGTTTAAATATGCAGAAACCATTTAAGCATTTCTCTCTATATGTTATATTTTAACAACCTAAAAAAAAAAACAAATGCACCTTTACTATAATAATCCTGAAGCCTTCTTTATACCTATAACCTGATGCCTCATGCCAACACTCATCTGATGACACATTTTGCTCCAATAGCTCCAAGGATATTAGTTAATTGAAAAAGCTGTGTTCTAGCACTCGCCCTGGCTTTTTCTGTTCAGTTCAGATTCTTTCTCTTGTCTTCGCTCTCAGTCCCTTTTTGTCCGCCTGTGCTGTCAGCACAGATCTCAGGCTCTGTAATCCAGTCCAGCCCACAACAGCAGCAGCGGACTGGCACTGCCTCCTGCTCCGGCTCTCCAAGCTTCATTTTACACTATAACACACACAACAAAAGCAAGCCTCTCTTTTCGCTCCAAGACACGTCATGCAAAAGCAAGAAATGCAAACCCTTGCAGTGGGGAGGGACCGTCCGGATAACTTGAAGGCCTTCGGTCACAACAAAAAAAGAAAAAAAGATAAAGCACGAGAAGGTCTGGAGCTGGCAAAATAAAGCCCGCAAAGGAAAACCACAGGGTACCTCCTCCTCCTCTCCCCAGATCCGAGTTTCAGGATCCCGGAGAAGGGAGACTAGGGCGCAGTGATACGGCGATGCCGCAGTGCCGCTTTACAGGCTGAACGCTTCCTCCTCGGCGCAAATAGTGCTGTCTCCGGTCGGCTGGCAGAAACCTCCACAGGTTACAGCACGGATTAAATTAATTCAGTAGCACAATGGAACACTACAAGCTGACACGACTTCACATGTGTATTTATCTAAACTTCGCAATAGATTTAAACATCTCATAATTTATGTCTTAAAATTAAAGTAAAGAAGCGAAAATAGTGATTAATATAGAAAGTATGAAGTTAGCGCTGAGCGAAAATTCATCTTCAAGTAGCAGCTTGTTTAAACGTCTTTAACTTTATGGGTAAATGTTTGTAATAAATTCATAAAAAAATGTTATGGCAAGTTTAACAGAAGCTTTTGCTTTTTTAAAAAGCTCAAATTCTTTTATTTTATCAGAAGGTGCAAAAAATTACATTTTATATCATGTGAAATTATATTAAGCTTTTGATATATTTATATACTTACACAGTAACTCAGGTGTCTTTTTAAAGCCCCTTAAGCCTTTTGCTTTGGGGACACCCAGAGCCAACAACAAACCCACAAACCAGTAAGCATCCACAGAGAGGTCTGCCTCAGGCCAACCCAGCAATAAATAATTACAACATGTATACAGAAAGCTTATTTTCAAAGTATGCATATTACATTAGTGGAAAATATTTACCTTGGAAAGCTGCTTCAGTGCAGTTTGGCTTGACCCACTGCTTGCCTGCAAAGGAGACAATTACTTGCACCTGTGCAAAAATGATTTCATGTGTTCTGGTAGAGACTGCTATTAGGTTTGCACACAATTAAGGGTTTTATAGCTATAAAATACAATGCGTTGATGTTGCAGTGCCCTGGAGAGAAAAGGGGAAATATTATGTAAGAATGCAGATACTTAAAAATCCATAAAATGCATCATTTGCTTGTAATTAATCTATGTTCCCATTTTACTCATCTTCCATAAAAGGGGTCAGTTTGCTTTTGTTCAACTCACAAGCTCCAGTTCAGCAGCAGCTGGAGATTCACAATATCCTGTGTGTTTGTGTACTTATGCAAATGCGCACCATGAAATGTACATTTAGCTATTACAGAGAAAAACCAGACATCATAAGCTATTATTATATTAATCTAGCAAAAAGAAAAATGGTAGCTTTTTAACTACTGTCTGTTTGCTTAAGATTAAACATTAAATAAATGTTGACTAAGTGGTTATTCACAGCTTTGTGTGCATTAAAAAGATACGTGAGGTTTGTCATAAGTGCTAAGTAAATGTGATGTAGCACATGTCACTCAGCCATTAAACCAACACATATTGATTTTTAGGTCCAATAATGCCCACGGGGCAAGCATTAATAGCCGTGTGAGCACAGTGGTATGAATTTGTAAAGTGGTAGTTGTATCAATAACAATTATATAAGTCAGGGAGAAACTGATGGGAGTGTTTAGGGCGGTTATATTAAAAGCCCTGTCACTCATTAAAAATGTTTTTTTTAAAAAAGGTGCAATGAAAATAACAGTGTCATACATGTCATTACTGGAGTCAGGGCTTCTCTCGGAGTGTTCTCTGAACAGGGGACCATGGGTGGGCTGTGTATTTTTAGCCTGGTTTAATGATGTAGAGGCTGTGCAGTGTGGCTCAGAGGTAGCTCAAGTACCTCAATTCTCAGTGCCCGCTGGAACGGGAAACCCGCCGTCCCGTAAGAATAATGCCAGGCAATACACATGCACTTGACCCCGTCTGATCCTCCAGGAGCAGCGTCCTTGAGACAAAGTGGCCTGGCAGGGAAGAGGCGACAGCAAGGCAGCTAATTCAGCTCTCCCAGCCTCTGCTCATTTGTGGGGAAGACGAATGTCCTGCACTCCATGCCTTGCTGTAATCAGCTTTAATTACACCTTCGTCTAAACTTTCTCTGCTCTAATCGCCGACTCACACACAAGGTCTAGAAGTCAGCTGGAGAGAGGGATTCTTCTTAAATATCACATTTATTTGTTTGTCCCGCTTTTGTAAAAAAAATCTCACAACATCTCTCCTAATAGGTTCATATTTTGTAATAAGATGAGGCCTGGGGGAGAGCTCAAATATTGTGCCACTTGTGTTGCCCTCAGAAGATAAATACTGCATTTGTCCTGTTACATTTCTTATTTATCTTTAATTGCCATATCACACAACAACACTGCATTCTCTATTTTCCTCTTCAAAGAGCAGATGGCGGTAATTAGAAAAACTGATACAGAAAATGGAAACATACATTTCCCCGTAATGTCACACCTGACTGTTTCTAGCTTTTGCTTTTGTCTCATTTGTGTGCTTTAATCCTCATTATCTCTGCTTGTCAGGATAGAGACTCAAGTGGTATGTAATGACACCATGGGCATAATGCATGTTGAATTGCTGGGTACTTATAGCAACAAAGAGATCTTCAGAATTCTCAAATTCTAATTTTCCTCCCCCCTTACAGGTCTGCCTACAAGCCCCATAATAGCCCCTATTACTTACACCGGAGTGCAGAACAATAGTCTTTAGATATTTCCTTCTGTAGCTGTGCAGAGTAACAGTAGACAGAGCACTATGTAGTCATCTCACTTTGTTCTTCCGCGTTACGTTCCCATGGCAAATATGATTTGATGATGCTATTCATCAAAGGTATAGTGGGGACTTCAGTGTCTCTAACACAGTGTGTGTGGGAGGTTTAATATTCATCACTAATGACTTGTCCCTGAAGGCCTTACAAGTGGTTAATGCCCTTAACGTGCACGTAATACATGACAAGCGCATGACATATTCACCATTAAATTGTGGCACATGACCTGCTGTTCAAAAGCTGACCTAAATTATGAATAATGTCAATGTGTCTCCACTGTCAAATGATAAAATAAAAAGAAGCAGCATGTAGAGCACCACAGACATATGTGAGGATGTGTTTCATTGCTACTACAAAACTGTTCTTACTGTGAGAATTTGATCAGAATGATTTATTATCCGAGATCAGTCTGAGTGAGGCTTGTACGTGTAATGATGACAGCATGGACTCAAAAGGCTCTTTGGTCTGAATATATGGGGGCTGTCAAAATCCTCTTAGCTCATGGTTCCTCAGCTTACTCACACGATCAATCACTGTTGACTGTTTGGGCTATGGATCGGATAAGACCAAGTAAAAGAGGAAAGAAGACTCCTTTCAAGTCAGTCTGATTAGCTTTGACTGGACTTTAATTGCAGTTTGATCACAAACTAGTTACTATGACAATGCTTGTTTAAAAAACATCTAAAATTTGCCTAAATACATATTAATGGGCTAAATGAAAAGGAAGATGTTACACTGAGTTAGACTGTTGTACACGGCATTAGATGTAATTAAAATGAATAGTATTTTAACTTCTTATTGCACCACGTAGTTTTACTTTATTAAGGCAATAGAAAGACAAATCCATACATCTTAAACCTTTTAATATCTTTTGAGCTGTGACAATGAGCCAATGGTCTTTATGTGGTTTCAACAATAAACAGTTTAAATGTCTTAAGCTCTGGATGAGACAAACTGCAGGAAAATTATTCTCTTAGTTACTTTTCATTTCAGCAAAAGGTCGATATTGCAATCTCCTTGTGCTGAGTTATCTGATATACAGTGTAAGTAAAACAATTCAGCCACATGTGGCTTTTCTTTTTGTTACATTACTACCTCTAATTAAAACAAAATGTTTACTTTATTTTATGGAACTGCAAAAAATACTTTAATAGACTTACTTTAAAAAATGAAATGAGATTTTTTTTTTTTTTTAAAAAAAGAAAAGTAAAAAAATTAAACTGGCATGTGCTCATGTATTCACCCACTAAGCTATAAAGCCCATCAAAAGCTCTGGTGCAACCACAGACTGTATGGCCCCTTTCAGACTTGCTCTGTTACCCGGACATGTCTTTTTGACCTTCATGTCTGAAAGGTACAGCTCTGACATTATTCGGGTAGATTGAAACGGAGATTTAGCGGTTGAAGACCTAGTACAATGTCCACTAAATTACCGGGTAGACTATCTTGTTCAGACATGCAGGTTAATTAACCTGGAGTGAAGAGAGAGGGAGATGGGAGGGCAGTTGCTACTGCGCAAAGCAATGACATATATCAACTTATGTAACACAGCATTTCCTACAAAACGTATACATTAGAAGAAGCCTAGAACCTAACATGAGTAACCGATATTCGAGAGATAAGAAAATGGCAACCAACAGGCGGGACAACAAAGTGTAGTACTGTCACAAAATGATACATCATATCCAGTTTCCAGGACGACAGTCTTACCCGGACATTTACCGCCTTTGTCTGAACTTACAGTGTAATCTCCAGTAATGGAGATGCATGTATGAATAGGCATCTCCGGGTAAAGTGCGGTTGGTAAATGTCCTGAAATTACATGCTTGCTATGTATGAAAGGACGGACCTTCTGATGGACGTAGCTTCTCAGAAGGTTTCTAAAGAACAAAAGTGAAGCTCATTGGGTGTTTCCTCTTCATGGTGTCTTCATCTTGGCAGCGTCACATGTGCCTCAATCCCAGAAAATACAAAATACAAAAATAGTCACAGACGCGAAGCTGAGAGAGGAGCAGTGAGTGTGGAGGTGAATGATTGACATCTATCAAACTCTGTGCTGCCAGTAGCTAAGAGCTAACCAAGCTAACTCAGATCTAAAGGGAATCAGCTGACTAAGGGAAGCGGGTGTGCTAAAGCGAAGATGTATTGTTAGCCAGCTAAAACCGCGTTAGGTCTTCACTCTGCCTTTTTTCCACAGTTACTGGATGCCTGTCAATCAAAAAGACACACCTAATTATGCAAAATTTCAAGATGAAACAACATCTAAACAAATAAAAATTTCACCCCCATACAGTTGTCATGAAGGTAAACTTAACTTATTTAACCTAAAATGCTTTTTGTACCAGGCTGTAAACATGTTTATTTCTGCTGTGAAGTTAGTCTTTTTAACATGGAAGTCTAAGAGGATTTGTTCTGTTTTAGAGCCCCTAGTTGATGAGGGGGAAACTGCAATTTTTGGCAGTGCAGCGGAGCTTGGAGTTTGGATGCAACCAGGTACCTTCAGACATCATGATTAGTGAAATGAGGTCCACTATTATGCAAATGAAGTGTCACATGATCTGAGAATCTAACAGTACACTCCGAGCTTTTCTGAAACGCCCCAAAGGCTGCAACACCGAAGCAAGAAGCACCACTAATAAAACTTTGCATTAACGAATTAGGGACTCTCCAAACAACTTAGGAACAAAGTTTTGAAGAAGTACAAGTCAGGATTGAGTTAAAATAAATATCAAAATCTTTGATGATCCCCAGGACCACTTTGAAATACACCATAATAAAGTGGAAGGAACAAGGCCCCAAACCTGCCTGGAAAGGAGTGGGTAAGAAGGTCATTAATCAGAGAGGCAGCATAGAGATCAAAGGTAACCCTGGAGGACCTACAGAGTTCCACAGCACAGGACGGAGTATATGTTTATCGGACCGCAATAAGCTCTACAGTCCATGAAGCTGGGAAGGTTGGAGGGAAGTAAGCAATTTCTTTCAGCTAAAAATGAGAAGACACAATGGCTCACAGGAGACTCCCAAAATATATGGGGGAGCTGCTTGGGTCAGAAGAGACTCAAAATCATCTTTTCAACCGTCAAGGAAATCTGCCGCATTCCCCCAACAATACCATCTCCAAAGTGAAACATGGTGGCAGCATCCTGCTGTGGGGATGTTCATCAGCAGGGACTGGGAAACTGGTCCCAGTGGAGGAAAAATGCATGGTGTAAAATATTGGGATCATTTTGAGCAAATCCTGTACCTATCTGAAAGTGAAATTTTAAAAAGACATAGCCATTAAACAGAGCAAAAATGGGACTCAAGTTCACTTCCAACCTTTTGACACTGATTACTGGCTGAAGTTGTGCACATACTCTCACCCTGACACTATTCAAATGTTTTTCTCCCTCATCTTATGCGTCATCTTTTCTTCTGGAGCTTTTTATTTGGTGGTTTCTACCTTGTTTTCTTCCACTTTATCTTTTTTCTTCTCTGGTTTATCCCTTCTGATGGTTCTGTCTCAGCTATTTAAGTCAACAATACCCCAGCAGGTTCCAATGGTTTCACTCTGTTTGCTGTGAAGTGACAGATAGCCAAGACCTTAAAATTGGACCAAATTACACGCGTAACCGATGCAGGAGACAAAGCTGTCTGTGTGCGTATCAGTCTTCTGTGTCAAGCACAGATGGGCCTTGAGATGGAGGTTCATCATAACAATGACCCCCAAGCAGACTGCTAAAGCAGCACTTGAATGGTTTAAAGGAAATGGCCCTTGTCAAAGCCAAGACCTCAATCCAACTGAGAAACTGTGGTCAGACTTAAAGAATGCTCTTCACAAGTGCAACCCATCAAATTTGATG
>JBAMHX010000017.1:1909608-1919937 GCA_037177515.1 Pseudomugil tenellus
CCTCAAACAGATTGTTTCTGGTCAGATGGGCACATAGTTGAGTAAAAACTATTTTCTCCAGAATTTTAGACATGAAGCTATCAAACATATCAACATGACTGAGTGTCTGAAACATTTTTCTTCTTCAAATCAGGTGCTGAAGCAGATCCGCTTGCCATCCCATGGACAACCTAAAGTCCGTCCTGAAGTGTAAGTTTCAGCTTCTGGACTAAACAAACTCACCAAATTCTGCTCCTTTCTAGAACACGATGCATTTATTTTCTTTTTGTAGCAATAGCAAAATATAATTATTGCCTGATGTGGAATCCATGTTTGTGTATGCTTCGCTGCAAGTTTGTTTCAGAACTACATAATTTATTCACATTCTCATTGCACTTTGTTTCCCTAGGCAAAAAATATTCAATTTTGTGTCATTTTTCCAGATCAGTCTTGGTTTGTAAAAACTATATGTTTCATCATTTCACTAGTAGGCAACGCAAATTAGAATTTACAACATTTATCTGCTTGTAGTAACTCCACTCAAAAGTGAAGCTGCTAAAAAAAAGTTGTTTAAATCTAACAAAAAGTGGTGATAATAAAAGGACAATCATAGCAGTTAGTAGCACTATCATAACATTTTTATAGTTTCAGAAAATACTTTTTAAAGCATCACATTGCTCTACCTGAGTTAGAGATAGAAATCAGTTTATAATGGTGTATCCTCCAGAACTGAACAACAGCACATGTTGTTAACTGTAAAATCTTCTGTAGACACATAAAGCAGATGTTCTTTAGTGTGATTTGTTAAAAACAGTCAAAATAATATTTTTCTGACTGAATCAGGAAAATTGCCTGGATAGCTTCAAAGCTCCAAATAAATCCAGATGTATACCCCGGACAGTCTGGCTGACAGGACCGGCTCTTCTCAAAGCCTCCAGTGCAATCAATATACATTTAATGTAAGTTTGTCGAACTGGTATTTCCAGACCGATGTGCCTGTGAGTGCCTTTGCATCTGAGTGGATCAGTGAAGCTGCAGCGCTCGAATAGCTTTGCATACATTTACTCTGACAAGAAAATAATATTTTAGAGTTACATTCAGATCACACATCTATCTTCTTTTCTCCCTGCTCTGAATCTTTGCATCTCATAAAGCAACAAATAAAAAACCTCAACTCGGAAGCTCCCCAAAATACAATAGATAAAATCTGCTGGAATTGTAAGTTCCTGTTGCGTTGGAAAGCCAGTTCTTTCTCGGCTGTTGCATATGGCTGCCAGTGTTTTATTCTCCCCAGGTTCTCCTCCCAGCAGAAGTGTACACCAAGATAAACAACACACATGACCGTACACAAAGGAAGGAACTTTGATATGTAGCACATATGATGCAACACGGTTGAAACAAGCAGGCTGAGCAATTTAATGGAGCAAAAGCGTACAAAAATATGGCCCCAGATGGTTTGCACTGTCAGTGTTTCTTTTAGTTTTCTGCAGTTACACTGTTATCTTTAGAGATGGAGCTCTTTTGAGTTCATAACCGTTATTTCTTGGTTATTTGTAGAGCACTGTGTACGACAGTAAACTGACTTAAGCAGTGGTTTTCAGTAAGATGCTTTCTTTGATATGGGATTATATGCATTTGAGTTCATGGTAGAGTTGCAGACATTTGGGTAACTGCAGCAATAATAATACCCCGAAAACAAGCACATAAGCACAGATATAACTATAACTGTTACTATGGCTTACATGTAGTGTAGCCGACACATATGGATAGCCTTATTGTCTGCTTTTAAGCTGCCTTTATGAAAAAGAGATCATCAGTCATATTGAAACTCAGAACATTAGCACTGCTCCGCAAGCAATTGCGTTTTCAATTTTCAACGGAGTCGCGTATTTGACAGCTGCTTTATGAATCAGTGTGAGAAATGTGACATCGGCCTTCATTGACTTCAAAGCTACAGAGCGGCGGTGTTACACATGTCTAGCAGTTACAGCCTTTTGTTGGCAATAAAAGACTAGTGTGATGTTCTGAGACATATATGTATTTTCTTGTTGATAAAAGTAAAATGAGAAAATTGAACCTTTGAAAACAGCCAAACTAGTCATTTGTGCCATTTTCCAGTCTGATTGAACTGTCTGCCTGCAAGCAGGTTTATACACTTACTTCTTTTTATTTACACAAGAAAGAAAACTTCAGTCATTTATACATATTTTCATATTACATATTACATATTTTCTGAATTTTGCTGATTCGTTTGTTTTTAACTCCAAAAAGATTTTATTCTCAGATATATTTTTAATTAAGTCAGATTTATCAGGCACAAAATAGTTAAAAATATATACTCATAGGCATGTTTTCCCAGGAGAAGTTTAAAAAACTTGCTATTTGATGATCAAAGTTTGAATGCATTTGTCGTTTATTGCAGTATGTGCTTAATAGAGCAAAGGATCTACGGAACCTGGCCCAAACAGGACCAGCCTGCACAGCAAAATGTTCCAATGAGGCCATCCAATCCACACAGAGGTAATGAACCTAAAAACTAATGCAATTCCACTAATGGCTTTGACTGACCCTGGGCATAATGTGTTGTTGGTTGTTTAATGGCATATTCTAAACCATCCATTGGGATTTCATTTTCAGATCAGGTCCTGAGTGAGTCATTAGGGATGATAGGGACAAGCAGAAGAGGAGGAGGCAGTAAAAGCTAAAAGGCTTGAGGCAGACGTCTATCAGTCTTGCTCAGTGAGCTCATGCATACTAACTGTCTGAACGGCTCTAGGTGAGGCATCTGAAGCATATGGCTCTGACAGCGCTGCCCTCTTCAAACTAAGCAGCTGTATTTCTGCAAGGCAAGTTGGTCTCAAAGCAACAGATTTTAAGAAGATGACTGAAACAATCATGATGACAATCACAATGCAGTGGCAGATTTGGAAATAATGAAGGTGAGTCAGCAATGATATGTTTACATCTGAGAAGCTAAGATCAGGTCAAAAATAAAGGACAGTGTTTCCCCAACTTTTTCTCTGAGCAGGAAGAAAGGTTGGATTTCAAATACACAGCCAATATCTTTATCTGGACCAGTTTAAATCAATGGATTTAACTGGAATGAACATTTTGGCCAGAGTTAATTTGACACAGCAGGACTTGTGGCCTGTGCGAAGCAGAGTGGCTGACTTTTAACTCCTAACTCTCCACACTCTCAAGTAAGAGTAAAAAAGAAAAATTGTGGATAAGAGCGAAATTGAAAAGCAAAAGTGGAAATTCTTGAATGATGAACGAGTGTTAAGCTCTGCTTTCTGGCAGAATGAGACCTCCGCAAACCCTTCACACCTCTTTGAGTATTTCTGCTCAAATCAACAGGGTCACGCATAATCAGTGAAATGTGGAACATCAACCTCAGAGAGATGCAGCAAGATGTTAAGCTTCAGTGTCATCACTTAGTGAGATGTAGGATGTATCTAGAGATACGAGTAAGGATGAGTAACACTAAAATGAGAAACACCAGCACCATCTTCTAAGTACTGAGCATGTTAGAAAAGAAGCTGCAGTGAGTCCAGCTGGGCTGAGGCCACAGCTGAATTTAAATTCTCCACAAATGCAGTGTGAACAATAACACACAAGCAGAATGATAGGTAAAGTATTCTTAAGGATGTCCTCAGCATTAACCGAAGAACAGCAGCCGTTGTGCCAACACCATTTGTTTCATGAGTAATTATGTCATTTGCAATCTTGGTCCATATGGAGCTATAACTCACTATATTAAGAAACCAGCTATAATGATTAATGAGAAGTCAACGAGAGTTGCAAGACAGAGTTTGATTCAAGTGATGTAGGCAGCAAACAGCAGCTATCACAGCTATAGCACTTTAACATGCTTCCAAACTGCACCGTTTCGGACATGAAAGCATCACGTTCATCTCTTATTTATAAGACATAGTCTGACACTGACTCAGGAAAAAAGCATGTAGCTTAAACTGGACATTTGCTGGAAGATCCTTCTGGAAAACACAAGGTTCTGCGTTTGATTTGCTTGTTTTGTTTTTTTCCGTTTCATTTTTCCAGTTGTTCCAGCTGCACAGGGAAATTTATGTGTTATTTAACCATGTTAAGATCAGCATGCGAATGGGTAAATATATTGATCTGTTACCGCTTATGGGAACAATTCATGATTAATTGATGAGACCTCTTTTATGCCTTCATTTTTATTTTAGCTGTTGACTGTGATATTTGGCTTTTGTTTTAATAAATGGATGCTTTAACTTTTATTAGCCCGACTCTCCACATGTCAATAAGGACATCTTGGGCCCACCCTTAGATGGTTGTAACCCCTGGAGGAGAAGCTCAAAAAGTAAAGAAAGAAGGAGCCCATAGCAAAACAAGATGAGAATAAATCATCACTGCAATGCCTTAGGCTCAGATATAACCAGGGCTTGCTGAAAAATACATTGATGAATAGTTCACTATTGCTCACACATCTCTCACCTAAGGGAGCCATTTGCAGTAGAACCTCTCACCACTTTCCCAGGTTATCTCCTGAACAGTACCTCACTCCAATTTATTCACGTTTCGGGCACCATCCACATCATCTCCAGAGGGAAATGATGGGGCCTGAGTACCCACCTGCCTGCCTCCCCAGAAACACATTAAACAGCTCAGAGTTTAAATCCTCTTCCAAGGGATCACTCAGAGTTCCCTGTCGAGGCATGTGAAGCTTCGCACAGATTCAGGCGCCGGCAGGCTTTTCCCACAACACAACCGCCGAGCTGCCGGTGCAGCAAGCCTGACAAACAGCACGGAGGAAATGAGAAACACGCTGCTGTCTCTGTAAATAAAACCTGGTTGAAAGAGAACGTCAAAGGCCCATTTACCTTTTTAACTTGCGTCTTCAAGTTTAAAGTCTAATTTTTGTGTGATCTCGGAGACAGGCAGAAAAAAAAATCTTTTTCTGCAACGGTTTCTGCTATATGTCACCCATGCAGTGTATTTTGCATTAAGCTGAACAGTCGGTGTCAAGCTGTCACACATCTAAGTGAGAGGTACACTCTGCCTGCAAGACTGACAGTCAGCTGAGACTGAAGTAAGTGAATGATGGTATTTATACCTGTGAAGTGAGTTTAACTGATTTCTTTATCTCTACTTCATGGCATTTATGAAGTGATTGCTTTCACTATGTGCTGGCTAAGGCACATCAAAACAGATCAAACCAGTTGAGCATGATAAGTGTAGCCATCACTAAGACTTAGAATAAAATGCATTAAAATGTGATTACCACACCACCCTTAACAAAACAAACAAAATCTTAAAATAGATTGCTGCAAGATGGTCCCTTAATCTCTCCACTATATACTCAGATAAAGTATTTACTGTTGCTGTTAGGTATCACCAAGAAACGTTCCAACACTTGTTCTTTACAGATTATAGTGTATGAAAGCAAAACAGCTTTTATGAAGCATAAATGCCATAGTAACCGCTCAGTCCAGCAGCTTCGGTAAGCAGATGAGTTGCAATAAAGGCTTTAAAGCACTGGATTAAATAACAACTGGGAGAAATGAGCATGTATGTGTAGCTCACATATCATATTTTATAAAGATGTGCTTCCACCTTTATAGTTGATCTCCAGATAACACAGAGCTGTTAGTGATTAATACAGTAACAAGAACATGTCGGGGGATTTTAGAATTTCCTCCAAGTGTTAAAAAAGGCTCATCAGTGTCATCATTTTTTACTAATAAGTGTTCAGTCTTTTCCTTTCGGCATCCTTTAGAAAGGAAAGCACCAGTCAAGTTCATTTGCACACACACTTGGAGCGTGTTGAGAAACAGATGTACAGCGTGTCATTTCATTGCCCTGAGGACAGCCTCAGAGCGGTTGGGTGGGTGCCGTTTTTACTGCTCCAAGCTGAGCTGTTGGGGCATTTCCACGGCGCGCATGTAATGTAAACCAATTTGCTACACTGAGTCAGGTTTTATGGATGTGGGGCGAGAATGAGGTGCATGAGTGAAACTGAGACTCGCTTTCACCAAACAAATAACTTTTTGGCTTTTTCGTAATGGAGGGTTGGTCCTGTGGTCCTTTGTTAAAAAAAACAAAACAAATCCTCATCCAGTCCTTATTAGGTCTTAAAATAAGAGAAATCTGTTGCAGAGTTGCTGCTGTGTGGAGGATCATTGTTTTTTTGCATGACCCAATTTCAGCCAAGCTTTGGCTGTCAGAAAGATTTGACTCTAGAATTGTTTGGCAAAAGAGGAGATGTTGGTGGAGTCAATAAAAGCAATGTGTGAAAACAAGCCCAAATCTTCCGCCCTCCCCCATCATGTTTACCACCATAATGCAAGGTGATAGGTGGCGTTGCAGCTGATTTAGATCATAAGCAAACTTGTCTTTAACGGGAAATGTTGAGAAATGTTTACATGTGTTCAGTCACGTCTAAACGGTTTTGTATAACAGTAACAGTTGGATTTCCGTCCAACTAAACTTTATAGAAATTTTTGGATTATTACTTCTGAAATGTTTTTTCCCCCCGTGGAAGCAGAAATTGGTATTTTTGTATTGTGCAAATAAATTCCTTGCAGTGAATAGAAACTCAGCTACCTGCCTCGTGTTGTTGTCATGTTTTATCCAAAATCTACCTGTTGTGGCCTTGCACGCTACACCAGACCTGTAACACGAACAAAACGGAACAGTCAGTCTTTCTGTGATTGTACTAGGATGTACTTCAACACTGAGCCCTGTAGAGTATTTAATCTTTGGTAAATTCTCTGAGCACTGCACAGTCTGACCTTGGAAGAAATTTGTTGTTATTCCTGTGATGTCTTGAATATGTTTTGTCTTTCTGGCCCGCCGCTGCATTAGAACCTCTGTCTTTACAGAGGAAGCTGACATTAGCTGGTGATCCGTCATTCACATACGTCGTTTCTTCATTTTTGGATAGTTTATGTTTGAAACGAAGAATGATGGTGTAAAATGAAAATTGCCGGTTTTAATCTCAAGATGTATTGATCAAATTTAAGACGTGAGACAACTTTTTTAAGAGTAGACAACTTTTATTCTGTCTTTATCCTTTTTATGTTCTGAAATGTAGAACATTTGAGTTGAAAGTGGCTATATTTCCTTTTTCATGTTATAATATTTAAAGAGTGATATGCATTTTCTTCTCATCACTATCTGATTAAACTAGTTTCACAAGTGGTGGAATACAATTTCAAACAGCAGTGAGTACTTGGCCCACTGAGGCGTTTCTGCCAGACACTGGCAAATTAAATGCATGAGTTGCTGAAATTAGGTGTGCATTCCAGTGAGAAAGGCTTCCACAATATGGTTTTTACATAAAATTACATTTCAAATGGCCCCTTTCAGTTAAATATGAGCTGCAAGAATTTATATACTCTGGCATATATACAAAATTATATGCCGGTAGTGATTCCTCAGGAGAGTTTAACGTCTTAATGTCGAATCCCCTCCAGCTGATTGGCACGCTGCACCTCTGTAGAGCTTTTTCTGTCAATTATTAGCCCCTGGTCATTATTGAAGTGGCAAAGAGAAGAAGTGAGAGATAAAAGGCTGCTCCTCTTTTCTCCCATCATCCCCCTCTCCTCTCCCCCTCCATCTCTTAAGGACTTTTCTTTGATACAGGGCCTGGGGAAAGGAAAGCACAATAGGTGTGCTATCAAGTGACAGGTGCCCTTGTTGTCCCTTTAGCTCACACGGTGAACAAGCCCTCAGCCGGCACCTTCATAAAACATGAAAAGACTTGACATGTGTCTCCAGCTCTTCAGTGCAGTTACCAGCCCACAGTGGCAGACTTAAGCAGACATGGACACACACAGGTACAACCTCATGTTGACATAAAACACACACACGGCACACAAAGCCAAGATTTTCGCTTCAGGTTACAGGACAGAATTCTGCAGAAAACGAGCAGCACAGGCTCACAGTGAGCAGGTCTTTGATATGTTGTTTTATGTAAAAGAAAGAAGAAGTTTGTTGTTCTGGTGCAGGTTCTGCTGGCAATGAGTATCAATGAGCTGCTGTAGATCTGACTGCATGGCTGACAGCTGTGCTCCCATCTTGCTGCTGGAGTATGCTGGGATGAGAGAGGAAATCCATGTGGAATTCGCCGTTACAGCTCAAGTTGTGATTGTTTTTATTCCGATAACAGACTGGTTTGATTATTCCATTTTCATTGCTATTTATGGTGCCTTTGCTTCTGTATAAGACTGTTATGCAAACTACTCATCAAATCAGTAGCTGATATACACAGAGACACTGACTTTATCAAATTTAACAGAAGGTTAAATCAAAAGAAGCTTGGCTCCTGAGTCATGAGACATGTGCGACATGTGTTGGCAGACAAAATTGCTCAACTACATTAATTCTGAATTGCCCTTCTGTCACCACTCTGTCAGCTCCCTTTTAAATTATTCACTCTTGCTTTTTGCCCTCCATCTGCCACATATTGCTGTGCAAACTTTCCCTGACCTTTCGCAAACCCCTGCGCGTTCATTCATTAAATGCATTATTTATGCTACCAACACATCACAGTTATTGTTTACATTAGGTTGTAAAAATCATCCAACGTGCCATCAAGCTGAAGCTCAAGGTCCATGTGTTGTCCTACAACTTGTATACAATCAGAGCATATGGAGGAGATTACCTTGCTTGAGTGACATTCAGACAACCTACAACAGAAACAAATCTGAAAGATGTGAATGTGAGAAGGATTCTGCTTTGATGCAGAGCTACACGACAACAGCCACTAAATGAGCACATCTGTAAAAACAACAGCTGCTGTTGCTCAGGATAATGCTCAACTGTGTGTGTGGAATATATGTGGAAATTTCCACTTATATTTCACGGTGATTAACTCTGGCAGATTAAATTTAACAGAATATTTGTGGGTGCAATCTAATTAGATCTTGAATGCCAGACTCCTCACAGACTGTTCAGACACATTAGTAATAAAAAGATGCTTTTGATTAGTATTTGTGCTCGAATGTTGTGCATTCAGAGTAATTACAACAGAGCCTCGCATTTACAAAAGAAAACAAAATTGCTTGAAACCTCCGTCATTAATTATGACTTATCTCGTAATTACAATATAAAGAACTAGATTAATATGGCGGGAAGTGAATTGCTGCAAAACGCGCCTGGGAATAAATTAATCTCACAGAAACATGTGAAATGAGCAAAACGTACTAATGATGCATTTTTTTTTTGTTGAGGTGTCACAGAAAGCCACAAGCTCCCCCTTCAGTTTCATTCAATTCAAACTTTATTTATAAAGCACCGTTTATATATCAACAACACACTTAAAAACAGCCCAACTCAATTTTGCTCCTCACCTTCCCATCCCGCCACACACACACTTCGTACAAATCCGTTTAAAAAAAAATAGAACGAAAGGGAAAAACTTGTGTCTGAGGATCCTGATTATATCCCTAAACATGGAGTTACGTGGGATTTTACGGTTTCATGACGCTGCTGGATATTCTTCGTGTGAGCGCATTAACTCGAGCAATTTTCACAATTGGATTTTGATACTTGGTCTGCAGAATTTCTTGATTATAGGATTTATGGTTTCCCCACCAGGTGGTGCTATATGCATAAAAAATTATATTTTTGGCTATATCTCTAGAACTATACATCTCACTGACCTCAAATCAAGCACAAATAAAAAGGTCATGACCTCAGCATGCATCCTGTCCTGATGTCATATCGGGGTGGTTCAAAGTTTTAACACCGGGTGGAGCTTTGTGACTGAACATGTGCGGCTTTATGTTATTGAATTGCTTCTATTGGAGGATTGGGGGCATTCAGGAATTTGCTGCTTCCGACAGCATAGGCCTTGTTAAAATCTGTAAACAATGTTATGTGCCTGTCACATATTTTCACAACTGGCTTGGGTTGTCAGGGTAACAAGTTCAGCCTCATAGTGGTAATACCTCAAATTCTATGAGATTCTTTTACTCAGATGTGGACTTTGCAAATTCCTGCAGATATCAAACTGTTATTACTCTTTCTTGAACAATCCCTCCCTCTCTGTACTACTGCTGTGTGACACTGTATATCCTACTTTCTGGTTAAGGGCAGAATATACACAGTCTCAGTATCGATGATACATGATCGATGATAAATTAATTGTAACACTCTCATACTTGGAGGAGCAGTGTGCCATGCTTTATTTAGAAAATGCATCAAAATGACACATTTTTTACTACTAACACCCATTAAGTTAGTTTTGTCTCCAAATGGTGAATGGAGTTCACTAACATAGCACTTTTACTTTCATCTCTCGATGACCAAAGCGCTTTACACCTCTTGCTATCACCCATACACGCATACATTCATATATAT
>JBAMHX010000017.1:1951066-1976531 GCA_037177515.1 Pseudomugil tenellus
ATATCTGCATGTGCTGACAACAAACTTCAATTTATTGACAATTTTTACATTTTTTGGGAACGCAGGCATCTCTTTAAGGCAAATGGATTACATTTAAACAAGTCAGGGGTGAAACTGTTCACTTCCAACTTATTTTATTTCCTGCATCATCCTTCTGTGCTTGGAGCCAAGACTGAGATACAGGACGAGTTATCTCACAGGGTAGACAAAACAAAACCCAACATAAACTCAGAGGATGAACTGCATCTGTCCCCACCCGGAAGGAGCCTCGAGAAGGAGAAACATCGACAGAGACAAGAAAAAGGATCTTTATTTGTCCCTAACCCCCTCAACAGCACCAAGGACCATGATGGTGAATCTTCACCCCACCAAACCCCCAACAGGGCATTGTCGTCCTCACTCTCCCTTTCCACCCCCTCCCACCACCTGAAATTCACGAAGGAGATGATGGAACGTGTTGATGTTAGACTTAGATCCACTCCACAAGCAAACATGTTATTGTCCCTCATAAACTCTCCAAAGGCCCGGCACCCAGCTCCTCCTGCCCAACCACGCCAGCTTTATGTGTAGACGTCGGACGTATGATGTGTGGAGGGTCCAGGCTGCATGGATAATGGCAGTCTTGATTTTTCCTAGGAAAAGCTGGGACCCTGTTTATTAGAAGTTTAAAAAATTCCTGTACTTTTAGGTAGCAGAAGGAGAAATGTTGCTCTGTTAAAACATACAGAACGGCCCTCTAAAAGATTTCTAAGAAAATTTAACTTGCTCTATGAGCCACAGCGTTCCCACAAACAAAGTGAAAATCCTCCTAAATCAACTTGGGTTTATTAAATATTAGATCTTCAGCAGGTAAAGCTTTTTTAATTAATGATTTTATTACTGAGCACAGCCTTGATTTTATGTTTTTAACTGAAACTTGGCTAGACTAAAATAACAGTGCAGCCATTCTTATTGAGTCAGCCCCTCCCAATTACAGTTTTATCAGTGAGGTTAGAGCAGACAGAAGAGGTGGGGGGGTTGCAGTCTTATATAATGAATCATTTCAGTGAAAGCAGCTATCTTTTTCAAAGTTTCACTACTTTTGAATATCTGGTTCTGTAACTCAAGGCCTCACACAGAGTCATGTTTCTAAACATTTACAGGCCGCCTGGATACTGTGCAGAATTTTGTGACAATTTTAGTGAACTGCCGTCTACATTTTGTATTGATTTTGACTGTGTAATTATTACTGGCGATTTTAACATTCATGTTGACAAACCTCAGGAAAAAGTAACGAAAGACTTGAGTAACAGTCTAGACAATTTTGGGCTGACTCAGCATATAACAGAGCCAACACACACTAAAAGAAACACTTAGATCTGCTAATTTCAAAAGGATTGGAAATTTCCAAGGTTTCTGTGTGTGATGTAGGACTGTCTGATCATTATTGTATTTTTTCCAGAGTAGGATTCCTGCTTATACGCACGTTTCAAAAGAGATAATCACAAAACGATGTATAACTGAAAACACATAAGATGTTTAACCAGGCCTTCTTGTTAACACCTGCCCTATCAGAGGGTTCAGTCAATGAGCTTTTCATTAGTTACAATGCTAAAGTGTCAGATATTATGGATGCTATTGCTCCCACTAAGGAGAAAGTTGTTTCTGGAAGGAAATAGTCTCCATGGAAAAATTCCACACTGGTGAAAAATGAAAAAAGAGTGTCGGAAAGCTGAGCGGATATATCCACAAGTTCATTATGGCATGTACAAAGATAAACTGCACTCCTATAATTTACAACTGAGGAATGCAAGAAAGTCTTATTTCTCTGGTATTATTAGCAGAAACTGTCATAATACTCGGGTCTTATTTGCTACAGTCGACAGGTTAACAAACCCTCCTGTGTCCGTAGCACCTGAACTTTATTCCACCAAGGCCTGCAATGAGTTTGCCAAATTCTTCACAGATAAAATCCAGACTATTAGACAAGCAGTTGGTTCTTCAACAGCAGGTTCAATAAATATACTGTGTTCCTTGAAAACCAGTTTAAACACCATGACATAGTTTCATCCCATCAATAGCAAAAATCTGGAGGATATTTTACATAAGCTGAACTCATCCTCCTGCTGTTAGGACATCCTACCCACAGTATTCTTCAAAAAAGCCTCAAAGACCATGAAGTCTACTACAGATTGTAAACATGTCTTTAATTTCAGGCGTCTTTCCAGAGACACTTAAAAACAGCTGTTATAAAACCTCTGTTAAAACGGGACAATCTAGACAAGACACAAATGAACAACTACAGGGTGATCTCAAATCTCCCATTTCTGAGTAAGATAATTGAAACGGCTGTTTATAATCAGCTAAATGATTTTGTAGCACAAAACAACAGCTATGATGTCTTCCAGTCAGGTTTTAGACAGCCTCACAGCACCGAGACTGCTCCGACCAAAGCCATTAACGACATACATTTACATGCAGACAATGGAAAAATTACTGTCTTAGTTTTTTGGACCTCAGTGCTACATTTGATACAGTGGACCACAATATATTACTCCAATGACTGGAGAGCTGTGGAGACCTCTCTGGCACTGTACTAGATTGGCTCAAAACATACTTAGTGAACAGGAAGTATTTTGTGTCAATACTACAGATCTGAGCAAACAAGAGTTACATGTGGAGTTCCCCAAAACTGAGGTGATTGTTTTTGGAGCCAAAGACAAACGATTAGAGGTCATCACAGAACGTCACTCTATACACCTAAAAACCACCAGTCAGGCCAGGCATCTGGGTGTAGTGATGGACTCAGACTTACATTTTGAAAAACACATTAAGGGAATAACTAAATCAGCCTACTATCACCTTAAGAATATATCAAGGATAAAAGATCTGATGTCACAGCAGGACCTGGAAAAACTAGTCCATGCTTTCATCTTTAGTTGGCTTGATTATTGTAACAGTGTCTTTATGGGTCTTCCTTTAAGATCAATTAGACAACTGCAGCTTATCCAGAACTCTGCCACTAGAGTCTTCACTAAGACCAAGAAAGTGGTCCACATAAGTCCAGTTCTGAGGTCTTTACAGTGGCTGCCTGTCAGTCAGAGGATAGATTTTAAAGTTCTGTTACTGATTTATAGAGCTCTGAATGGTTTAGGTCCAAATACATCAGAGACCTCTTGACCCGGTATGAACCCACCAGACCTCTCAGGTCATCTGGATCTGGTCTTCTATCAGTTCCCAGAGTCAGAACAAGACAAGGAGAAGCTGCATTCAGCTTCTATTCTCCACGTGTCTGGAACAAACTCCCAGAAAGCCTCAGATCAGCTGAAACACTCAGTTTATTTAAATCCAGGATAAAGACCCTCCTGTTCTCAGCTGCATTTCAATAATAAAAAAAAACAATTACCTTAAGCTTTTATGTTTTTAATGTTAAATTGATCATGATATTAATCATTTTTAATCTTTTTTTATTTCTTTCTTGCTATATTGTTTTAATGCTCTGTAAAGCACTTTGAACCACCCTGTGTTGAATTGTGCTATACAAATAAATTTGCCTTGCCTTGCCTTACAGTCAAAGTCTCTCCAGATCATAGAGCGACCAATGCATTAATGCTGCTGACCTAAGAGCCATCACGATGGTACGGTTCACAACAAACAAAGATGTTTCTCTATGCTTGAAAAAGTCTGCTATGACATAATAATCAGAATAATATGGAGTTGGAGCCCTGGTGAAAATAGTGACACATGGTTGCAGAGGTGGGTGCAAATTATCCTTGCACCGGGGAGTTCCCTGCCATCTTGGATCACCCCATGTTGCATAAAGAATTTCATTTGTACACAGACTAATAGACAAGGACAGCGAGTGAGGAAGGGGTATATATTTGCATATGCTTAAAACACATTTTATTGAAGCAGTAAATGTAGAGGGTAAACCTTTTCCTCTCCACAGATAAACACTGTTGGGCTTCAATAAACTCTCCTAAATTTAGTTTAAATTCAATCGCTGCAGCAGTGGATGTAAATCTCTACGAACCAAAATTATGTTTCAGTGTTCAAAGATAGGGGCATTCATAGATAAACATAATTGCAAAACTCCCCACTGTCGGTTTGAATACTCTGTTTTTGAGGGAAAGAATGGGTCCAATCAGCATACAAACAATTAAACTTATCTGGAGCAATTAACATCTAACAGTACTTTTCTCAATGGAAAATGGGGAAAGTTTGCAGTTTAGTCAAGAGTAATCTTTAGTTACTCTGCTTTTTGATTTGATTCCTCTTCAGAAGAAGTAAAACATTTCTTCTGTTATCTTAAGAAAGAAAGCCTGCAGAAGCAAAAAAAAAGGACATGATAAAAAAAGATAATCTTGTAGGTGCTTCCGTTTAAACATTAATCAGAGAGGAACAAGCCAGGCTTCCTGTATGTTTCCACAGGGAATGAGGTACGATGGTACCTCAGGTATGATGAAGGTATGATGAATGATGAGCTCAGTGCAGGAGATTCATCACTTGCTTCCCAATGGTCTATGCATGCTCACATTTCATTAGCATCATAAATTATATCCCGAGAGGAAAACCAGGTGGCTTGAGACACCCTTTATCCCAATGGCAGCAAGAATGACCACCAAGGGGTCATCTCTGAGTTCACATTTCTGCCATGCACCCTGAAAACAGCTGATCATACTGGGGATGGATAACAGATACTGAGGGTGTGAGTTGGTCAGAGCACATACCAGAACAATTGTTTTGTGCTTATGTTTAGTGAACTAGAGTGGCTGCCAAGTGAGACTTGCAGAAAGATTTATCGTGTAAGAGTACAGATGATAAGAACAGATGTTTTGCTGTAAAAATATTCAACTTTTCTTTTCAGCATGAACAAAAAAAAGAAAAAAAAACTATTTCCCTAGCAAGTTTAAAATGGATCAAATCTCACCTGCTGAGTAAATATTGATCCAATTTCAGGATAAACAAAAATTGTAAAAGAAGCCTTTATAAAGGGGTTTTGATGGGGAATGATACTGACATTTACGATTCTGACAGAAAGAAGTGTAAAAAATAACTAAAATGAATCCAAGCAGCAGATGCTGCAACACAACAAATGAGTACAAAGTGATGAGTATTTTTATTACAAGGACTGACCAAAGACAATATGTGATAAATGAATCACTTAAACTTTGCTAAGCTCTGTCATATTAGTCATGGAGTTTCTGTTTGCAAGGAACGAGCAGCAGTTACAAGCACCTGCTATTTCCCGTATCATGCAAACTCTGCATGTCTGCATAACATCATGGCAGCGACCATGCCTGCAACGCACGCACTAATGAAAGCAGAAACAATGTGCAACATCTTGTTGGAGAACAATAAACAATGAGTATTCTTGGTGTCTATGACTGTAATGGACAGTTTGTTAAAATAATGTATTTTAGCCCAAACCATGATCAAGTTTTGTCTAAAACTCATTCAGGAAGAAAGAAAATGGTTTATGTCTCATATGGCTAAAAGTGTTGTGCGTAACTGCAACATCCAAACACTCTTATTCTATCCAACCATTTTTTGTCTTTTAAAGCAATAGATTTGACATTGAGGAGTTTTATTTCTTTACTGTTGCTTGAAGGCAGCAGTTTTATACAGAACATCATTGCGAGTCCAAATTAGTGGTTTGATATTTGACCATTAGATGACTTTCTGAAGTTTATCACAAAGTTTATTATACTGTTATTGTGAAAACTGGTTTTAGGCTAAATGTACCTTAAAGATATTTATTTAAAAACCCAACATGTGAGGCTCATTGCACATTGGTTGACATGCGTTTCCTATCATGACCTTACCAGCATAAAGCTTAATGATTCTCCTTGGAAAGGCAGATAAGTTGATCGCTGGCAGTTTTCCTGCATCATCATCATTTAACAAGCTCGGCAGTCAGCGTTGCGTAGCTGTGCAGCATCGCTTGCAGGTGCTTCAGATGTGAAGTAGCACAATTCACTGCTGACTGATGCGCATCGTCAACCAAGCAACTGCAGCCCCGTCACTGTTGTTGGGCTGTGCAACAAGGAACAGTTTCATAACTACTAAAGAAATTTCTGCTTTTTTTTGTCTTTCATTTGTTCACCTGAGCGAGCTGAAGTTTGGGGAGGGTGGGGGGGGGGATGAAATTCACTAAAAGAAAATGAAAAGACAAAAACTATCTCCTTCTTGTTAGTCTTGTTTGTCATCTGTGCCTGTGTCAGCATTTGTTCTCTCTTTGTTTCTCAGTAAGACAAATCGGACATTTCTAGCTTGATCTAAATGGGTACAGTTCTTATGGGCCTCCTCATCTACTTTCTTCTTTTCACTACATTGTAACGTTTAAGTGATTTGATGTTACACAAAGCAATGTACTCTGTTGATGCAAACAGTCCTCTCAGAGAGTTGCCATTATAATCAAACAAGTTAAGCATTCAAATATTTAAATGAAAAAAGCACAACTTAGGAAAAAATGAACTTGCATGATGCTAAATGAAATAGGTAAGTGCTTGAGAGCCAGTGGAACTTTAAATGAATGCACTTAATGGCCGTTTTCCTGTCAAGGACGAGGAGACTGGTTTCTCAGATTGAGAAGAATATAAATTTAATAATGAAGAATAAAAGAAGTTGAACACACATTAAACATTAAAACATGGAGTTAGAAAATACATGAAAGACAGACAGACAAGGTACAAGGTTATAACCCAGGGACAATCACTTAAGAGATCTATTGTCACACAGATGTCCGACAGTGATTCTGCCCAGTCACTTAGAGACACCTTCATTTAAGCACTTTGGTTGTGTGCATCTGTCTGAAAATTGTTTTTATGTTATAACAGATAAAGAATCAGGTCTTGTCTAAACATTTTCCTGATGGAAGGACGCTGGCCTTGCAGATGGTTTACTAAGGTCAGAAGGACATCAGTTTAGAAGCCTTATGGTCAGACCTTTCATCCAGACATTAATTACGAGTAAGGTAATTAAGCTAATATGTGAAATTTCCACAACAATAACAATGTGAAGAATGTCATCTGTGACTCAATCTGGACGTCTGCTTTATTTTATAGCTTGTTTAGAGATTTTGACTATAAAAGCTAAAATTATGCAGCAAGCTGCAAGCTGGTTCCACATAATCTATCTATACTTGTATGCTTGTCAAAATATTTAAAATGACTCTGCTTTTGCACCGGCAAAGAAAAACCAGACTAGAGTAATATAATCTAAAAGCATCCGCATACGTCTTCACTGGGCCTCAGTGACACGATGAACAATGAAAGAATAAAGACATAAATGTAGAAGTGATGTAAATAAATTGTACATTATCATCCTGAGGAACAGGATCAATATGTAATGAGGTTTAATGGGCCAGAAAAGTGTCTAATAGAAATGATGGCTGCACCAGTCTCTCTATGCAAACATAATGAAGCTAAATAAATCTCCTTCCTTGAGAGCACATTGCCATGAGCATAAGTGACTCAAGAGGGATGGTTTTACGACCCCTGTTTGTGTAAATACGTAGCCTGCAGTCTGTTTGCCTTATTATGCAATTGTGGGACTGTATAAGATTTTTCTTATTGAGGGAAATGGTTGTGTTCATAATTTATTCCCTTTTAGGGGGCTTTCCTGTTGTGTATTTTCCCTTTTTTTCAGGACTTTTCATCTCCCTTGCAGCACTTCATTTTTTGTACTGTCTGAGAATGATTGACATCCTCCAGCATGAGCATGAAAAGGTTCAGAGAGAGGACAAGGCTTGTTTGCATCAATCACTACATTACCACAGGGAGCCGGTACTGGAGTGGAGTTTGTTTGCAACAATAATGACGCAGTTTCACACAAATCCAAATTAACTGCTGAGCCAAAAAGCTAAATGCTTGCTCCCCACATGTTGCAAAACTGAGATTTTACAGCGATAAGAAGCTCATAAAAGTAATGAGAGACAATGCAGTAAAAGAACACAAACATGATTAATGAAAGGAGTTTGGTTATTGTGTCTGTGTTGCTAAAGTTCTCTACATTAAAAACTTCTGTCACATAACAGTGACAAATAAAACAGGTTCTCAAACATATTTAGCCAGAATTATTCTAATGGCAAACATTGTTTACTAAATAACTGAAGTTAGAAAATAATGTTTATTTCTGGGTATGATTTTGTTACTATTTGTAAATTAAATAAGTTTCATTCATATTTTTTTTATTGTGTGTGTGTGTGTGATGGTCTGGCTGCTGTGCTGTTGCTTAGCAAATTTGCTCAATCAAATTTGCTCAGTCAAAAGGAGCTTTATGTATCCTCTTGATAGTTTGAATTCTTTATTTTAAATAAATATTCATTAGAATTTACATGTAATGCTGGACCCAACAGGAGAGGACAGAAAAAGAACACAAAAGAAAAGGGAAGACGAAATCCGCAAATGCCAGGAGCACTAAAGATGAATAAGCAAAATATGAAAGCAAAGAAAAGAAAAAAAAATAAAACAGAAAAATAACAAACTACATAGTTGAACCTAAATCTCAAGCACACACAAATAAGGAAAATAATCGTATGTGAATAATAAGCTTAGTGTCTGTGTCAACATGCAGAATATTAATTTATAAACTTAACTGGATAATGAAATATTATCTGGATTAAATTTCTCTCACAGTTGCAAAGCCAACAGATAGACTGAAACATGATAAACAAAAAAAATCTAACCTAGTGCAGTCCTAGAGCTTAGTCTGCATTAAAGATAGACAGGAAAATGAAAATTTTAATCATTTTAGATTACACGGTGTGCCTGCCATACTGAAACAGCAGAAACACTACATCAGTTTGGCTTTGCTAACGGCTACATTGCCATGGTGACGTGGAAAATTTGCTCTTGATAAATAAAGTATTACAGCAATAAGTGCAAGATATCTAAATAATGACTAGAGGAGGGAAAGTTGACCCCCCTCCACTCTTTGTACTGGTGTTGCTTGTTCACAAAAAGAACAGAATAATGTTTTTCTGCTACTGTATACAGATAGTGCAGATAGTGAAGCACTGCGGAAGGATTACTGGCGAGACAGTAGATGGTATGGAGCAGATTTCTGGTATTCAGAATGTGACAATAAAAGGGCTTATAAAGCTGAAGTCAGAGTCATCATCAGCAGCTTTATGATGCTGATATGACAGAAAGAGAAGGTGTTGGAACTTTGCGGTTTGTCAGATGGAGAATTAAATCTCTGCCAGTAACTCATACAAGTACACACTCCCACACAAAGAGGTTACATTTCCCCAAGCATTTACTGGATCCAATATAGTGTTCATGCTCCTGCTTCCATTATTCAATATGGCTTGAAGGCTGCTGCATTGCAAGGCAGTTTAAAAACAACAGGTAACACTGGAGTAAAAATATGCTATCACTGCTCAAATGCAAGGTGATGTTAGCTGAAGATGTGGCTGCAATCCAGTAACATTTCAACAGGGTTGACTTGAAAGATATTCATCACTTTGGATGTGTGGAACAGCTGCTGGATGTTCTGTTGATGATGTCACCTGCTCTTCATCTTAAGTAGTTAGATTTTTAAAAAGAATCTTATGGCTGAACATGTTCATCCACTATCATTTATGCAGACAGTTATTTTATCACAGGTTAATGCAGTTCTCTTTCAAAATATTTCGCTCGATGTCCCACTATAGGATGCACGCCTCTGTGCAGCCCTCAGAAGCAATAATCTCATTACACCAATCTTGATTGGCTGATGAACGTGTCCGTCCACATGGGCCACTTAAGGAGGGTGGCGCTACTTGATGTGGATGGCACCTGCCTCATTCAAACACCTCTTTTCACTCGGATCATATCTCGCGTCCAGGGCTATCTAGCTTAACTGCCCACAGACTGACCTTGTGTTAGCTTCGGTCGCCGGGCACTATCTAGCCTTGGGCATTTCTCCATGTCACACCAGACCTTCTGCAGTGCTTCCTCGCCTTCCACGACACTAAGCTCTAAGCCCCACCAAGGCTTCTCACCCACCGAGCGATGGCACACCACCTGCTCTCGGTTATCCACGGTTAGCACACCAGCTAACTGTCTCAACTTCCAGCCTCCTCTCCAGCTCGCTAGGAATGGAGGCTAAATACCAGAGGACTAGGAGACAATGGGCCCTGTCCCTGGGGGAATAAGATATCAAGCAGAGACCCAAACCAGGTCTGCTCGAGCTGCCTAGGGCTGAAACACGGCCAGCAGGCTATCGATGTCCCCGGCTAGTGTCCACACTTAGTATCCACTCCTTAAAAAGTCTCCGCGGACAACTAACCCGCCAAGTTACGGATAATGTCCAGACAGACTCCCCTCCACTGACGCTGCCGTTGAACAGGAGGAGGAGAACGGGGCGGCTGCGGTGGAAATACCGGAGGCTACCGTCAGCTTGGGATCCCAGCTCGACCTAGCCACCTATTCCCCGCACGAGGAAGACGTCCTGGAACTGGACTGTGGTGAAAAGGAGGATGTCGCTCCTAATCTCCTCATATCAGAGAATGAAGAGGAAGATAACATCTTCATCACTCCGGCCCGGGCTTCACAGCCCACGCCTTCTGTCAGCTCTCGGGATGGAGGCGAGAGGAGCACACCGGCTTGTCCCCTCCCCAGCTCGGACATGCTTGACATGTGCAAACGTGCTGCAGTTCGGTTGGCCATCCCCTGGCCTGCTGTTGTAGCCGAGACCACTAGGTCCCGCTATGAAGGGAAGAAACTGCCTGCAGCCAAGAGTGCGACAAAACAACTCCTCCTTGTCTTCCCAGAGCTACTGGATGAGGTGGTGCGATCGTGAAAAGATCGCCCCCACAGTAGCAGGAGCCCGATTCTCGGTTGCTTTAAGCATATGAGGCGATGGAGACCCTGAGTTTGCTCTGCATGCCTCAGATGGAGCCTCTTGTTGCAGCCCATCTCCACCCCCGGCTGTCAGCTTACAGCTTATCAGGCTGAGCTGTGCGAGGATTTTGTGCAGACACGGGACCCTGCAGCTTGGGAGGAGATACTGGTTATTACAGGCGTGCAACGCTGCACGGTTCAGGCCACTGGAAGAGCGCTGGGAACTATGGTGCTGCAGGAACGTGCACAGTGGCTCAACCTCACCAATCTGTCAGACAGAGAAAAGGACATGGTCCCGGACATACCCATTGTCCGGAAGGGGATTTTTGGCTCCGATTTGGCTTCAATGCAACGGAGATGTGAAGCCAAAAAGAAGGAAGACGAAGCGCTCCAGCTTTGCCTCCCTCGGAAGCTCCCTACTCCTTCTCCACTGACGCAGCGGAGGACTTCTACTTCTGCTGCCTCCCAGGTTTTGCAGTTTAAAGTACCTAAACAGCTGAAGCCCCAGCCCGCCCCTCTGACTTTGCTCGGTCGCGCTGGCTGGCCCAAGAAATCTTTGGCCCCAGCTGCAGCTCCGCCAGCACAGACCGCCCCTTTCCAGGCCAGGAAGATGAAGTGAGCGGCGTGAGAGACCCTGTCTTCCACAGTGAAGTTGGACGTTCCCCATTCTCCAGCCCCACCTGTTCAGCCTTTCGGTGTGCATCGGGGGGTTCCCCACACCCCCATCTAACTGCTGCAGCGGACCGCGCCTGAGCAAGGCGAGACAAGCGGACATTTGATGATGGAGGGTTCGGCAGTTGCCCCTCGATCATGTCCACAAGCATGCACACACATAATTTTCAGAAGGAAATTAAAATATCTTTTGCTGCAGCATCCAGGCAAAAAGCCGAGGGCGCAGCTAATGAAAAATGTAAAGGCTGTGAAAATGAGCAGCATGGGTGTAAACCCAGTTGTCCCTCCCCGAAGGAAAGTTTCGGCTTTCTCCGGAGAGGGGGCGATGACGGCCTCGTCGCTGTGCCGTCATTCCGTGCAGGGATGCTTGGCGCCGCCCAGGATCCATTTCACTGCTCTGCCACGAGAGGGTGCCACCGCACCATGGGAAGGTCCTCGCTTGGTGGAGGAGGCTCAGTTAGTGCCCCCACTCTCCCTGAGGAGGGAGAACTGGGTCGCACACACAGCTCCACCCTGGGACTTGCAGACGATTTAAAGGGGATACAGGTTGCAGTTCGCCACCGTTCCCCCGCGATTCGCCAACATTGTTCACTCCCAGGCTCTGGGGGAGTCTGCTCTGGTTTTTATGGAGGAAATTGTCTCTCTGCTAAACAAAGGAACGATCTGTGTCGTACCTCCCGCACAGTGTCAAAGCGGGTTTTACTCCAGGCATTTTCTGGTTCCCAAACAGGGAGAGAACAGAATTTGCCCGATCCTGGATCTGCATGATCTGAGCAAATGTTTAAGAGAATACAAATTCAGGATGCTCACACATGCATCGCTGCTGCATCTTGTTTGACAGAACGATTGGTTCACCTCGGTCAACCTGAAGGACGCATATTTCCACATACCAGTCTATCCTCCCCACAGAAAGTTCCTCAGATCTGCCTTTCAGGGCATCTGCTTCGAGTACCTGGTGCTCCCTTTTGGTCTGCCTGTGAACCCACGGCTATTCGTGCGGTGCACGGAGGCGGCGACAGCCCCACTGAGACAGAGGGGCATCCGCTTGGCCACATACCTGGACAACTGGCTGCTGCTGGCTCAGTCAGAGCTGGAGGCCAAGGTGTACACGCATATTCTCGTGCTGCACCTGTCCGATCTGGTTTTTTGGGATAAACTCGGAAAAGAGCATGTTGTGTCTGACGCAGAGCATAATCTTTCTGGGATTATCTCTGGACTCGGTAGCTTTCTTAGCACACCTCTCGGCAGAGCGAGTGAGTGTGTTCAGGACATGCCTCGCGCTTTTTCGTCTGGACAAATCTGTTCCGTTCAGATTGTGTCTTCGATTACTCTGCCTGGTGGTATCTGCCATCCTTGTGGTCCAACTTGGTCGTCTCCACATGAGGAATTTCCAGCTTTGGGCGGCTTCATGCGGACTGGACCCCGTGCGTCAAGGCGCACTGATGGTGCGGATCACTGGCAGGGTGCGTTAGGTCCCTGAACCCCGGCGCCTTCCGTCCTTCCTGACCGAGGGAGTGACAATGGGTCAGGTTTTGTCCAGGAAAGTGGTCACCACGGACGCAAGCCTGACAGGTTGGGGTGGAATCCACGAGGGCCATCCTGTGAGAGGTCAACGTATTCTCCATTTTATTCTCTATAGTATTCTCTATTTCATTATTTGTATCCCAAACAAGATTTTTTTGTATTCTAAATTCCATTTTTAACTGGCTCTGATACACATGAAGTCAAACGGCAGGTCACATTAGGTAGTGGGGGGCACGCGGAGGGGTGGGGGGGTGTTATCACACATTTCAGCCATTGAGAGCATTTGGACTGAGGCGTCCTGACATCCAGAGTTATTTGAGGTTATTTCTGTCTCCAGCTCCACTGCATATCTACTCTGTCCACATGTAGAAACAAGCACGTGGTTGTTGAAAACAGCGTTCGCCATATTTTTGCTGTTAAAATGAAGAACTTTCCAAAGTAAAATATCTAAAAAAAATTTAAAGATCTATATAATGCAAAAAACAAAGCAGATAAAAATCATCCTTATTTAGACAAGACTCTGACAAAGAATGGCAGAGAAATCAAACCCATCCCTGTACAAGATTTACACATTGTGCACACATTGTAGCA
Organism: Pseudomugil tenellus; assembly: GCA_037177515.1. NCBI lineage: Eukaryota > Metazoa > Chordata > Actinopteri > Atheriniformes > Pseudomugilidae > Pseudomugil > Pseudomugil tenellus. The sequence continues at coordinate 1,964,662 of JBAMHX010000017.1, forward strand.
GGGCTTTGTCCACTGGTGAATACACAGATAAAGATCCAGGTTAATTTAATAAAACGCTTTGGGGAAAGGAATGAAAGCGTTACCAGTTCAGAGTAAAGTGTTTAATAAAGAATAGAAGCTGTTCAGGACTCTGCAATATTTAAGCCCTTTCAGACACTTTACAAACCTTATAACTAAAGCAAGCTCCTATTGTTGCTGCAAGCAGGGAGACATGAGCTTTTTGCTATTCTACTTCTGTACTGCAGTATGGCTTCAAAGATTAACTGCATTGCACATGATCTAAAATACGTGTTTACTGAAATGTATGCATCATTTAAATCATATTATTAACTCTGTAATGGTGCATACCACATCAGAGCATTTGAAAGGGAGAGTGTTTAAAATACACAGTTGTTTGGCACACCCCAACCATGGGATGTCTGTTACCACGGTTAACCCTGCATGTGCTGGACAGAATGTCAAGAAAGACATAACAGTTAATACAAGTTAAAACTGCTTTCTGTTTTTATAGAAGCTACATGGTTGGAGTGATATTATCTCCATACATAGTTTTATCCTGTTAATTATGTTGTAGCTAAAAGAAAACTGAACATCCAAAGTGAATGCTTGGAATTGAATGAATAATTATGTTGCATAATACACACAAACACTGTTTGGGTTTTCTGCAACCTGTGACCTGTTGCTGAAGAAGGTAATTGTAAGTACAATAATTAAAACTGCCACTTTATATTGCTACCGAGCAAATTAAAAGGGTTTTAGAATATTCTCTGGGGAAACCAATGGACATAAAGCTTAATGTTACCAGCATCTTACTCAGCCTTGTGTAGCACTTCATTAATACAAATCTATTATCGCTTCAGGGATTATTAATAAAGTATCACTTTATTCAATTCTATTTTATTTCTCATTCTTGCATACACAAAAACAACTTCACCTGCACAAACAAATATATTCTTCTCATGCACAGCCAGTATATTTATATATTAAAGCAAAGCAAATGCTTTACTGGTTGTTTTTGTCACCGAAGGCCAATCAGACACTCTAAATGACATGCAGTGCTGGTTGATCCTTTTAATGCTCATTTCTACAAAAGTTCAAATGGATCAGACGAAGCACGACACATCAATGACTCTTTGCACAAAGTAGTTTTCATTTTTGAAATGTGCGTGTGGAAAAGAGAAGAAGGGGAAAGGGAGCTCCTGTGAGGACAAACAGCAGAAACATAGCAAGTGAAGAGAAAACACTATGGCCTTGTTTCCACCATATAAAACTGCATTAAGACATAAAAGAACCATCCATCTTCATTCTTATTGTCTGCACACATAATATTGCCTTGACCTGAAAGATCCCAATATACATCTTACCACAGAGAGGTTTATCCTGATTGGTTCATCAGGACCCATTCATCCAGCTGATTTAACAATTTAAAAACCACTGGAGGTGTTCTAGGGATCAGGGTCAGTTTCTACAGAGATCTGCAGCACAAAGGATGTATCTAGAGTTGGGGAAACATGTTGGATGGCTTTCATTGTAGCTGCTCTCCTGACATGATAATTATTGTATAGCTTTAACAGCAACATGAGAAAAAAGACAGACCTCAGGATTAGATCATAGCCTACTGCATTACTTTGAATATTCTGTTGACAGCGGTCTCTTCACTAAGATATTCTTATCAGGTGAATTGTTTCCTTTTTATTTTTTATCCATTTGCTTCTTTTGCAAAGAAAAATATGATTTTTCATATTTAATTTCAAAGAACAGTTGAGTTAGTAATTCTTCACACCTAAAACTTAAAAGATAAAAGCATGGACACATTGGCATGAATGAAGAAGTCCTATGTCGTTGGAAGAGATGGCTAGGGGTAAATCCCCGAACGACCCCAATCCTCCTATTCCCCAATCCTTGAATACACAATACAAAAATATAAAGACGCACATGTTCAGTCACAAAGCTACACCTGGTGTGGAAACTTTGGTCCAGTCTGGTATGACATCAGGACAGGATGCATCCTGAGGTCATGACCTTTTATTTGCACTTAAAATAAGGTCAATGAGAGAAATAGTTCCAGAAATATAGGCAAAAATCTGATCACCTAGTGAGGAAATCATGAATCCCAAAGTGCTGAAATCTGATGCAGGTCGTCCCCTTGGGGACCTAAAGAGGTACACAGAGTATCAAATTCCAATTGTGATAATTGTTCGACTTATAACGCTCACACAGAGGAAATCCGGTGGCGGTCATGGTGAAACCATAATATCCGACACTCCCTGTTCAAGGATATACAGTATTTACACAAAATTACAGGATCTGATTTGTGCCTGATGTCAGGAGTAAATGTTTCAAGCTCACGAGCAAGTCAGACATAAGCAGGCCTCTGATACGAAACATCAACGAGAATAAGAGTCTCAATAGAGTTGAGGAAATGGAGTTTGATGGGAGTTCTCCTTGCAGCTGACACCAGTCAGCCTGTGCAGGGTTAGAATGGGGGGTCGGAATTTAAGTGAAGAGTCAGTGTGATCTGCTGAGGCTTTTTAGCATTTTTTTTTGTTTGTTTGTTTGTAATGAATTGGCACTACACAATTGAATTAAGTCAAGCTAATCTGAAGCAGATTATAATAAATTTGATTTGTATTTGACTCAAACTAAAGATTAACTAAGAATAACTAAATAGAAATGTCTCATGAGTAGACAAAAGAGTAACCTAAATGTTTATATTGTATTTAAAGAGCTCAGAGATGCAAATTATCAGGGAATTGAACTGTTATTTTACCCAAAATTAAGAAACTAGGACAGACAATGTTTGCATTTAGTCTAGATCAAACTGGCTCACTTTTTAGCTGCACGAGATTAAACAACCAAACCATAATCCCAGCAGTATTCCAGAATATAGCTAAAGAAAAAAAAGGTATTGTGTTCATGATTTTTTTTTATTCCAAATTTAATCTGAGGGTCTTACTAATTTACACTTTGAAAGCGTATGATGTTTGTTTAAACATTTGTGAAACTGACCATAAAGGTTCATGTTTCTATTGGTAATAACTGCAATGTATTATAATTGTAAAAAAGTGTCAATAGAGAAATAATCTAATACAGTGATTAATGAAAAGAACTTAAAAGAAAATCAACCATTCAATCTAAACAGATAAGAATAATTTGGAAAAAAAAAACCTATTTCAAATAAACTATATCTATAGTAAACCCTGTTTGTTGTGAATTTAGTTTTTATGTACATTAAACTGATATGAAGACAAGAAAAAGGTTAAATGAGTCCCATTCACCAAGATAACAAGACTGTACTGATTCTGTTTCCTTTAAAACTGTTGAATTAGTAATGAGAATAATCAGCAGTAGGTTCACAGTTGAATAGTCAATTAAAAGCTTTTTAGGCGTCTCAGACACTTTATGCTCAGATGAGGGAAGAAAGCATATTTATAAGGGAACATTTTGTGCCATTAATATCACATCACTGCTTCTGATAAAAGAAAAAGATCATAAATATTTATGAATCAGTAACATCAAGTCAGAGTTAAAAGACATATTGACTAATTTCTAAAAAGGGCAAGCATTCTGCTATGAAGGGTGAATAGATGCAAATACACATCTGTGATTTATCTAGTTTATCAGTGAATGTCAGGTATTTGCTTCCGCCATGTAGGAGGCTGTGTTTTAAAACTGGGCTTCCTAGTGAATATAAAAACTGGATAAAATGCACAGCTTGTATCACAGCGCTTGCTGGAGAGTGAAATGTTGATCCTACTTGACAGAAATATCCATATCAGCTCCAGCCTGCAGACACAGGCAGTAGCACGCAAGCATTAAAAAAAGTAAATGTCAGGAATCATTCTGTTGCTGCTAACCTGAAAATGTGCCAGGCTATGATGGAGCCGTCCATCAGTGCTGTGACTTGTCAGGTTTGTTTTGGTTTTGTTTTTTTTCAGCGGGGTGTCTCATCCGTATCCCTCCTGTAACTGTGTCAGCACAGCGGCTGGGACGCCAGCAGGGTTGGTAAAGAGGGGTGGGGGAGTAGATGTTTTTTGCTGTCGTCTGGAGTGATGGCTCCCAGCCCTGCCTCTGTCATTGAACTTAAGCTGATGGACAGACATTTGCACACATCATGGAGGAGGAATTTAATGGTTTTACATGGTGACATTGCAAAATAACGTCTTCTTTTTCAGTAAGATATCAGTTGTCTGGTTTTGAGCCCTGAGATAGCTCCTGTGCCCTTGTCTTTTTTAAATAATCAATTTTAGCAACCTATTTTTAAACACAGTATTGGGATAAAAGCTGTGTTTAAAAAGAAAGAAAAGGTTAAGTACTGTTGATGAATATGCAGCTGTTAAGCGTATCACTTTATCAGTCACTGTTAGACAGAAACAGAATGTAGCAACATTAATGGAGTGTGTGCTTCAGGGAGAGAGACAGAGCGCTCAGGCTTGATAATGCAATGCGACAGAAGTGATTCCTCACACAGAGACTCGGCTGCCTTTTAATTGACTTAATCCTTTTATTACTCTATAAAGAAAAAAAAGATGAATGTCTTCTTATCTGTGAGGAATGAAATGAACAAGGCTGCCGCCAAAGACATTTTGAATTATAACAGAGGATGTTTCTGTTCATACAGAGGTCCGTGGAGAAACTTTATCTTCAAACAAATTTGACTGCGGAAGCCCTTTCTTCTGCTTGATGTCTGATAAGACTTTTATTATTTCACTTCATCTTTAACAGAGAAGAGTGAAGAGACCAATCTGTCAAGTCAAAGTTTCCTGTCATGTACAACAACTAAAGCAAATACAGGCCCGTGTATCTCACGTCATTGTCTGCAGTGTTGGGAGAAACACCGTTTAACTCTTAACAGGTTTTTTTTTTGTTTGTTTTTTTTTTTTAGAAATGGACTAATCTAACTAATTACTTGTTAATTACTGTAAAACAGAGCAAATCCCCATAGACTTGTGTTAAAAAGACCAACATAACAGCAGAAATAATCAGTTAGCCTGTTAGCTCCCATTCGCTCAGTTAGCTTCTAGCTACAGACAGCTTGGAGTTTTACAGACATCAATCATCTCAGTCTATGCCTCACACACAAACTGATAGTGGGGAGACCAGATGGGTTAACAATAAAATAAGCGATTATGATTGGCGAGCTGCACAGTGGCGAGGTCGCTAGTGCTGCAGCTTCACAGCAAGAAGGTCGCTGGTTCAGCGTGGGTTCTCTCCTGGTACTCCGGCTTCCTCCCACCGTCCAGAAGCATGGATGTTAGGTTAATTAATCATTTTGTTGTCCTGACGAGTGAATGTGAGCGTGTCTGGCTGTCCATCTCACTGCGTTGCCCTGTGATGGACTGGCAGACTATCCAGGATGTACCCTGTTGCCCGATGACTGCTGCTATGCTACTTTTATTTGAATGAGATGTGTTGTACCAGGGAAGCACTAATACCTGCCAGGTGGTAGTTCTCAAGAACTGGAGTTGGAGACACCGGAGTTGGAGAGATCACTTAACTTAACAGGCATGTCTTTGGAAGGTGCGAGAAAGCCCGAGTATCTGGAGCACAATGGCTCCTTAACAAAAATGTTGGTGGTTTGAGCCTCAGCTAGGGCTGATTCAAACTGCAGCTTTTCAATGTGGGTTCTCTCCAGTTGTAGTTTGCCATTTATGCTAATAGCTGCCACTGTCTCCTGCACACTGGACATGTTTTATTGTTGTTACAGTTCATCTAAAGAGAAATGTGCATTATTGGATCCAATTACTGAACCCAGGGGATAGTCGATGATGCATTTAACTAAAAGAGTCAACAGTAGTTGCTTTTCTTAAACAAATAAAACATTTCCCAAATCCATTAGCATTCATCCTCTGGGTCTCATGATTGTCAGCACAAGTTGTCGATGTAATTAATCAAATTGCGGAAGTGTTGGTACAACCAGCCAAATGACACTTCAACTGCTCAGATCAATAAATAAATTATTCTTGATTGATCCGTCCATCAGTTCAAGTAGATGTAATTTATTTGTGTGCTTTGTCTCATCAGGATTTACACTTTGACTAGGAAAAGGAAAAAAGGAACATGCCGATACAATGTTAATGGAATGAAAAAAAACTCTTTACTAACTGGAAGATCTAAAATTCCACTTGAAGAAGTCAGTTACTCTGACGGCCAATGCCTGTGAGAGTTAGTGACATTTCTCAACAACTAGTTTCAGTTACACCTACTCGTTCATTTACTTTGCAGATAAAACACAATGCCTCATATTTTGACTGAGGCTCTAATCCCTATCCATTAGATTCAGCGAGACTGACAGGCGAATGCGTTGGAGGTGCAACTCAATCAGCTCCTCATTGGAGCTTGGCGATGACGCCATGGGAGACAAGCAGGCAACGGATGAAGCAAGCATTATACCTGTTTGAAGAGTGAGGAGGGTTACTTCGTGGTAATGAGCAATTTCCTCATGGGTTTAAAGGTTGTTTGCTCTGTAGAGTGTTGTTCACTGGCTTTTCCCAAATGTATTATGTGATAACTGGGTTGAACTAACTCTGGGGAAAATTAAGCGGACGTGAGATGAATGCTAGAATTCAAGGACAGGTTTTCCTGTGGAGGGACGTGCATATTTTCTCCTTTATTTAAGGGCCTCTCCTGTTTCATCAGGCAGACTGGGGCTATTTTCTACAAGAGCTTGACATTCACATAAATACTCAGTGCACATAGGTGGAGTATAAACAAGCACCACGAGGCATGGCCTACGGGCAGATCGTCTGACTGAAAGATGTGAATGAGTATTTTTGATATGTAGCTTGCTCATTCTCAGTCAGTACAAAACCTCTTTTGTATGGATGCAATTGAGTTCAGAGATCTCAGCTACGACCGTGTACACAGTGTTGCTGGTTGTTGTGCTTCATCATGACAAATGGGAATGATAGAGATGAAGATAAAGAAATACAAAGAGAAAGCATGAAAGCTGTTCCTCCAAAGAGCTTTCACCCCTTTTTTTCCTCTTTTAATTCACTGATCAAAGTACTTTGGCCCCCTTGTGCATAGTTTCCTGCCAGTCTTTCAACAAACATGGTAGCACAGAAATTCCTCAGGAACCAGGGCCACCCACAATCTTCAGAAATTAAACACAAGAAAGCATAGAGCTAATGTTCATCTGTATGGAGTTGTAATAAAAATAACAGTTTTATTTATTTGTCTATTTTAATTACTACTATTATTACCAGCTCTGGTGATATTCCCTTTATTGCGGTTGAGTGACACCACAGGTTGCAGAAGTGGCTAACGCAGAGCAGCAAGCTTGGATATAAACCCAGCCTTCTATTTCCTCTCTGTGTCTTCCATCAATATTTGTGGGCATTAAAAACCAAATCAATGCTTCTTGGATAGGAACTAATCCCTGTGGCCCTGTGCTTTGTATGAGCACCACCACTTTTCATTATTCAGCATCAATTTTCCACAGAGGGAATGAAAGGACCACAATCAGATTAGTGACAGGTACACTTCCTGAGATAACAGCATTAGCTCCTCAAAGAAGAGGCCAACTGCTGGCCCTGGATCCATTCTTTAAACTCATTTATCTTTTATGCTTCTGTTTATTATGACCCCCATGTGTGACAATTGGATCACAAGTTATCATGAAATTTTGCTCATTTAATTGATAAAAATATTAGCCTCCACACCACATTGGGTGTGGATGACTTTTTACATTTGTTTTAGTATAGTTTAAATACTTTCCCTGGAGCCTGCAACCATAATAATGCTTCTGTCCTGTCAGTGGCAGAAAACCCTGACCAGGATTGACCTGTAGATTGGAGTCATCCTTCTCCCAATCCTTCCTATTAGATCTGCACCTAAAGGCCTTTCCTCATCAAACAAGTGGTGGATTTCATCTCGCATTGGGCTGACACCCCATAGATTAAACCCTCTATCTCCCTCTTCTCTGCTTTCACCCTGGGTTTCTCTGTCTCCCTCTTTCTCATTTGTCCTCAGAGCTCCAATTACTCTTTCCTGGCTAAGTATCAATAAATCTACCAAACACAAAGGATCTGATAGAGACGCTGGCTCCTTCAGTACAACGGACAAAATTGCAATGTATAAACACCACTCTATTTCAATTTAATGATACATTAACTTAAACAAGAATTTTATTAAGGACTATTAAAATGTTATATGGCCTGACTGAAACTGGGGAAGAATGTTGAGTTTATGATATGAGGAAACGTATAATAGCTTCCTTGTATTCTCCAAACCCATTAAACTAGGATATTTCCCGAAAGAGCTCTTCTACCAGCTTTAGGTCTAATGAAATAGCACTACTTTATCAATAAAAAAGGTAAGGGAGTTGTGTGGCTGATATAGATTAGTGTGGACAGGCTATCAAGGCTATAGATAAGTCTCCAAGAAGTGTTTAAAACGCCCATGAAATGCTTTGTCGTTATCTGGGAGGATGGCGAGGTGCAGCCTGTTGAATGTGATTGGCTCTGGCAGAAAATCAGTGGTAACAGAGCTGCTAAAGCAACCTCTCCCAATAATACAGTACAAAACAAAACAGAAGCTGCTCCATAAAATCTAAATTGGACCAGTTTTGCTTCCTCGTCTCGGGTTTTACTGGGCCTGTCAACAGGTGTATATGGAGCTGTGCAACCTGCACAGGAAAGGGGATGATCCACTCAGTAGCAATATAGAAATTCAATGCCATGCTTGTTTGGCTATAAATAAAACGTGAGCAATTCTGTTAAAGCATCACTGAAGCCCATCTTCAGCATGAAACAAAATTGGAAGCGGTTTGTGAGTGTTAACAATCTACTACAGTTGATTTACTTTATCATTGCACAGTTCATGTGTTTCAGTGGGGCAGAAGTACCACTTCACTAGAGTCATTCCTGTACACTTAAAGACAACAGCAAATGCAAAATGTAGTGAATATAAAGCCACCTGGCTGTGTATTTTCAGTGCCAGAAACCTGATGAAAAAGTATCTACCTGTTACATGATTCAGACTCAGGTGTCTCAGAAATGATCAATCCTGATTGAGCCTGCCTCCAGCTGACTCTTGATGTATTGCCCCGCTGTCAGATGACAGTGAGTTTGTGGAAATGCTTGTTTTTCTGTGGAAACAGCAGGTGAAACCCAAAAGAGATCCCAGGCGGAGCAACACCACCCAAGGGGTATGCCAGCTGCCTTTCCAATCTGCATTTGCAGCATGTGCTCCTCCTTTCTCATGTTGAAACACCAAATACGCCTGAAAGCTAACATTTAAAGTGATGCACAGGCTACTTGTGCCATTTTTCCTTTTTATAAACTAATTTTTTACTAAACCTTTGACAACAATACATACTGCTAATCTAAATGTGTGAACACAAGCTATACAATTTTATAACTTTAAAAGATTAAACACACACAGCTTTATTTAATTTGTGCTTTTGAATTCTCAAAAAAAAAAAAAAATGGAAAAAGCCAATGCAAGTTGCTTCATGGTTTATTTTAATGGACTATCATGACTATCAGCCTTCTACATCTCAGAGTGGAATTTCAGACTTTAAAGCCATAAATGGGAAAAGTGTTTCAAATCAATATAAAAACAGCCCATCATGTGTCCTAACACTGCAGCTGTTTCTCTTAAAGACTAAAAGAGCCTTTTCCATGAAGACTCGAGCATATGGATTTACTTTGTGCTGCATAACTGTGTACTCAGCTTTGAAATTGAAAACTTTTAAAATATCTCAGTTTTGTGAGAGACATCTGTTCTGGCTAATGCTGCTCATAGCACTGACATTTTCTTATTGCCTTCCCTCCTTTAGCTTAAACTCACATGTGAGCATATCTTCATCCAGCAGTCATGTGTTAGAAAGAGATGTAACTTAATTTGTTGTTTTATATCATTAAAGTTAAAACTTAAGTGAGCTGCCTCATGGCATATTTTGCGTAATTTAATTTAAAATATTAAGTGAAACCAAATGAATACACAGGAAATAGGAGGGACCTCTTATCATTTACCTTTTTATACTAATGATATATACCACGCAATTCAAGAAGAAAATTTCTCTACTTATAAAAGTGTCATTGTAAGAAACTACATAAAACCAATAAAGATCTTGCCCTGAGCATCAACACTGACAAGCAGAATGAAAAATGAGAAAAAGTCTGCAACAGCAAATAAGTATAAAGGCATCTGTGTGTACTGAAGACTAGAGTGCACTAACAATAGATCAATCCCCTGAGAAAATGAAAGCCTTTGCAATGAAAAGCAAAGGTCGTTACAAAGACAGGAGGCCAAACACTATCCTTTTGCATTCCATTACTTATAACCCAAAGGGATGCAGCATAAAAGATGACCTAATCAGGCATCTGGGATTTAAAATCTGTCTCTGACAGAAAGTCAAGTAACGGCATGTTCCTGTAGTTGCATCACATTTTAATAGGGCATTCAGGAAGGTGTGGAGGTAGGAATGAAGGGAACTAGGAGACACTTTTCAAATAAAATGCATACATGTGGGCTGTTGCCTACATTATTTGAGGAGAGCAGTGCTTCTTATAACACTATCAAAATGTACAAAATATGTCTACAGGGTGTTTTTTGCTGAATTTGAGCAAAAGACAAGAGAAAACAACCTTATGTACTTAAGTTAAGTCATGAATAAAGGAGTGCTTCAAAGATTAAAATTATAAAAAAACCAGATTTTTATGTTGTAAGAGTGTATATCGTTGAATGTAGTATAAAACTGCAGTGAACAATACTTCTGTATCTGTAAAGATGAATTTAATTAGAAAAATATGATTATGTGAGGTATTATTTTTCTAGATCGTGTCAGTTAAACATTTGTGAAGGAAATGACTGAACTCTTTAAACCGATTAAACTAGGCATTCATTGAAAATACACAGTAAGCCACCTACAATTAACAAGGCAGATGTCGTCGGAAGCGACAGCTAGATGCATATTCCCAAACACCCACAATACTCCCACAATTCCCAATACTCAAATAGACACAATACAATAATACAAAACTGTACATGTAATACCCTGTAACTATATTAACAAGTCATCTATAATATCCATTCATTGGGCCTCACTAAACTTAATAATGAAGAAAGTATGACTGTATACCTTAACTAATTAGACTTTGAACCAGGCAGGTATGATGTCATTCCCAGATGCATCCTGAGGTCACAAACTGCCATATGCACTTGATTTGATGTGAAACTAACAAATAGTTACAAAGATATTGTAAAAACTGTGATTCTTCAGTCCCAAAACTCCACCTGGTGTCGAAACTTTGAACCAGCCCTAATATGACATCAGGACAGGATTCTCCATGCATAAAGCACCACCTGGCAGGAAAACCATGAATCTAAAAATTGTGAAATTAGACACAGGTTGTCCTGTTGGGGATCTAAACAGGTATGTGAAGTATCAAAATCAAATTGTAAAAACTTATCGTGCTCACACAAAGGATATCTGGCATGTGTGGCAGCAAACAAGGCGGTGGCGTTTGAGGCGAAATCATAATATCCCAAACACTCCGCATTCAGGGATATAAGAACCACGTTGTTATAGAAAATGCGCTTGTAAATCCTACAGAGGTAAAACAGAAAGGAGGTTCTGCTTGTTAACAGAGAGTGGTATTGAGAAAAGTAAAAAGGCCTATGCCATCATAAGCAACAGCTGGGGGTAAATCCCCGAACTCCCCCAATCCTCCATATTGCCCAATCCCAAAGAGACACAATACAATAACATAAAGACACACATGTTCAGTCACAAAGCTCTACCTGGTGTTGAAACTTTGAACCATCCCGGTATGACATCAGGACAGGATGCATCCTGAGATCATGATCTTTTATTTGCACCCCTAATTTAAGGTCAACGAGAGAACTAATTCCAGAGATAT
>JBAMHX010000017.1:2051568-2065529 GCA_037177515.1 Pseudomugil tenellus
CAGGATGCATCCTGAGGTCATGACCTTTTATTTGCACTTGATTTGAGGTCAATGAGAGAAATAGTTTCAGAGATATAACCAAAGATATTATTTAATATGCATATAGCTCCACCTGGCAGGGAAACCATAAATCCAAAAGTGGTGAAATTCCAGGTTGTCCTCTTATGGATGTAAACAGATATTCCGAGTATCAAAATCCAATTTAAAAAATTGTTTGTGTTATCGCGCTCACATGAAGGATATCTGGTGGCAGCAGCGGTCAGGGCGAAACATAATATCCCCGACACTCTGCGTTCAGGGATATAATAAAATATAAAATTATTGTGAATTCTTTTTCTCAACTATAAGGTTTCATAATTTATTGGAAGCTTAAATAAAAACCGGTGGACTTGGATCAAGTAAAAGACCCTTTGCATCCAATGTCTAAGCTACAGTAGATTCCTTGTGGAGACCCTCCAAACAATAAAAACTAATCCTACTGTTAACTGGTGGAAGCTAATGAATGAAAAGACCTCTTTGGTGTCGAATTTAAAATTACTTTTTGACCGAAAAGATGATCTGTACTTACGAGCTATGAGAGGGTCGACGTCCCTGGCTTTGGTGGCCACATCAGAAGCACAAACCTGGCCCACTTGTATCAACAGAGCTGCCACATCGTCATAGAGCGGAGGGAAAGCCTGGCAGAAAGCCACCAGACACGGAAGGGTTGGCATGAAGAAGGAGAAGCGCTTGGCACGAGTCAGCACTATAAAAGAGCACAAACACGTTTGCAGAACACACACGAGCTGTGTAAACATGGGGTACAGTGTGTAATAGTCTTGTACATAGTGCTGCACTTTCAGCTGAAGGCCAGATGGTGGCACTAGACTACAGCAAAAAGATATTTGGACAAGATGCGCAAATGTAACATGCACAGTCAGTTTATCTAATGACTAAGTAGCAACCGAGACTTGCTGACCTGTTAGAAGAGTCCCCATAACACTAATGGCCAACCTGGCCACACTCAGGGATTTGGGTAGCGCGTACTGGGTACACAGATATGACAGCAACTGAATGGCAAAAATCTGTGGAGACAAGCACAATGACAAGAGCTGCATGTTTAACACCAATTATTTAAATAGAAATTCAGCAAACACTCAGTAAAGAGCCTCTAGTGGAGCTGTAGCTGGAAAAAAAGTCACAGAAACGTAAGAAATGCCCTGGTTATAAGGCCAAAAAAAGGAAAGGGGAGGGAAAGCTGGAAAGCCTCACCTGCTTCTCCAACTGGGGCTGGGCCAGCAGCTCTGGGATGAAGTCCAGACAGATATGGATGGAGGGGATGCCTGCCACAGTTAGATGCAGCAGAGCTTGAGGGTAACCCTGACAGAAAAGGAAATATTTAATTTATAATTTAACAGTAATATATTATTTATTTAAGTAGTCACACAGGCAGAATCGCACACAGCAGCGGTGGATTAGTGGAACAGCTCCACCATATGGCTGTGGGAAGCTGCAATCACTTCTTACTGATGCTGTGTGACTAATGAGGTCAACGTGACTCTTTTCTTTTAAAGCCAGATGAAGCAGGATGTGGGAAAGACTACATCCATCTGTTGTATTTACCTGAAAGTGAACCAACTTGGCAATGTTGGGGTCAGCAATGAACATCTGATGCAGGAGACAACAGATGAGACACTGCACCTCCCGTAAGTCGCTCAGGAGGCCTCCCTCTGCTGCGGGGTCCTCTACAACCCCCCTGTCTACCGGCCTCAGGCTTCCCTGTTTCAATTTCCCTGGAATGGGGATCTGAATACCCTTCAAGAGACTCTCTGTGTTGGCCCCCAGCTGCTGCTCTTCTAAGGTTGGTAAACAAATCTCAAGGAGGATCTGAACTGCTGCACTGTCCTAGAGTTCAACAGAGAGAAATGACCATGTTTGTTCACTAAAATCCTGTAGCATCAAGATACAATCGCAAGTCTTTCATAACTTCATGTGTTTGTTTGTGGTTAAAGTACCAAAATACCTGTGCAGCTAGAAGGGCATTCTTCAGCTCCTCTCTGGTCACCTCAGGTGTATCTGGCTGTCCGGGCACTCCAAGGTTTGAAACGGTCTGACTTTGTCGATCAAAGTCGGCCGTCTCCTTTAAGTGGCACTGCAGGTGGGCTTTTGAGGCCAGCAGGTAGCCATTAAGCATGTGTAGAACAATGTCCATCAAAGGAGGACATCTGGAAACAACAAAATCAGTCAAATGTTCATTGACAGATGTAAATATTTGTAACTATTCATAATGCATCATCCAATGTGATGTGCAGCAGTTTTTACCTGTACACCCTCTGATCACAGCGCAGCACAATCAGAGGGTCAACCATCAGGTCATTCTGCGTGTACCTCTGCTGCCTAAGCAGCTTAGCTGAAGACTGGAGGGCGTTCACCGTCATAACCCACAACCTGCAGCACAAACACATTAGAAGCAACTTGTATTCTTATCACATGGAGTTTTATGGAGACAGACACTGTTCCTGCTTTTTTTCTATTTGACACTTTTATTGCAAAAGTATATTATGAAAAATACAAACAAAGCATAATATAAAATCCACTTTTCTATCACTTGTATCTGTTTCAATGACTTAATTTACTCATAGATTGACACATGGTAGCATTTCACCATCAACTCCTCTTATCAGACCAATGCTGATCCCTGAAAGGAAGCTCTGAGCCTTCAGGCAGTTTGCACAGTCATCAATCACTGGATCTATGTGAAATCTGACACGGCTGCCCTCTTAGATTCCTCATGGCTTCTGTCATCTTTCTCTGCAACACTCAACATGGGAGGAGAAGCAAGGAAGAGACAAAAGAGGGTGAAGGGGGGCAACATTCACATTTACAAGCGTCTTCCTGCTCTAAGCTTTTCTTGTTACAGGCAGATCAATAGCATGTCAGCTCGTGGCTTAAGGACACTGTGCTTCCTCAGGCTGCGGGGCAGTAATGGTGACCTCAGAAAAGCTCACACAAGCTGACAAAGTTACTTTGTTCAACACTTTTTATCATTTCATATCATAATCAAGCAGCCTTCCGTTAACAGCTACTTAATCGTTACTATTAAAAAGGATTTTCCTTTAGTCCACATAATACGTCTTTTGGGACCGTTTCCCAATCCAGAGAAAGTAACCAGCACTTACATTTAGACTAGGAGAGAAGAAGTTTAGCGACATAGTTCAAATTATCATTATTAATAATCAGATTTTTATACAAGCAATGCTCTTTAATCATATAAAATGATGAAAATATGAAAACCTTCTCTTGGAAAAGCAACTGAATACAAATGACGTACCTGCGGGGCATTACGGTGTTAAGGCCCATCCAGAGCTTGTTGAGGGTCTGCAGTATGCGGCGAGGCACAGCAGGCTCTAGCAGCAGAGCCATGCTGGCTGTGAGGGCCTCTGCATAAGGAATCAGGTCTCCAGGTGGAAGCAGTGTCAAATGCTCCAAGATCTGCATGAGCCTTGGGCTGCTGGACGGTAACTTCTGGAAAGCTGAGGAAGAGGCGAAGGAGAGAGGGGTGTGGGTGAGCTTATCTTGCAACATCTGAGGATCTTAGCAAGCTGCATTTTTGCCCCAGTTAGACGTCTCTGCCTCATTATTCCCACCCCGCTCACCCTGGTGAAGTTGGTTCTGAGTGTATCTACAAGTGTTGGTGGGAAGCATCATCTTCCTTAGCAGAGGGAGGGTACCAGTCACCTCCTCCTCACACACCCAGTCCTCCACAAGACACAGATGGGGGTAGTTGGTGGCAAGAAGTCTCAGCAAGGCAGAGTGCAGACCTGAAATCAGCCACAGGTTATTGTTTTGGTTTATTACACAAAATAATTAGTTTGGAATAGATGCTTATGATGCATTTAGTCTAATAAATGAGGATGTAGATATTTTTATCCTGACCCCCCAGCTCCTGCTGAAGCCCCTGGGCCTGGGTAACCAAGTATTTAATAGGTATCTGGTCCATCAAAGCTGCTGAGTAGGACTTTGGCTTCCTCTGCATCAGTGCTGAAAAACACAAGTAAAGGAAGTACAGATGGAAAAACGGTTAACAGCGACAGTACATAAAGCAGAAGAGTGACCTATTTGGTTGTGTAACGACGCTAGCGCTGCTCCGCCGATGCGTTAAGGAAACGCAGAAGTGATTTTTCATCGATGTGGGTTCATTACCACTGCTGATGGGCTTCATTACTCCCTCCTTGAAAGCTGTGGGATCACTTGGGTAAACACAGCAATTAAAGAGATGAGCATAAACTCTCACATAAATCCGGCCTAATGAAGGGCAAGAGGAGAGCACGTCGTGTGAGACAATAAACACTGACTAGTCTAACAGCTAATGCTCAATCTAACCTACGCTTTGCTCCTGAAGCACATTGTATTTGGCGCTTTGTCAGCCATCCTTTCATTGTCTATGAAGCAACCAACACTCAGCGCCAAGAGATAAAAAAGGATGAATGGCTGCCGATCCAAAGTGTCTGCTACAACTTAAAGGACAAAAGCTTCCTTTCTTTTCTTGCTGCCTGACAAATTCCTTCAGACGTACATGCAAAGCAATCTTTGGTAGGGTAAATGACAATGCAAGGTATTCAGAGTGGCAAATACAGAGACAAAAAGCACTACAGTGTCATAGAGTCGTGTTTTTATTGGGACACAGTTATCGTCTCATACGTACCCAGCTGTTTAGTGCTTGCCAGCAGATTCTCTTCAAAAGACAGGATGTAGTAAAGGATGAGAAGCTGTGTGGTGATGGAATAGCGCTGTCGTCCTCCTCGACTACTGTCCCCTTGCTAACCAAAAGAGGGAAGCAAAATAACAGTGATAAGTCGGATGCTGTCAGCATACGATTTATACGCATCAGTGAATGTGAGCGTGTTATCTAAACCACAATATTAAACAGAAAAAAACGTAAATGTTGCATAAACAAAACATTTGATTGTTGTCTTGTAGCTGCAATTGGTTACAAGGACTGTGTCGATGGAAGCGACAGCTAGGGGTATGTCCCCAAACGTTCCCAATCCTCCTATTCCCAAATAGACACAAATGAATAATATAAAGACGCACATGTTCAGTCACAAAGCTGCACCTGGTGGGGAAACTTTAAACCAGCCCGATATGACATCAGGACAGGATGCATCCTGGGGTCATGACCTTTTATTTGCACTTGATTTGAGGTCAATGAGACAAATAGTTCCAGAGATATAGGCAAAAAGCTGATTTTTCGTGCATAAAGCGCCCCCTAGTGGGGCATTCATTAATCCAATAATCGTGAAATTTGATACAGGTCGTCCCCTTCGGGACTTGAACAGTTATACTGAGTACCAAAATGAAATTGTAAAGATTGTTTGAGTTATCACGCTCACACAAAAGATATCCACCGGTGGCAGTCAGGATGAAACCATTACATCCCGACACTCTGCATTCAGGGCTATATTCATGCAAAGCATCTATAGTGCTTTACAGGTTATAAAGATTCCCTCCACCTTTACAAATTAAAAAAAAATAGAAATAAAGTTGGTGCTAAATCATATCTATTAAGTTAAATAAACAAAACCGAACAGTTTAAAGATGTTTAATTTCCAAAACTGCTGAGCTAAAAAGATTTATAGAAAGTTTCACTGAGATAAGAGGATCCTCAAATACACACAACAGATTGCGGACATCACAGTGTGACTCACCCCGGCAGAGCTCTGGAAGACACTGAGGATCTCCTGCTCGGTGATAGGCTGATTGGTAGCTTCAGGGTTGGCCTTGGATGCTGGAGTGAGGATGGAGTTGATGTACGCATCAATAAGAGGAATCAGCTGGGTGTGGATGGGTGTAGTTGTTTCACAGAGTTGACGATAGATCCAGTCCTGGAAGATTCACACGATTTAGTTCGACACATTGAAGGTTAGGTGAATAATAAATATAACAGCCGTTGGGTTGATCATGCTGCTTTTTTCAGGGGCAAATTTAGTCATTTTGCTTTAATAATTTAAAGTTCTGCCCACTTGATGATTTAACTCAGCACATAAAGCATCAGAAACTATGAAGAAACAGGAGTTAGTCATTTTAATTGCTTCTTACTACATTAATAAATAAAAGAATATTTAATTTAATAAAATGTAAAAATTAATTTCCATCAATATACTTCATGTCATACCTTAATGGAGACTTTGTGCTTGGTGAAGGCACGGCTCCGAAGCAGCTGGTAGATGCAGTGAATGGGAAGGAATCCTGTGATGTTGGCACTTAAGTTGTTGGTCACAGCAACCCTGACCGCATGAGCCGTAACCACCTTCACAGCAAGAACAACAGCTACATTAGCAACAAAGGAAACTTGTTGGAAATGGTTTGTGGAAAAAGATCCGCTAGAGTTTCTGTACAGTGTGAAGCCACATCAAGACTCTGGTCAGTAACTTTTTGAGGATTAGTACTTTTACTGATCTGTTTAAGAACAAAACCTTCTGCATCTGTATTGTATGTATTGTGTGTTTCAATCCCTTTTGCAAGTTGTAGCCAAATTGTTTGTGTCTAGACTGAACTTTGTTACACAACAGGACTTTTTTCTTGTTCTAGTGGCCTTGAGAGCAAGAACACACTTTTCGTTAGGCTTGGTGATTAAATTATTTTTCAGTGAAAACAAATAAATCAGCATTAATTGATTATTGTGAGGTATGATAAATGCAACAGACCATTTTAGTGTAACTTTGTAAATAACAGTCCAAAATGTTAGCTTGGTTTAAGAGAACAAGGTTTTTATATCAGAAACTTTCTCGTAGCTAATTACTACTACTAAATATTAAAATTAATATATTGCAGCAGTCTGCAATTAATCTGAATTAACCACAATATGCTTTCATAAAGGGTTAAGAGATCTATTAATTATTAAATTTAACCAAAAGTTAATTTAACTGAGCAATAAATAATACCTTTATTAACACAACTGACAAATTGGAAAATAAGTCATATAATTTCCCAATTAACTGCAGCACTGTGTCAAAATGAATTTATTGTAAAGACTCCTCAACATCATCACTTTATGTAAAGATCATATCTGAAGCATGTCGGCAGTTCAAATAAAGTTGTGATATATAAAAAGGGTCATCCTGCTGCCATCCTCTAATCTAAAGCTTGAAAAAAGCTTGAGAAAATCTTCATAAATGCAGGACAAAGTGGTTTCTGATCGATTCGGTTAACTGCTGTGACAAGCCCAAATTGTCCCTCTAATAATACCACATTTACGTAGATTTTAATATGACATGTAATAATGTTATTGTTTATGAAATAATGGAAGAAAAAATAGTTATTTCCACAGATTTACATCTTTGCATTGACAGACAGCCCACTCTAAAATCTAAAGATCTAAAATGAGTTATTTGAAACATTTATTAATAATAATTAATAATTAATGTATAATAACTGTGTTGATTTGAGAACAATTGTACCAAAAAATGTAATTATGACATCACTAGCTGATGCCATCTATAAAACATAACACTTCCTCTTGTCCCTAAAAAAGCTATTTAATTGAGCCCTTAGAAATAAAATAAATATTAAGTTTGCAAGTGGTTTAGCCACTGTGAGCAGAAAATGTACACCGGGTAGATTATGTACCTGTTCTGTGAAAATCTCCTGTGTGAAGATGGTCTTCATCTTGCTCAGAGAGCTGGGCTTGATGGCAATCTGGAAGAAGTCAAACGCCCCCGAGAATAAACAAATAAACAATGAAAACACAGAAAAGTAAAAACAACCTGCAGGCAGCAGTGCTAGTGTTTTGTAATTTGCTCCTTTCATATTTCATAAGAAAATTCAACATGGCAGGCACAACACTCAATTGAAAGGATTGCCTTTGGGGTGAAAATAAACAGGCTCTAAATCCAATTACATTACACATCTTAGTGGAAAATACACTGAGACAGGAAAACTACTTAACACACAGGGTGGAAACAATAGCGCACTTAATAAGTAATAAAAGGGAAAATTGGCCACAGGGTATGAAGTGTCTTGCTAGATATGTGTATGCTCCAAGTGTTTCATTAGTGATATGGTCTTTATATGCTGTGCTGGTGTGGTGGACAAATGGGGCTGATACCTGGTCAGCCAGACACATGTATTGATCAATGCCTCCCTCCCTCCCACCCACTTAGAACCTTACCTTCATCCCCAAAGTGGAGCACACCAGCTCAATAATGGAGCTGAGCTGGTTGCTATGGAAATACATGGCAACCAGTAATAGCATCTCTCCAAAAGAAGCAGACACGCCTGCAGCACTGTACCGAGGAAGGGAAACATATGCAAGAGAAGCAGTTGAGGAAAAACATTAAAGCTTGTTGATAATCCAGCAACTCACAAAACAGATTTTCAGCTAACTGATGAGAATGTTTGGGACAAACAAGCTAAACCTTCATCAGCAAGTAGCTAAATTAACATATGTGGTTATTTGTGGATGTATAGCATACAGCAAAAACAATCATCTAAACATAGATTCTTTTTTATTCACCTTTCAAAGTATTCCTCCTCTTTTATCATCCAGCTTAGCCACATGACCATCAGCTGTTCTTGCTCTGGTGTGCTGAAAAAAAAACACAGAAAATGAATCTGCATATGAAAAGATAAAACATCTCAGATGCCAAAAGGCACAAAACAGCTTTTACTAATCAGCATATATCGCTAAGAAATCAAAGTACAATAGTGAGCTCAAATAGGTGGCAGACTCCAATTTATGTCCTTAATAAAATAACAATAACAAGCAGCTTTCTGTACCTGACCAAGGTGGGGAAGGCCAGCAGCTTGCAGAATGACAGAGAGACAAAACGAACACCGGCAGGAGTGGCTGGAGGTCGGCTAGTCATCAGCTGTAACAGCTGCTCTGCTTCTTCATCTGTAGGTCTACAATGTAAAATTACACAGAAGACACAAACTCTTTAAATTAAACTAGAACATCTAAAGAAAACTAAAAAAGAAGACAAATAAAATAACAATCCCACTAATCAGGAGTGCAAGTTCATCCTACCTGAGTCCTGCGATGCCCATGAGCGCGCAGTAAAGTCGGAGCAAAGCGCTCGCTTTCACCACATGCTCCTCCCTGAGGCCGGAGTACCCTGAACTTCCTTCATCCTCCATGTTATCATTGGGACAGTGGGTGCTGCGTGAGCGTGGCAGGATGGCGACCAACTCCAGCAGCAACTGTCTGCGCATCTGCCACAGCACTGAGCTGCTCTCTCTCTTACGCTGGCAACACAGAGTAAAGACAGGAAGACACAAGTTGAGCGCAGTGGTCCATACAGGTGGTAAAATCATGGATATAACCTCAAACATCTGTATTCTCCCATCATAAATGATTTTAAACAATAGGTTGGTTGCTGACATTCAATCTTTTAAAGCACTGGCAGTATCTTAAATCCACATTTATCCCTCCCAGCTCGTGCTTCATTCTCTCACAGGGACAAGCAGACTGTAAATATACTGATGAGTGTAAAGCAAAATGGCTAAAATAGTAGCAGAAAGAAAAGCACATGATCCCATCTATATGATTATATTTTAAATGTTATCTTGAACGTGTGACATTTAAATCCACAGCTCACAACACACAAAGGAAAAAAAGGAACATAAAACAAAACCCAAAATGAGGTGTGATGCTGAACTCTCATGACATGTATGATGCAACCAGTGTGTGTATGTGCTTGCATTTCAATAAAGCTTTTGCATTTCAGCATTCAAATATTGAAACAAAGGCATGTCATTAAAGGACATTTTGGCAGGACTCCACTAAACAAGGTTTATTAGCAAGAATCTTCTCTATGATAAAGATAAAATTAGGCTTTGTTGAAGTATTTAATTGTTGAAATTATCCAGGTTACCAATTTACTAACATTTATAATTATTTCTTTAATTAATTAAGTCATATAATAAAGCAGCTTGACTGTAGGCGCAATAAAATATGCTGTATATGCATAAAATGACCAGTTCATGTGAAGCACTCAGTTACTTTCTGTGTAAATTATGAATATATAACGAATACAGAGAAAACCCTCCAGCCTTTACCTGTTGTCCGTTGCGAATAAACAAACTGAACCAGGTGCGCACTTTGCTGTTGGTTCCCAGTAACAGACCGCTGACATAAGACACAAGTGGGCTGACTGCCTCATCGGCTGTATCTGGTTTGTAGTCCAATGTAAGCGCCACTCCCAAGCCAGGCAGGTGACACTCTTCCACCTGGAAAAACACGTTACAAACGGCAAAAACATTAAACAGATTTTTACCCTAATATCACAGATCTGATCATACGTGTGTTTGAAAAAGGTTTGTGTGCATACAAAAATATAAAATGCATGTTTATGAGTACAGTTTTGATTTTCATCCAGATTCCTAACACTTTCACAAACACACAGTGAGTTTAATTGCTGGTAGAATACTGGGTCATCTGCATTTTAATATAATTAAAATGTTATTTTCTTGTGCAACATTTTCCCTTCTGTGAAAAAAAGCTTTGGAGAGAAAAGAAAGAAAAGAGAGAAAAGTCCATCTGTTAAAATGCTTTGATTAAAAATCACAAAATTAACAGCCTGTTAAACTACTGGTCAAAAGTTGGAAAAAAGTAAATAGTGTTATTGTTCTGTGCAATATAAATCTGTCTGGATTTCATACTGCAGCTCTAATTTAGTAAGAGGGTTTTCCTTGTACTTATGGTCAGTGTGCTGTCTTTAACATCGCATCAGGATATATAAATGTAGTTTTTCATAGTTTGCTAATCTGACAGCATCATTACATTTTAGTTGGGGAATATTTTTCCTCCAGCCTATGAATAGGGTGCATGGATCGCACTGCATGCGCTAATCAGCTGGGTGATGTCGGGATAACATGAGGTGAAACATAGTGCCATCTTATAAAAATCCTTAACAAGATGTTATTAATCTGATGACTCCTAAGCAATTTCATTGAGTACTTTTAACCAAAAATAGTTTCAGAAATAAGTATAGTAGAGGATTAGGGTTACACAAATAACAGTCATCTCATGCTGAAATCCTGAGGGTTCAGCACATATTGAGCTGGACTCGACTTCTCAGTGTGGGCAAGAATCTCCAGCTTAAAGTAGATGATTGACAGCTGGGATGGAAGGAAATAAAAAGAAAAAAATAAGGAAATATAAACCAAAAAGAAAAAAAACAATAAGGAAAAAAATGAGGAAAATAAATTTATTTAAAAGTTGAAATTATGTGATAATAAATTATACATAAATATATATAAATAAACACATAAATTGCGCTTATTTATTTGTTTTGTATTTCCTTATTAATTTGTTTATTCTTTTCCAGGTGTATTCATTTTACATTCACTGTTATACTCACACTCAGGCTTTTCCTGGTTGTCCCGAGATCTAAACAGAGGCTGGTTTATCCTCGCAGGGCATCTCTGTTGAGGTCCACTCAGCTGATGCAGAGGCAGTGTGTGTTTACCGTAAAGTAAAAACGTGGTGTGGCAGTAAAGCTGGTAAGCTGATAAACTCCACAGTATGGACATTTTTCAGTCATTCTACAAAACAAGTTTAGTATATACAAACTACAAGTACTCATCAGTCTTAATGGGGTGCTACTAGTAAACAGAGCTGCATAGCCCAGCTTGCTAACTCTGCACC
This sequence comes from Pseudomugil tenellus, assembly GCA_037177515.1. Taxonomy (NCBI): domain Eukaryota; kingdom Metazoa; phylum Chordata; class Actinopteri; order Atheriniformes; family Pseudomugilidae; genus Pseudomugil; species Pseudomugil tenellus. The sequence goes on from JBAMHX010000017.1 coordinate 2,063,198, forward strand.
TATCTGCTTTTGGCTTCTCTGTGTATTTTATGCTGCAAATCAGCAATGTGGCTGCAGAATCAAATATCCGAAACGAGTAATCACAATATCTGACCAATCACAAGGGAGTACTTCCTCCAAGCTGCATTTTCCTGACTGGGTTGCACATGGTATGAAGAGGTGAGTGCCGAGCCTCTGCGGACCTACACAGAACCTACGACGGTTCTGACGTAACAGAACTGATGCAGACGCTGCACGAGTATATAAACAGCTCTTTAGAGAGGAAAGGGACTGTCCATTTTTTTTAAAAAAAACTTTAACTCATTGAAAAGTGAGATTTGATCTCATTGCTTTTTTTGTTAGAAACTGATTTTATCTGTTAAATATATTTATGGTTCATATTGAATTTTAATCGTTCTATTTATCTCAGTTTTGCGGCATTTTGTTTTAACTGTGGGTGGCGTTAGGCACTTTATGAATACATTAATTCATTGATGGATAATGAGATATGTTTAATAAGGTAAAATAAGAGAATAATAAACTGTGAGGATGTTGCACTAAGAAAAAAAGAAAACATCAACCAAAAAGACAAATACTTGGATGGCCGTTTACTTCATCATTCTGTGGGAATATATATCATCCCCAGCTGAAGGACCATCATGACATCACCTCCTCTGTCTATTCTCTGGGATCATCAAGGACCAAAGCCATGTGACGCATATGTTCGCGAACACTACACAGATATAATTATGCTGATCAATCTATGAAATACTCATTGCTGAGATATTTTCTGCACAGCGTCACATAAGCTCAAACCTGAATGTCCAAGCACTAACACGTATGGTCCTGCTGATGCATCATTTCACAAGGCAATGAATTTCCACAACCTCCTGGGGCCTTGTTCAATAAATGACCTACTGTTGTAACCTCTTTGAGAGAAGGAAGGAAGCGAGAAGACGAATTTCTCCCCTCAGGGTTAGCGCCACAAAGTGGATTGCAGCATAAATCGGTAAAGAGAAAAATCCTTTTTACCAACATTCACGATGTGAGTCAATCTTTGTAGATAAAATAAGCTGACGCCACAATGGAGTCCATTAATCAATAACTGTATGAGCGTTAAAAGAAATGTCTGGGTGAGACATGTAGCGGGAGCCCTTTCTTGATTTCTAAATTCATGTTTTGACACAATCTGTCTATAAGCCACAATATCCTAATTCTGTGAAAGAGAAATGAAAAAGCTCTAAATTAATTTGTAATCATGAAAAGCGGCAGAACCACTTGTAATGCGAGTTACCACTAAATAACTCCCCCGAGATAATTAAACTGCTTCTGCACACAATGACCCTGCAATACAAACAGCTCTCCTGATCATTTCACAGAAAAAGGAGAAGGTGTTGAAAAATGTACTTTAATGTATTCACTTTCATTTACACATAAGAAATTTGTGTAAAAAAAAAAAAAAAAAAAAAAAAAAGAATATCTTTGGCATAAATGTCCCTTCAGTGGAAACGGAAATCTCCAAGATAAACAGAAACCATCTCAACCTCAGTATAAATACTTTTTTACTCAGAGCAGCTACAGATTATGCAAAATTCTGGCCTACGGTTGGATCCTTGCAATAACATCAGCAGTGCAACTCACCACCATAGCTCTGATGTTGAGGGCTTGTGAGGGGTTCATCTGACACAGCTGCCTGAGGGCTTCAGTCCTGCGCCGACCACCCACACTTTCCTCATCCTGACGCTCTCCATTCTTAATCAGGCCTCTGCAAACTAAAAATAAAGATGGGTGCTTTTTAACAGCCCGAGGACATTCTCAGGTCATTTACATGTAGATTCCTCATTATGTGGTTTTCAGATTACCAACATCCTTCTCAGTGAAAACAAGCTGTACACACATCATAAAAGTGTTTCACCTACCATTATATAAACCCACCAATTAAACCACTAAACAAAATACACATGATCTCATTATCAAAAGGATATTTCTTCAGTCAGGGGAAGAGCAACTGGGTAGCATCATGGTAAGTTCTAAAATCAAACACTTCTATTATTTTAAAGATTTTTTAAATGCAATAGGAAAGAAATGAAGTTATTGGACTAAATACTGGTGTTCATAATGTCCTGATGTCTCCCCATCTTTTCAATTAAAGGAAACAAGGTCTCTTCTAGGAACCAAACCAACTCCCATGCTACACACAAATACGCTATTGACTTAGCTCTGACCCTGTGCGATAAGGAGCCACTGGAGACAACAGGCGTTCACCTCTAATTTGCCTCTCAACACACACACACACACACACACACACACACACACACACACACACACACACACACACACACACACACACACA
>JBAMHX010000017.1:2075232-2101046 GCA_037177515.1 Pseudomugil tenellus
ATATAATATAATATAATATAATATAATATAATATAATATAATATAATATAATATAATATAATATAATATAATATTATTGTGGGCACCTATATAATAAGGAAGGGGTAGAAGGTGGTACCTTGAGGAAAAGTGGGCATTGATTCTGAGCCTGTGGACAAGCTGACCAGAACCAATCGGGTAGAGGGCCGGCTTTCGCCGTGGAAACAAAGTAGCCAAGCGCCAGAGGCTGCTGCAGTAGGTTAGGAACCTCTTCATGAGACTCCATCCGGTCTGTGCTCTGGCCCTGGAACATGTTTAATTTCAAATTTTTTTTTTAGAACAAATTGTTTCACATTTACTTCAGTTCTCTTCCTGATCTCTTGTGTAAATATGTGTGTGCGCATGCTGCCTCACCTTACTCCCATCCCCTCCGTGGTGGTAATGAGAGCCGGGAGAGTGTACTGGTGATGTAGTTGGCGAGATGTTTATGATGTCTGGATCTACTAACTCGTTCTCCTGGTCCAGCAGGTCAAAAATTCCAATACCATCTGAGCCATCTGAGGGGAACAGGAGAGGAAGTTCATAAAACTGCAACACATTTCTTCCCCTCCTGTTCTGCATGTTAGAATACAATGTCTGTTTTGGTGGAAGGAACTTGCATGATGCAACTTTGGAAGTAAACATGCTTTACATTTCAGGCAACAAATTGCTCACAAAGGTAATAGGCTGAGGACTCTTGAGGGTGCTGGAGATGGATTGAGTATGCAAACACAATACTACAACACAGACTAATAGACTGGAGAAATAAACAGGCAGGATTTGCAAACAAACAGCAGGAAGGAAAAAGAAAATAGTCATTTGATGCGAGTTCGTTTGAGGGTCTTGCAAATGAGATGAGGTGTGTTGAATTACAAACAGCAGAGAAATCTCGGAGAATGACGGCAAGATAAGACGAAGCTCCACTCACCGTTGGTGGGATTGAGAATGTCAATGTTGGTGTCGATGTTAGTGTAGTTGGAGCTTGCGACTTGCACAAAGGCAGAAGTGGGGAAAACCAAGATGTGGGTGCAGGAGGTGTCCTGGGGGGTGCTGAGCTGCGACGTCTGCATGTTCAAGGTGGTGCTCCGGCCAAACACTGAGCCGGTTGACACAGAGTCTGAAAGAAAACGGCGTCAATAAACAACGTAAATACCATAAAGAAGCAAGCAAAACAAGTTTTGTGCCATTTCACTTCACTGCTACACAGGAAAAATAATAATGCAACAATAACATCCCCAAACCAAACACCTAGTTAAATAATTTATTAGACTATATAAGCTAAATTTACTGTGTGAAGCTCAAAAAAACAAAACATATTAAACTATGAAAGAATAAAAATAAATAAAATGTCAGCACAGCTGTTGAATTTAGTGCCAAACCCCCCATTCAGTCGTCTGAGGCTAACACAACCTTGCTAATCTTTTCAGCTTGAGAGGTTTCCAGACAGGAGATGCCATCAGCCTAGCACAGCTCAACACAATCCTGGTATGATGCACTGACAATCCCCCACTCGTTTCCCAAAATAAACCCATTGATCTGGCTCTCCATCACGCTGCATTGAGATCAATGGGCATCTGAAAGGTAGTGCTTTATGAGCAGAAGGTACATGATCTTCTCTGCCATCAATCTGCTCTGGACAAGGAGGGGACATGCACTGTGATATGTGGCTGCCATCCATCACCCCGTACACACAAACATTAGTGCCGCCTTTCTGAGTTGAGTAATGTCACTTGGATAAGAAGTGTTTATTAAAACAGATACCAAGTTTATTTATAATCTTCTGTGATCATAGTGTACCTGGCATGATGATAAAGGAGCCCTGTGATTCCATGGCAACCAAACACACACTGAGGATGCTGGGAGTGTCTGAGGCGGAGATTCCGCACATTCGACACATTTCCTTGAGTCGCCGACTGAGCGACTGGAGGTTTCTCCTGCTTAACAGTATACTCCAATCTAGGACATCGAGAGAGGAAAGATACAAAGTTGACATAAAAACATTGACCGTTGTTTTGGACATCTGAAAAGCAGTTTGCCACAAAAGTCAGCATTACCTTTTAACTCTCCGTGCCCTATCCTGCCCAGTCGACCAATCACCACTCTCCATGGAACTGAGGTCATCTGCACCAATCCCAAGCACCAATCCCACAGCTTCTGCAGGCCGAGCCTGCGAACTGAGCCCTTTTTCCTCCGTGCCCTGTACAACACAGTGGAATATGGTTAGATTCAGTCCACTTAATAAAATGTTTGATACTCCTTCAAATGCAAAGGCAAACCTAAAAGAACTGTGTGGAAAATAAACATTTCGATTAGCTCATTGTCATGCTCATGTCACTCATTGTCGTGCTCATGTCACTCATTTAATTATCAACAATAATTTCCCAGAATAATCTAGAAAAAAGTCTTCAAAAGCATGCAGGGAGTTGCAGAGGCAAGCAAGAGAGTGATAGTAGTCGCACCTGTTGGGCCCATCTATGTTGATGATGCAGGTCTCCAGGAGTTCCCCATACAGGTCTGTGCACGTTGCCAGAAGCCATCGTTGGTCGTGGGACAAGCAATACCCTACAAACAGCACGTTGTATTTCTGCGACGCCTCACCAAATGTCTCCCCCAGCTCTGTCTGCTTGTCTTTTACAGGTGCTAGGATGAACGGAGGTGTATATAGACGCAGACACTCCGGTCTCTGCATGAGAGGGAAATAAAAAGACTCAATAAAAAAAAAATGTAGAAAAAACTTCTGCTAAAACGCAAAATCTTCTCAAGGTTTAACTGGCTCTTGAACTTTAACAACAACTCTGAATACATCCAATAAATTCAGATTTTTGCTCATATATTAATATTTTAAAAGGCATAAACATCTTCATCTCTCTCATTGTCCTGTACTTGCTCACTTTTTTAGAAAAAAAAGCTTCTCAAGGTTTGTCTATGTATTAAAGGAAAAGGTAGAGCCTGCTGCTAAGAAGGAAGTAATCCTAATCAGATCCTGAACTAAGGTTCACCTTTGTCTAAACCAGGGGTCAAGATCCCATTATGAAGGTCTCAGGAAGGTAGCCAAGCAGATAATGGAAAGTAAACTCTAGAGTAACAGAGGTTACAAGTTGTTTTGGTCATGAGCCAGGAAAAAAACGAAGATCTGGGGGGAGGGGACACCTTTTTGATAATAGTTAGCTCTAAAAACACACTCTATAACAGCATAATGAGTACAGCTAAGGCCAGAGGCCAGGTCAGGTTCATGTCTTCTTGAAAAGCTATAAGCAACTAAAAGGCTGCCGGAGCACAGTGTCAAGCTCCTCTCTGCTTACCAATTCATCAGAGCACTGAGGAGTGCTAATGCTAGAAGCTGATGTGCTACTGCATACAAACTGCCACTACTGCGAAGATAAATCACAACTAAACAATTAAGGGTGTTACGGCTAAAGCTGGGTTGCAAGTTTACCTCTGGGCTCTTCAGTGCGGTGTCAATGGCTAAGCCTGGTCCAAATCCGGTCAGTGACTTGACGTTGGTGGAAGTAGGAAGCGGCCGCCTGCACTGTGCGAAGACCGAGAACGCTAGAGATTTGAGGTGCTGGGCGTAGATATGTCGATCTTCACCACGTACTGACTGAAGCAGGTACTGACATGGAACAATCTAACATTGCAGAGAAAAACCAGAAAAGATCACAAGACTGATGCAGGTAAGTATGTCAAACAGTAATTAAGCTGCCAATATGAACACAAAAGCAATTAAATACAATGTGCAAGTCCTCCCACCTGTACAGATATGGAATTACGAATGTGTGGTGGCAGGAACTGAAGCATCTCGAGGTAACAGCGTAGCAAACCCAGCGTCCACACGCTGGAGGGGGCTGGCTCTAACCCTGAGCCACCATCAGTCTCGTCGTAGCTGAAGGGGTCCACAATGTAAACTACTATGGCAGGTGGATATGTCACAGCGTGGGACTCCCCGTCTGTAGGCACGCCTACTTTTTCTCGTTCCAAAGTGCTGGAGAAGACACAAGAAATCCTAATTTTTAGAAACGTTTTTTAATTCAGTTCACAATCTTTAACTCTTTAGGCTCCCGGGAATACTGGGAAACAACTTAAAAAAACTAAGATTTTCTTGTACAGCACCTTTCGGGAGGCTCCGTTGTCCCCTGGGACTGGGTGCTGGAGTTGTCCGCTGAGCTGCCAGTATTCTGGGTACCAGCCTGCTGTCCCAGCTGTCCACTCTGGGAGCCCTGGTTACTCATGCTGCCAAAGGGGGGGAAAGAGTTGGGCTTGGCAGATGGTATTGTGCTGCCAGGCTGTCCTGAAGGTGTCGCAAGGCTGTTGGATGATGCTGAGCTGTTTCCAGACCCACTGCTGCTACTGCTGCTGTTGCTGGAAACCGAGGAGCCCTGCTGGCTGACAGTGCTGGAGGTGGAGCTAGGCTGTTGTGTGGATGATGACTGGTTGGATGTAGGTGGAGGACTGGGCTGTGTGAGGAGGGAACCGTCTAACGGCTGTGATGAGAGGTATGGAGCTAAAGAGACAAACAGAAATACACAGTTGGAATTTAATATAAAAAATATACAAAAATTGCCACTTTAATGGCTTCTGCCAGTCAAACAAGATGCAGTTTATGTGGCATTTCATAAGTCATAACACCATTTAGTACAGACACTGCATGGATTAATGTCAGGATAGTAACAAGATCTGATCAAAGACAGTTGTAAGATTTCATCACCATGATTTTATCCCATTAGGAAATGAATGTTTGAGGTTCACAGTTACCTTTGACACATTCGAGCTCAAATAAAATATTAACAAGAATGGGATAGGCAAACAGAAAACATTCAGCTGCTTTTATCTCTGGTGCAGAGGTATTTATAAAAACTGTTCATTTCAACCTCCTCATACACTGCTCTCACTTCTTTGGCATTTCAAAGGACTGCTCTTTAAGGAGTCAAGGCTTTATGGCTAGTCTAAAGCTCAATTATACTGACTAAACCGAGAGGAACTGAAGGTGAAAAAACAAAAAGGTGGCTGAACCAAACATCGAGAACCTGTGTACATGAGTGTAGAATCAGGAAGTTAAAGAGAATGTAACTGTACAAGACGCGTACCGAGGTTGTGGCGGCACACTTGTGCATAGAGTTTAAGCTTAGTGAAGGCGTCGCTGTTGCCGCTGGCAGCCTTGAGGAACCAATCGCTGACTGGCTGATCCACCAGGTTCTTGGCTCCACTACCCCCTACGAGAACTATTCCATCCGGGTAGCCCTTGGAAATGGGCCGGTGTTGTCCCAACCGGCAAGACTGTAGAGAAACAACACAGTTTAATGCTATTCATTTTCAGAACAGTTACAATCTCATGCAAAGCATCGGTTTTAGATTACTAGTCTGGTTGTGTTAAGCAGCATTGTGTAACATAGTGCTAACGCCACTCTTTTCTACCTCGTAGACAGCGGTGAGGTCTCGGAAGAAGCTCTTGGCACCGCTGAGTAGGGCTTCATTGTCAGGACAAACAACAAGGTACCCAATGTCTCGCTGGGAGCCAAATGGATCCAGCAGGAGTTTCTCCCAGTAGGGCAGGCCAAACGGCGACAGCACAACAAAGTCATACTCGTATCCCACCAGGAAGGTGGGGATGGGCAGAGGCTCTGGAGACTCATCTGTGCCTTTAGGAGTGATGGGTAAAGCAGGAGGGACAGTTAAATATCTGACAGCTCTTCCCAACAACAACACAATGCTACTGATCTTTTCGGAACCTGATCTTTTCGGAGATACCTAACAGAACACCATACGCATAAACTTCAAAGACGAACCTAAAAAGCTTTGGTTAGTTCACTTTTGGAGAGTTCTTCCTGTATGTTTTATTCTTAGCAGCCTGAAACTGATTCTACATCTATAAAGCTTTACCGTAAGAGCCCCGTCCAGCCATCTTGTGAAACTGCTGCCACGTGAGGGGACCCTGAACACCCCACGACCGCACCGTCCTCTTCTTCTGGATTGCGTCCTGAAGAACAGGCTGGAGGGACAAGAGCACCCGCAGCACATCCTGAGAGGACAGCGCACTCACGTCCACTGCTGAGGAACAAAGGTGTAAAAGGAGAAACTCAAAACACTGGAAAACAAATGCAGCGAGGGGAGCACTTTCTCCTAAATTTACTTTACTGTTGCCTTCAGTTTATGGAGTATAAAGACAAAGTTTCGGACCATATATTCGAAGAGAATTATGACAATTTCTGAAAGTGAAAAAACAGTATAAACAGCATTGTCTAAACATATTCAAAGGAATGATCTCTTGAAGTTATTTTGCCATTTGGTTTTTAAATTTATCCTCACATTAGTAAAAATTGCTAAAAAAAAAAAAAAAAACAAACTGTACTGGGGAGCACCAGTACCCGTTTCTCTCTGTGTCTTCTCTAGTGTTACTGAGTAAGTAAGGAAAAATTTATTAATTATTTAAAAACCTGGTATAATCTACTAAAAAAATTATTTCAGACAATATCTACTCATAGCAGCAAAAAGTTCATCAATCTTCTCACCGTTTTGTTTGGCCCAGTGGTGCAGGCAGGTGCTCTTCACCAGCGCCTCGTCCACCTTGCCCCCTGACATGTTGTCCATGAACTGCCTGCCATGCTCCAAGGCCATGTAGCAGTCGCTGTGGTAGTCCCTCTCCTCCACCCTTACACAAGGGGGTACAGGGGCCCCACTCGGCCCTCGTGTCACCATGTCCTGATCTGCGACTGCAATGGGTGAAAAGGGGTTGGTGCACTGCTCCTGCATGAGTAGAATAAGCTCATCTGGGATACGGTCCCCTCTTCCAACCCCAGTTCGCTCCAGCGAGGAGAGCCGCAGCTCCTCAAAGCGCTTTTCCGCCTCCCTGCTGATGTCCGAGCCACGGCCGATGATGTCCAGCTCGTCCTCCAGGAAGAGGCCCGAACCGTTCCCGTAGCGTCGGTTGACCACGGCGCTGAAGCCGCAGCTGCAGGGCTCCTGGGCTTCGCTGACGGGGTCGCTCAGGTAAACACCGACATCAGCTCCTTTGATGTTCATGTTACACACGCAGATGCAGCAGCTGTCAAAGTTGCAATCTTTGAAGAGGTTCATGACTGACTCGGAGAGGATGAGTGTGACGTAGAGACTGTGTGCTTCGGGGATGGAAGGTACTGTGGCCGGCTCCACAGAGTTCAGCGGCCGGCAGGTGGATGGGGTGGATGCTGGAGAGTACAGATCCGAGTTCTCATACTTGAGCGAGCCTTGGACGCTCGAGGGGCCGCGAGGTGTGCGTGGGGTGCGAGGTGTTCGGGGGGTGGGGGCTGAGAAGCGCGGGGTGGCAGGTGAAGGCAGGATACCAGTACCACTGTTGCTTGGTGGAGCACTGTTTGACATAAAGGGAGTGTGAGTTTGAGGGGTGTAGGTCTGGCTGTAGTCCTGATCCATGGTGTTGCCGACACTGTGGATGAGCAAGAAAAAAAAAAAATAGAGTTCAGTCAGAACAGAATTACCACGCAATGTTTGCCATCTTATTGTATCCAGATAGAAGTTTTATCTCATGTCCTTTACGATACATCCAATTGTTCAGCAACATGGCCGCACAACATTTCACCCTCAGGTTTCTGCTTGCAGATGATAAAACCATTTTCCAACTGTCTCACCAAATTTGTGAAGACGTTTCAAGTAATATGGCAGTAGGGCAAGACAACATGCACAACAGAGGAATGTAGAGGGGGGCTTTGACTCTGCACATGTTTACACATGAGAGAACAAGAATGCAGAAGACGAGGAGAAGCGGGTAGCGAAAGGATGAAGCACAGGGGAAGACATTCAATAAACATTTCAACAAGCGTCCCTCTGAGGTAAGGGTTATTTTTGGGATGGCAAGCAACTGTGAGGTGGTAGGGAGAGAGAGAGGGTGTATACGGCAGAGTAGGAGCGCTACAGAGAGGGAGGGAGGGCACATCGTGTCCCTCGCTGTATGAGGGGAACAACTCCTGGCACAGAAGCATTAGAAGGAAGTCCCAGCACAAGCTCTCACCAGGAGCAGCACATTCACCACGGGATAAAGATGCAAAGGCAGCACTGGCACCACGTAAGCTTTTTTACAATCCCCCTTTGGACAATGGCCAAATGCTGTTAAGTGCAGACATCTGTCCCTCTCTGCACAATCCACCATAACCCATTAACACTAGATCTAACAAATGCATGTATCCCACTCAGAGCCAATGCCATGGTTTTGGTTTTCTCCTTTAGAGCCCCCTATGAGAAAGTTTTCCTGTAGAAGATGCAATCCAAGCTTCATGGACAAATGTTGAAGTAAAACTTTAATTTTATGCTTCTATTGCAGTCAAATAAAAGATTTGCTGTCAAACTTATAAGGTTTTGAAACAATATCTGGGTTTAGGGAACTTTTACACATCAGTGATTTGAAAGATCCACATAAGGTCCACATAAGGTCCACATAATAGATATAAAACAGTTTAAAAGCTGCCACATTTCCTGTCATGCATATTGTCAAAGCCAATCAGGTGGGAAGAGTACAACCAAACAGCTGAAAACAGTTCTGCTAAATATTTACAAAAAAAAAAAAGTGTCCCAATTTCCAGCTCAGGCTCAACGTGTTCGTTAAACTGTAAGCTGACAGTTCACCTCTGAGTTAAAGGCCAACGCATTTTCCAATTTGAGAATATCGAGGAAATGCTCCAGGGGAGATTATACAATTAGCTTGCAGAGTTAAAAACTTGGACTGTTTGTGCATTTTATAAAATCAAATCTATTCAAAACAGTTGGGTTTTTATGTCTTAGAAATTAAACAAGATGTATATTAAGATGAAAAAGTTGAAGTTAGACGGGCACAATCAAACCAGGAAATACAACAAAACAAGATTTGTTTAGAGATTTTTCCACATGCTGATGAAAAAAGCAGCAGAGGTGTAGCTGTGCATTTAAGAGGAGCAGTGACAGATATGCTTAAGACACCAAGCTGCTATGAGCAACGAGGTGGCATGGAGCCGCTGTGGGGGCCCCATCTCGTCACTCCAGTGATAATCCCCGTCTTCAAACAAGAAGTCATTTTACACTCATTTCTCTGCTCTGCCTGAGGCAGCCATGCATGGGAAATTGAGCTGCCCGCTAAGGTGGTGTCCAGGGAGAGAACAGTCGGTTTGTGGAAAGAGAGAGAGTGAGGAGCATGTATAGATATCTTTCCATGCACACACAACAGACACAACCTGGTGCTGAGCTGGGATTAATTCTAAATTTAAGCCCCTCTGTGACCTTTTGCTCAAATTATCATAAGTTATGGAGAATATCTGAAATTGGCTAAAAGACGCTAAAACACAATTATCCTTAAGAAAATCTTTAGTTATAACCAGCAGCATACCCGTCTTTGTTGAGAAAGGTCATCACAGGCACAGGGTTGAGCATCTCCCTGCCCATGGTCCAGCTTGGTCGATAGATGCAGTCCTCTGGTATTTTAATAGGTGGGAGACACTGGCTGGGCAACGTCTTGAGAGGAGCGAACATGGAGCATCCTACAAATGCCTGACACAGCTCTGGCTTGTACACGAAGGAATAGTCCTGCAAGATGCACACAAAGATTAATCTTTACCCTTTAGGAAATGATTAGATTGAACCCCATGAACACAACATGAACACAGCCTACTTACAAACATGAAACATTATTGCTGCACTTTTTTTTTTAAACCTCAAGTCTTACAATTATACAAGTAGGGCAGAGCACTCCCTGCAGGATTCACAAGATGAAGCGCAAATTTTTTCTCTTAGTTATTTTTTTCAATTAAATATCATTTTTTGTGACAAAGAGCACATAAACAAAAATAGTAATGTAGTCTCAGAGCAATGGAGGACATTCCAATTGCAATTAAGCAGTTTTGTACATGTGAATTTGAGCAGAGCCAGCGTTTGTTGTAATAAAGACTGAGTGTCAGGTTCCTTATTGGAGGGATGGGGTGTGGGGGGAGACAGGCTTTTGACTCTTTAGCATTCAAAATGCTTCAAAATGAGCCCGCCACTCACTTCTTTTTGTAACATTCTCTGCTTCTGGGAGTGAATCGCTCTATATATGTCAGTCTGAAGCCATAATTATGAGCTCAGTATTTGTTTTCCTGACAATAACAAAGACTGACCTTGATCTCAGATGGTTTAGGACTGCAGAAACTCTCCTCCACCTCTATCTTAAAGTGGCCTCCCAGAGCTGAGGTGCCATCCAGCATGGTCATGCCCATGTTGGGCTCAATGTTGTAGTCCTTGGTGCACACATTCATAGGTGAGTTGCCAGTGAAGTCCACAGAGGGAGGGGTGGGAAACATCTGCAAGTCTGCTGAACCTAGTGGAAAAGAGAAACAAGACGTTATTGGTGCTTAATTTGAAAAAAAGGGGCTTTATCCAACTTATAAATCTAAATACCCAGATTATAAGAGAAAAATATTTAGGTTCTTTATATTAAAACTACCAAACATGCATCACTTTGAGATAAAAATAATTTAAGAAAAAAAGAGAAAGAGGTGGACAACTCAATGTAAAATGTAATTTTTATTAGATTCTGTCAAGCCGCTGCTGACGTAGGTTGCTTTGTTTTGAATACATGACCAGACATGATAAGTGTGCGGCTCTTTTAATCAAAATAAATGCTCAATAGAGACAAGGCACCTCACCCAAAATCGATGAATTGTTTACATTGTAACACTTATCTTGTCATTTTCCTTTCTGCCTTCATGCATTAAGTCTATTTACAGACTCCAGCAAAGCTGTTGGAGTTCTGCTGTCACAAGGTTGAAAGGCAGATAAAAAGCAGGAGTTCTGCTTTCATGTACACAGGATAACCCTGCATAAGAATATGTTTTCTCCTGAGCAGGCTGAATGCAAAGATCCAGCAGAGGATGCAAACCTGTTACTGTTAAATCATGTTGTAACTCAAAGATGTTTAAAGATTAAACACAAGCTAAAGCAAAAGATAATAATATAAGACATCATCTTGAGAGCATCCCTTCAACATCCTCAAATCTTTTCCTGAAAACACAGTCCACAGGACACAAATACACATCAGCTACAAGACACCTCTTGGTTGAAATTTATGGGTAAAAGGGTGATGGATTGATTTTTATAACAATCATATTGTTCACCACTAGGTGGCAAAGCACATTGCGAACATGAAATTCAAGTTTATTATGTCAAATAAAGGATCTGGTGTAATTCACTTTTCTGAATCAAACAGGAAATCTGTGCAATCCTTCATTTAGCAGGGAGTTAACATGCAGGGCTGGAACATCCTTGTGGATACGAGGCACTAAAGGATAAGAGAAACGATGCAGGACAGATGGAGAGATACATACAAGATCCAGTTTCCAACGTGGATGGCTTTGATTCCTTACTGCTGAATTTTTCATCTGTTCCATTCACCGGTCGTCTGGAGCCAGGCTGTGGACACAGAACGAGGCATTTTAGCATCTGACCGTCACTTTATCAGTATCGGTGAGTTCATACAGCTGAACATTCTCTCCTACGTCTTTTACGGCCACATGAGCTGCAAGTTAGTATCACAAATGACATCTTGTAGGATGAATAGTGTTGGATAGTGAGTATTTTCAATTGGTGGAGGGCAGAGAGGAGATGCTGCCGGTGGAAAGAGAACTGCACACACACACACACACACACACACATTGTCCCAGACCACATTCTGTAATGAGATATCCACTGCAGTGTGAACCAAGGTCCCCACTCACCGCCAGATCATCCTCGTCTGAGTTGAAAAGGTTGTCCAGGTCGTTGATGGACACCACCAGGTCTGTCTCATAGATGAGGCTGGTAGATGCCATGCGGTTGCTGGCAGCTGTATGCTGAGCATCTTCACACACACAGATAAAAGGCATAATTGGTATTTATACTAAATATTTGAGAGCAGATTATGGCTGCTTGAGAACCTAATGAACTGAAACATTTTACTTTGAGCTGTGATTGTTTATTTTGACTCCAGTCACATTCATTCTTAAACAGGATGTTCGATTTCCTTCTCAATTTATTTTTTAAAACCATTGTGGCATAAAAAAAATTGTTACATGAGATTTGAATAAGAAATAACTCAGAACAAATGTTACTTATTTAAGCAAAGTCAGTAGTTTCTGCTGACATACTGAATTTTATTCAATATCAACTCAGAAATATTCTGTGAACAATTTTATTCTGTTGTCTCTTTTTAGCCTTTAGAGAGCAAATATCTAAATGCCAACTATGCTTTTACTCTCTTGGCATAAATGGTCTAAATAAATAAATACGGTTAAGACAGTAAACATAAGGCTACTCACCATCTGATGAACCTGTTCCTCCATCTTCACCCTGTAAGGAAAAATATATTATATAAAACAAAGAATAAATGAACACCTACACAACTTAAAAAACTGGAACTCTTGAACACTGAAAAAAATCTTAATTTACATATCAGAGAGATCAAACTGGTTTAAACTGCACAGGCCCCTACCTGACTGAGTACCTTATGCTTCAATAATGTGGGGAAATTTGAGTATGTTTACATTTTTGGGGCTCAAAACTGTGACAAAAAACACACCAACAAAATGGCTTTATCACCAAAAAGCAAAAACACATTTAGGAATAAATAAATCCAGCCTTGAAAACAACCACATGAAACCAGTACACTGCTTTTTCCAACAAATATAACAAAACATTATGAACATAAAGAGGGCGATGGAGCAGTTCAGAAAATATATGACGTCTGCTGCGGTAAAAAGGACTTCCAGTGCAGACCGGAACAAAACCATTATCCAAGGAAGAGTGTCTACGGTGTCCTGAGCAGACTAATATCTGCCGGGGCGAGTGCGCTCAGACTGTAACACAGTGTGCCGAGCAGATCTAGCAGGGGAACGGGACTGTTATGTCCTCACCATTGATTTCATTACGCTCCAGGGTTGCTTTCTGAGTAACACAGGCTTTAATCTGTCTCCCTTAAAGGCCCAATCCACACAACATCCACACCAAGGCCACAATCTATAGATAGCAATAACGTTTAACCCCTCATCAATAACTCAGCCTTGGCAGGGAAAATGTATCGCGTCTTAACATTCTGCAAAAAAATACTTTTAAGTGCCCCATTGCCTTTCTCCTACACAACATCCTCATTTATTTCTCTTCTTTTTCTTTACTTAGCAGACGCTGCACTTCCATGCAGTGATCAGATCATGTGGCCATTACAGCACATGCCACAAGACCAGCAGTACAGTCAATAGCTCTCCAGTTAAAAGACTGCTTGATTGCTCCTTGATGCTCATGTATGAAACACAGAGGACCACAGCACTTGGTTGGTTTAATATTATGATGAGTGTCGAATGTTTCTGGCTTATAGCAATTACTTAACCCCCCCATGAAGCACCAGGCATGTAGAAAGTAATGCAAACAGGTATGATAATGGAAATGTTTCTCATGTCAAAGTGCTTCAAAACTTTTAGATTTACAAGTTTAAGTAAAAGAAGCCATCTGAATATAGTCAAAACAAACAAAAGCAAAAACTGCTCCTCGAGAGACTTTTCACACCACTGAGAAATGCCCCCACTCCAACACAGCAGCATGTATTGGAAGATTGCAGCGGTCTTCAGCAGACCGCAGAGAAGGGACTGTTGTTTTTTTTACTGTTCATTGAGCTCCTGCAACAACATCAAGGCCAAAGCAGAAACATAGGGTCCCCCTTTCACATGTGGGGGTAAATACCAACAAAGATGTGGCTTTTCTCTGGAGCTAATAGCAACAAAAACATAAGCAGAGCAGAAGAATGGAACAAAGAGGAAGAAGTGGGCAGATCAAATCGGAAAAACATAAGTTCAAGGAAATTGGACCAGCTAACTATTTGGCACTCCTTCGGGCAAAAATAACAAGCGATTCAGAAATAGTTTCCTGTTCCGTTAGTCTTGGCCAGTGAAAGCGGATGTATGTAGAAAGTGGTTGCATTGTTATTTTTAGTGCAGCGTTGCTGAAGATGCTGTTGGCCTATTTTCTACCTCGCCTGCTCCCAGATGTTCAAAATCAGCCCCTCTTGTCCCCCATTTGCCCGGAGCAAAGTGCGAGTAGGGTGTGTAAGCCTAATGTAGCAAAGCTCGCACAACTTTTCTAACTATTGCTGTATTTTCTTTAAACAAATCAAAAGATTGTAACTTAAAGAGAAAGATTAAAGGCAGCCTGTGCATAGGTGGTTTGAAGTGAAGTGAGTCCAGGTCAAGTTGTTATAATAAAAGTACTGGCAGGATGTTGAATTCCACATTAAAGTCTAAGTTTATAAAGAGCCGGCAGCATCACCGGCGGTGTTGTAGCCACATAAATATCCCAAATAATTCTCAGAAGTTAGTCAACTTGGCATCCCATAAACTCATGTATAACTTATGACCCACCCTCTTTCCACTTCGCAAAATCCACTCAAAGGGTTTGAAACAATACTTTTAATGGATTTTGTAAGACTTCTACAAATAAGCCCGTCAACAACAACAAGGTGGCAGAGGCTCAAAATAACGTTAGGTCAGCAAAAATTCCAGTTAAAATATAAACTATTTTCTTAGAGAAACAAAGATAAAAGTGAGAGCAACCCATTTATGCCACTTCAAGTAAGATGCGTAAAGCAAAAATGAGAGCTGGTGTAAACCTTTTGTTGTGGGAGATGCTGTTTCAAGTGCGAGTCACATAAAGGTTACGTTTGCACTGCAGGTTGTTGTTATGGAAACAAGTGGCAAAAACTGTTTTCAATTTATTTGCCATTTAGTAGGCAATTTATTCAACATATGGGACACAACGCAGTTACTGCACCATGGCCAAATATCACATCCAACATAAACATCTGAGCATTTTTAAAGAAAGGAAGGCGTAATAAATCCATTACAGCATCTAGCAAAACAAAGCTAGAACTGGCAAAGCAACGTGCCTCAGTCCTCCATTATGCTTTCCTTACCTTATGTTTCTTTCCTGGCTCACGCTCTCCTCCTGTCTTATCCTTCTTGTTTGAAAATGTGAACTTGACATCTCCTTCCTCAAAGGCATAGGGGTCCACTTCCGGCTCGTGATCTCCGTCTGTTACAGCGGCAGAAAGGTACTGGTTCCTCCTGGCTCGATACATTTGAACTCGCTCTTCAGACACCTTAAGTGGGTATTTTGATGCAGACATCACACTAGAAAGAAAAAGAAGAAGAAAATGTTTGAGTGAGAGGAGACGGCATAAAATAGATCTTTCCTCCGTAAGTAAGTTCTGTGTTCAACAATATATTATCCAAAGACTGTAACAGCTCAATCTATTATAAGAAAGCAAGTTTGCACAGAAGAATTAAAGGGGCTGTTTCCGTACTTGCTCTTCTTAAGCCAATGCTAGCTCACAACATGTCAGTGAATGCATTTCAAACCGCAGTTTTTACAGATGCTATGCTACAAAACCAATGCATCAAGTGTGAATTATATTTCTGCCACGCTTCTAAAACCATGACGACCCCAGCGATCCCTGCTTACAGACTTGCACCCCCTCACCTGCTGCATTGACATCATGCTTTGAAATCCATTATATCCCTATGACTGCGGACTTACTTGTTCCTCATAAGTAACAAACCAGGGATAGCTGGGGAAGAGCAAAGTGCCGGGTGGGATCTGGCCGCTTGGCAGGAGAACAGGGACTGACCCAACTTATGTGTCATCCTTCCCCTTTGCTGGCACTATTATTTCTCTGCCCTTCTGCCCATTTGACATCCTGGTCCAGCTCTGATGCAAGGTGATGGTGTGCAGTGGCCTA
The DNA here is from genome assembly GCA_037177515.1 of Pseudomugil tenellus. Classification (NCBI taxonomy): domain Eukaryota; kingdom Metazoa; phylum Chordata; class Actinopteri; order Atheriniformes; family Pseudomugilidae; genus Pseudomugil; species Pseudomugil tenellus. The sequence continues at coordinate 2,090,999 of JBAMHX010000017.1, forward strand.
AGCAAGAGATTAGCTGCCATTCAGAGCGGTGGCTGGAAGGATTACAGCTCACTAGAAAAGGCCAACCAAGTGACTGACCCCATGGGATTGCATATCCCAACAGATACACACCCACTCTGCTTTCCTGCAGGTCACTCAGCTGTCCTTTACAGAGGGGGGAGCCATCCCTACTCCTCGCCAGCAGCTTTCTCTTGATTAAGGTTTGACGTTGTGATTATAAGCAAGGCAGCAATCAAATTCAACTCCAGCAACACACTTTAGGTTAATCTTTATTTAACTGTATTGTTACTCTTCTTTTTAAGCTTTAGTTTGTTTGTGTGTAGGACTCATTGAGTAGAACTACACTGCAAAAACTAAAACCTAAGTAAGAATAAACATCTCAGATCAAGGACACATATGCTTATTTTTTTTAAACGCAAGATAATTATTCTTAGTAGGTTTTTTTAAAGACATTTTTTACTTGTTTTAGGAATTCTTAAAGGGTTAATGATCCTTGAAATAAGACAAATTATCTGCAAACAGAACAAGAAATGTGATCTTATTTCAAGGAAAATGAACCTTATTTTTGTAGGTTTTTTTCTTGTTTTTTTAAAGCCAGTTTTTGTAGTGTAGTCCAACACACTGGTGACATATAATGTCGAAAGGGCAGATGGGGAGAGATTAATGTGCTGTGTGCAGCTAAGCACTCCAGTAGAAAGTTAAACCAGGGGTTAAAGCAAGGAGAACAAGAGTTAGAAACAGGAAGAAAGCAACTTTTAATACTATTATTTTCTGTCTGGGCCTCTTTAACAGCCACAGCTTGAATTGTTTGACTTGCGTCTTAATCGGCATGTGTCAGAAGGAGAGAGGACACCGATTAGTGATTTGTGGCAGGTGGCACTCACTCTGTGACCGAGACCAGGTCCTGTAATGCCGAGGCCTCCTCCCTTAGCTTGTCTGCAGGCAGCAGTGGTATGGGCAGCTCTATTTCTTTCCTACGAGGAAGGTTGAATAACCTCCATGGTGCGTGGGAGCCGTCATCCTCCAGGTTGACTACTGCACCCACGTATACAGTGGGCTCAGGAGGCTCAGAATAGGTGGAGCTTCCGGGATGCGGGTGGGGGTGATGGGTGTGAAAATGCTGATTCAGACATTCTGGCCCTCTGTGCTCTTCGCTGCCACCCTTCACTCCGACGAGACAGGGCTCTGGGGGTGGCTGGTAAAAGTGTTGACTGTTGGGGGTTGAAGGGTTCTTCATGCCCTCCCCTGAATCATCACGCTCACAAGGGTGGGGGCTAAGTGGTGGAGGTTGGGGGGAGTTGGCCTGCTCCGAGGGCCCTGCGCTGATCGCGCCACTGTGGAGCTGTGGGGTTTTTGGGATGGAGGTCACATCTGAAGAGCGAAAACGCCCCCCATCCTGACTCCTCATGGCCAGCCGCTGGCCTACCGTTGTTTCCGTCTCCATGGAGGTTTCATCACTGGCCAGGCTGCGGTGATGAAAAGGTGTCTGGGCTCTTTTCTGCTGCTTTTCAACTTTTTCTGGCTTCTCTACTCCAGTTTTGTGCTTGGTTGGAGGAAGGGAAGGCTGGCCTGCTGACTGAGGTTGTCCTGGAGTGCTACCTCCTCGCTGCTTTAGTGATTTGTATCTACAGCGGAGAAGATGCAGAGAAAAAAAAGTTTCATCAGACAGTGAGACATCCAGCTGAACAGCAGCAGAGATGAAACGATCAGAAAGACCCCAAAGATGCAGCACGCTTTGCTGTAGCTGATATAAAATCTGCTTCTTAGTCTCACCTACAAAAATGGCGGGCTTATTAATTACAAATCAATAAGTGGCACCGCACTTCACATGTCAACTCAGTTGCTTAGACTTCAGAGTCCATGAAAGCTATAAATGTTCTTATTTACAGTAAATCTAAGAATAAAAAATTATATATATAATCAATTTCCAAGACTTTAAAAAATAAAAACCAACCAAAAAAACAAAAGATCTCTCAGAAGGAAGGAGAAGAAACGTTTCTCCCATCTACACCTCATTTCTTTCTAGTGGTTTAAGTAACGGGTCATTTATTATTATTTACATATGAAAAGCTCAAACAGAGCTTTCATTGTGCTCATCAACAACTCGCTAATACCACCGAAATCATCTTGTGCAAAGATCTCGTTCAAACCTGCAGGCACATGACAAAGAGTCGTGGGTTGGCATCATTATCTTATCAGCCTTTGTGACGGGTCAGGTTATGCTGTTCACGAGGACAGAGGGATTTTTTTAATTATGAGTGTTAATTCAGTCACGTCAGCTGGACAACAACACAAGCAATAACATAATGAAGTTTTCATTTACAAATAGTTAATGGCCATAAAACCGGTAATAGGTTTCTCCTCATAACTCCGCTGCCAAAACACTTTTTGGCTTCCAGCAAATAAACATGCCCCAGCTGACTCGCCTAATCTGCAGTCCAAGTTTGCTATTCCAGTCCCAGATGAGGATTTCCCAGTAGAAGCAAGTACAAAGTCAATAGATTGTGGTACGAAAAATATCAGATAGTACTTGCTCCAAAAATATATCACTGTAAGAAGAGGACAGGTTAATGCTGCCAAGATGCATTTATGTGAATTTAACAGCTGGCTGTTCATATAGCTGGTAAGGAAAGAGATCAACTGAATGAAAGTAGTTTTTAATCAAGAATGAGATCCCATTGATGACAATGAGGTTAATAAATATTTCCTGCTGCATCTAAAATAGTACCACAAAAACAGCATATGTGAAATCATTTGCCTTGAACGTACATGTGGGGGTTAGCTGTCACTGAATATTCGACCTTTTAGTGTGTTGTGCAGATATAAAAAGGTGAAATTCCAAAAGGAAACAAACAAACAAAGGTTTTATGTTAAAGTTTAAGCTTCTTTGTCAACAAGCAACTTGTCAATTCAGTTCAAACTTATTTATGTAGCACATTAAAGTGCTTCAAGGTTCCAAATGGATCACTGATAAAAAGTAATCACAAATAAATTATTCACAAATAATAAAGAATAAAAATACCTAAAAGAACAAACTGTAAACAGTTGTAAACAAAATGTTATTTTTAATGGCCACAAACCTAAACAGGTCATTCAGAGGACAAAAGACCAAAAGTTTTTTCTGAGGTTATTTTATCAAAAAGGATGAAAATGTCAGAATTAGAGACACCCTGCCCAGCAGAGGTCCCCTCCCCTCTTATATGGTTATCACAGTCCTGAAGTGGATATAACTGTATATACTTTGTAGACTTAATGCTCTGAACAGACTGTATAGCCTTTTTGAAATCCCTCTAGTGCTCATGTATGAATAATACCTACATATAGAAAGTAACTTACCTGGAACAGCTGCAATAAGATCTTTGTGAAGGCTCCACAAAATCCCACGCTCCCACTTTCTCCGTCACGTTGTCCTCACAGGTACCGTTGGTTGCAGCTGGAAACTTCCGCCTGAGGAAGAAAAAACTATTTAAGAAGCCAAATTCCAGCTTTTGAGTTCAAACACTTCCTCGGCCCTTTAAAAATGCATTTCATGTAAGGGAAACCCAGCCTGCTTTTATAGAAATAAAGTAACTATGGATCAAAAGTGGGCAGCCTTGTCTAATTTTTCTGTGGTGTACATAGGTTTGGTAAGAGCTTTGTGGTGAGGAGCTGATTCCATCACCATCCTTGGAGCGATAATATTTTGGCTGACAACCCAAAAGCTAACAATAGCTGACACTCTGTGCTTGGTCAAGGGGTAACAGATCCCAGGCTGCTCCAGTTGTGTCAGACTCGCTGATGCAGAAGTATACAACAGAGCACAAGACAAAACTACAGTTATTTTTAATTGTTTGTGTTTCTACTAACCATCTAAGCTTCCAAAGAACACTTAATATTGTATCTAGATATTAATAACCAAGACAACTTAGAAATAATTGTATCTGATGTGGAGTTATTTTTTTGAAGGATCCTTATAAAAGGTATCGTGATTGTAAACATCTCATCATATACTAGATCACCACCTTAAAAGAATGTTTCCATAGCAACATGACACATTCAGGCCAATACTTTGTCAGTTTTACATACTAACTTTCTAAACTAAGAGTCTATTGCTCTTCAACAACTAAAACCATCAGCTATAGTTTAAATATAATGGATCAATGTTTTGATAAATGAGACGAGAAAATATGTCAATACTTTTACATTTTATAATGGAAATATTTGATTATGAAATCTCAAACATTTCATTAATATCATGGGCACATGCTGCACACTGGCAGACATTTTAGACGTCTCCCATTGATCTGCTGTCACAGTTATCCTGCATTTACTCCACATCAGCTGCAGTAAGGTTTTAATTTGGTTCCCATATCGGACATCAACATGGATTCAATACAGACAACACTTAGATGTTGCATCGTTTTTGACTTAGCTGATGGAGGTGTCAATGGGAAAATAATTAGCTAAAGAGTTTTTCCATAGTGAAGTTAAAAGAATACAATGTTAATAAGACTTAACATACAACACCAACATTCTCATTTTATTAAATACTTTTCAACCACAGAGGACGGCTTTTCTAATAAACATGATTAATAATAAATCATCAACTAAAAAAAGATTAAAAGACAAACATAACGTGGCAAAATGCTGCTGAACTTTGCTCTGTGTGAATGGCTATGACGTTACGCTCTTGCTCCCTCTGCTCGCTACATCTAAAACAGAACTCCTGATTGAAACAGAAGAGTTAGCACATTTAGGCATAATTCTAGATAGCAATTCAGAGTGAATTGCTAGCAACCAGACCGCTCAGTTCATTTAAAAAAATCATTAGCATATATTATCTTGTGAATATTTCAGGCCATTGTACAAATCCAGGTGTGTTTTTTGTACTGCTTCAATCAGACACTAGAAAACACACCTTCTGGCTGCACAAGAAGTCTTCAACTACTTATATGAATGATTAAAGTGGGTAATAGGGAGAAGACATGATGGTTAATCATTCACTAGAGGGAGATCATAAGTACTCCTTATTCAAAGAATCTTAATATTCATCTTTATCAGTCCTCTTCTGAGTGAATTATAATGGTATAAAAATAAGTTCTGACTTGTTTTTATGGTATCATGAAGGAATCTGGGTTCTTTTATAAGTTACAGTGTCAGACTCACTTGTTCTGGGCTCTGTTGATATTGCACTCTTGCCAGACGTGCTCCACCAACTGACTAGCAAGCCGACGTGGAATCTTTCCTCCATGGTGGCTTGTTCTGTCTATGCTGAACGCATCCGATGATGAAGGCATCTTAACCCACTTCTGGGTCGAGTGAGAGTCCACTGGAAGTTTGAAGGAGGAGATGAAAATACAGTTTGACAATAGAGGGAAACTGCATTCAGAGAAAATCTCAAGTCTTAAATCTACACTCTACCTGCACAACTACCAGTGTGCGCCTCCTCGGGTGATGTGGGAGGGGTGAGGGTCACCAAAGACATGGCAGGCTCTCGCTGGGAAGCAGGCACTTGGTGGCCACCCGAGTGGACGGCAGTGCAGTGAGAAGACCCCACAGGGGCCACAACGGGGATGTCTGACTGGGGTACCAGCACCAGGCAGGCTGGGTAAACCATACGCACACCGCCTACATGAACAACACAAGCAGGGCTCAGAAATCAAAGCAACCAAACATGATACAGGCAAGTCTATCATTTAAAGAGTTGGAAAGCTTTCTAAAAGAAAAAAACTGACCAACGAGGACCTCCACGGAGGCCAAAGATTCATCTTCCCAGTCCATGTCCTCCGCCTTGTCTTCCGACACGCCCTCCTTGGCACTGGGACTGATGGGATAGAACTGGTTCCACTCCTCAATCAGTTTCTGGGTGGGGGGATCTGACATCTTGAATGACTGGCCAGTCAACGTCCCATTCAAGCCAAATGGACTCAGGATTACTAAATGGCAAAGTGGGAAAAAAGGAAGGAAGGTTAGCAAGTTAGTACATCTATTTTGGATTATTCTCACATAAATCTTTCACATCAGTATTCTTTTACTTTTTTTACTCCCCTTTTATTTATGCGAGGTTTTTTTCTTTCCTTTGATTTTCTTCTAGTCTCTTGCCCTTACATATGTCTCCTATTTTTTATAATTTTCTACATCGTTACACCTCATCGCTTTAAAAATCATCCACATCATTTTTACTGTCCTCTCAAATCTTTTCATTTTTATCTTCTTATTTCCATATTTTCTGTACCATGTTCCCTCTCATCTTTCCATCTTGGCCTAAATTCACACATTTTTCATACCTTCCAACTATTCCACCAACTGTCTCTCTTTCTATACTTACTCAAAGCAATCATATTCATCCCATCTTTATCTAACTATTCATTCTTCTTACATGTTTTCTTTCGCCATCAGTATGTCATCTCCAGCTAAATCAGCAGTGCTCTGACCTTTTTCTTATGCCAATAATTGGAAAGCGGCAGCCTCCATAAGCCCATAAACACAGGCTTATAAAAAGGGCTGCTCCTTGGCAAACGCACTAGACCTCACAAATGTATGAGAGTCAAACAGAGTGAGCCCATCATGCTTCTTATAGAACAGACCAACATCCATCAGCCATCGTAGATAGCCCCATAAAACAAAATGCATAATGCATGCATGTGAGCACAGAAACCATAAGCATCTCAACTAGCAACATGCATTTATATACACCGTGTTTCATCCTTCGCAGTGTATAGAACGCAGAGGAATGTGGAGAGTAATGGTACAACAAACTGACTGGGTGGGTGTGAGAGTGAGCATTTGTTAATGTCGCTCTATGCTCTGCCTTTGTAGCATGTCATTACTAGACTGGATGGCCTCTGTCCCCAGGTATTGATCCAGACGCTGCCTCACAGGAAAAAAAAAAAAAAGAAAAAAAGATTTTTATGACAAGAAAATGGCAGGGGACAAAGGAAAAGGGTGAAAAAAGGAAGATAAGATGCATCATACTTGATGACTGGGGAGCTTTCTAGCAATTTGTGTTTATAATCACAAAGACTGTAATGAAACTACACCCAATGCCGAATAGCAGAGGTTATCAGCAGCATGCACTCATTTTCAGTGATTTCCTCTCTACATGGCAGGTTTTGAACAGCAGAGGTAGATTCTGCTCCTCCTGCAGGATTAAAGGTACTCACAGGAAACAATACGGTGGATTTTCATTCCTCGATATTAGCTTGTTTCACAGTCACTCTTAACACTACACCGTTATGAGTTTTATTACCATGGAAATCCTGAAAACCACCTTTTTTTTTTCTTTTCATTGTCAGTTTCACATGATTATATTGTAACTCTGGTGGCCACAGAAAACAGAGTCCTTATAGTCAAGACAACATAACTACAGCTGACAGAACATCCTATCACAACAGGAAGAACAAAGGTTATTTATGCTGCTGTACACAACAACATCAATGTATAGCAGATCATATTAACCTTGATTAAATTCACTCCCACTGTTCCCCCGCTACCCCCACCCCCTTCCCAATTTCTGAATTTCTTGCTGTGCAAAGACTCTCAAAGCCCAAGGCCAATTGTGGAACAGAGATCAAATTCAGCACAATTATGGAAATGGTTTACCGTTTTCCTCATCACTACTTCACCACACCTCCTCCTACCCTCCCACCATCCTTACTGCCCTTCTCTCTTTTTCTAGCCACGAGTCTATCTCTGGCTCCCTCAAGACATGTCAAATGTGCTCAGATCAGTGTAATGGGCTGAGAGTTCATTACATTCACTCTGCGCCCTTTTATGAGGTCACATCCTGGAGAGGTCTGCGTGCCGGAGCGCTCTACCGCACAGTAAACCAAGCTTGGCAGAGGTGAGAGAGACAGGGAGAGAGAGAAGGGGGAGAGGAGGAGATGGATGGATGAAAGGGGGTGGAAGTCAGCTCTTCCTCAGCACCACGCTTGGTTAGCCAGGAGGAGATACACTGCGGCAGAGAAAACACACACCTGCTTACAGACAGAGCTACACTCTGCGTGCTAATCGTACACCTTGTACTCATTATGATGACACATGCCTGCGTCAGACGGGTACGTCAACACACTCAAAATATAACCTAATGGAGGCAGGTTTCTCAACGAGCCCCTGAGGGTGTCACTATCAAAGGGAGGATTAAGCATCATATCAGATCAATATCAAGAGAATCCACAACAACAGAGTACTCAAATCATAAGTAGTTTATGTCAAAACAGGAAAAATACCTGAATTAAATACCTGGAAGATTACAACACAAAGCAAACACATAAATATGACTAATGAAAAAGTATCTATTAGCTGGTGACTAGGGAGCAATATGATCAATCAAAAACAACTATTAAATCCATCGACATCCCTAAAGGAATCCATGTTCCAGTTGCAATACTATTTTTATTTCAGTCCAGGCACTAGTCTTTAACATCACATCCCTTCAGGAGGGCTGTGGAGAAAATAAAGGGGTTGGCTATGCAGAAAACACTGTGCTAAATGGAAAAAATGATCACTATTACCAGTCAGAAGCAGCGGACAGATAGATCATGGCTAAATCACTGAATCTAAAAATGTATCCTTTGAGTCTTATAAAACTTGTCTTATTTAAATAAAAAAGAATTAAATGAATCCCATGTCATCAATTTCCAGGTTGTGTTTATTTTTTGGGATGCATGTGTTTTATGTGGATTATTTTTGTCAGCCAGGCAAAGGTGGAATGTTATCAAGTTGTGTAAGGGTTGTAAACGTTTATAGTTCAATTAAATATAGTTTGCAGATATTACCAAAACAAAATTCTTCTAGGAAAAAAACAAAACAAAATTAAATACAATCAAATACAGAGCCTGTCTTATCAAGAGAAATATTGAGGGGAAGCCCTTCTACACGCACGCCCTCTAACTCTTGTAAGATAATTTGACGACACGTCTATTAATAGAAAAAGAGAACTAACCATAGCACAAACCAATTAGTAACACTAATAACTGTACATCCAGAAAATGACTCCACACACTGCTAGGACTGCTAGCTAGTCAGGTAGCATACAGGGTCTTTGTGGGGGGTACATCTGACTTTAAACTGAATTAAAGACTAGAGTGCATTAATTAAAGCGAGCCACTATGTTGACATTTCATTGGCAATGCAACTAGAAGCAGGAACTGCATCCAATGAAGGAATAAATTACTTTCAATACATTCTGTGCCAACAGCTTGCTGAATGAGTGCTTTCTATGCATTTATTGTCTATATTATAATTTCCATGTGTAATATGACTATGGTAAAACTAGGAATCATCAAATGTCTAATAAAGTAAAGAGATAAAAAGCTCTGTACTACAAAACCAACTAACTATGATTCTACAATCTCGCCAAGCAGAAAAAAAGCAAATAAACTGTTGATAAAACATGGAAAACATCTTGGCAAAACTTCAATCCTCTTTGTTGAAACCTCAAAAAGATGAGTGAGCAAACCTTGAAAGAAATAAACTAAATTTAATTTAGAAAATGTACAATTTTGTCTCCCACACAGATAAAAACAAAATATCTGCATTAGCACGTCTAAGTGGGAGTAAAACTGAAATCAGGGAATAGTTTAGTTTTGAGAGTCCATGCTCTTTGGCTTGAGGCAGCTAGTGGTGGAATATCATTAGAGATGATTTTTATAATTACACTACAATATAATTTACAGTGGCGATGTCGGCTTCTCTTTCCAACTGGCTGCAAGCCAATCTTTAATGACAGCCAGACTGACAGAAGATTGTAAGTGCATTATCTTAGCAGATTGACATTTACCTTTATTTCTTAAAACGTACACACACACACACACACACACACACACACACACACACATTGACTGAACAATTTCTCCTAGTGAGAGTCACCTATTGTTCCACACAGCTGTAGGTTTAGGACCAGAGAATATAAACCAAGCAGAGCTCTTCGATCCAAACACTCAGGTCAACTAGTCCAGACCAGAGTCCAAACTAAACATGGAGAAGCAGCGTTTAGCTGTTATGCTACAAACAAGTGGAACAAACTGCCAGTAGAGATAAAACTTTCATCAAATGTAGAAATGTTTAA